>CM034149.1:303877629-304319816 GCA_019776745.2 Taxus chinensis | reverse complement strand
CCGGATCCTTGTGAACTTGACACTGATAAAAATCTTCCTGCTACCATAGACCTTAGAGTGCAAATAGAACTTGGTCACAAATTCTTGATTATGAAGGTCTACCTTTTCGATGTAGAAGGTGTTTTCGATTAGGACACACCTCTACTGCTTGTGGGATGGAAAAACCTCAACATGAGAAGCGCAATTGGTGGAAAGACGCACTCCCGGAGCACCTAATTTTTGTGGATAGAAAGGATCTTGAATCTAAAGCAGTAGCTAAACCAGAGTAAACGAAAACCCCGTTATGTGAAACTCAGATTGTTAGAAACATGAAAAATACACAAGCTGTTGAGGGCAGAATGGAAAATGATAAATATCTCTCTCAGGGTAACAATGTGGCTATTCCAAATGGGACAAATGTGACTAAGGAAAATACTCCTCCTTTGTCTTCTTCTCCAACCGCGAAGTCTCCATCATGGTGGGTTATGGTCAACAAAAAGAAAAAATCTACCACTCTGAAGGGTAAAACTTCACCTTGTTGATTCTTATCTCTGTTATTGGCTGGCTGGGTTTTATTAGTCTCATTTTTCTTGGTCGGATAGTAGATTGCTTCCAATGGTGTTGTTATGCCATTGTTTTTTGTTTGTTGTACATCTGTTGTTTTTTTGTTGTTGCTTTGTCAGTTGTTGGTTTTTACTTTGCTGACAGTTCTTTGCAGTCAGGCTTAATTGGTCTATCTGGATATTGATCCATCTCTTGTGCTTTAACTTTTAATTTTGGCTTCTGAGCCTTGGTGTATAAGGGTATAGTCCCTTTCAAAAAAATATTTGCCAATAATAATAAAAAAACATGTATAGAGTACAAACATAGACTCACTGACATAGACCTTCTCTTTTATGTCAACTCATAAAGTCATGGACTCAAGACAATAGAACTTGAATGCTTGTAGAGGAATGATTTACATATGTAGTCAACATTTTTCTCACACACAAACTAATTAAAATTAGAATGCTCTAATACTTTTAGGACTAACTCATATCTTTAAAACTCAAATACCAAGTATAAAACAATTTTACATACCTTATTTTGATCACATACCACAATGGTATCTTGAAACATATAGAAATTTCTAATAGACGTTAAACATGGACTCATGAACCAATGATAATGGAGGATTTGAAAAAGTACCACTAAGAACACACACAGATTCTGACACCAACATGTACAAGAACTCATAAAAACAAGGGGAGAATAAATTTCCATACCTTATCACTATGGAGGTATCCCAAAGGCCTAGTTTCTTCAACTCATCTTGAACATGAACTTAAAATCCATTGAAACACATGTTATCTTCTTGAACATGTGAAAACATACTCTCTTGAGCTGAATGAGACTTGAGAACCTTGTTTTCTACCTTGACATCACTAGAATGTTTCTTGAAATCCTACATACATTGTTTGAAGGGCCAAGAATAATTTTTCTTAAGATCTTTTACCTTACTAGCTTGACCAGTCTTAAACATTTCTAATTTTTTAACATCCATCTTAAGTTGACCTTCATGATTAGGTCCCTTGACTGTCATGTCTGATCCTTTTGGATCAGTCCTCTTGATGAACCTTTTTTTTCTTGGACATAGGATTCCAAAGTGATCTATTTTTTGGTGATTGAAACAAATAGCAATCATTTCCGCTCTAGGGTAAAAAAACTAAAGTTCTAACCACAATCCTTAGATCTATGACCATACTCACAACATGAATAAAATTCACCTTTGAAGAGAGCTATATCACTCCTAGGAGACTTCCTTTTGCAATCTCTAGCCTTATGACCAAAAAAATGACAAACAAAACAATATAGATTGAATGAAGAACCATTCCTCATGGAATTAGTTTGTCTAATTGGGTTAGACCTTCTTGGATTTTCACTTTTTTCCACCTTCTCAACTGATTTAGTACTTAGACCAGCTTTACCATCATCCTTCTTTTGATCTCCTTCAAATCCTAGGCCTATTTTGTCATCAATACCTCTTTGACTCTCCAACATGTCATTTAGGGCTTCCGTACTCTTCTCCAAATTTTCATAGGTCTCTAACTTACTATGTTTCTGATCCAAATCTTATTTAATAGATATCAACTCAACTTCATACGTGTTACAATTTTCTTCTTTGACCTTTAGGGTTTTAGTCAAATTTTCCACTTTAGATTCCAAAGAAATAATAACTTGACTATGCTTATCTTCCATGTCCTTGATCTGAATTTGATAGTCTTTATTACATAACTCAGGTATTTCATTCCTTCTTCTCAATATAGCCTCAATATCTTGAAGACTTACCTATTTCTTGCGCTTCAAAGGATCTCCTTCAAGCTACTAGACTTGCTTCACAAGGACCTTCTTTGATACCAGCTGTTGGAAGAAAAAATGAATGAGAGGGAGGGGTGAATTATTCTTGAAATTCTTCAAAACAATCTTTATATTTCCATAAATAAACCATTAACATTTATCCATCCATCAATGTGTGATTAACGACATAAAACATTCAACAACATGAACACAATCAAGAGAGCATATAGATAAACACAATATATAAGTAGGAAACCCTCATGGGAAAAAAACCACTTAAAATATGCTTATATTACATAAAAAATTAATTTAGTGAAGCATCAATTTCATAGGGAGTGCCAACCCTGAGTTTAGTAGAGCACCAACCCTATAAGGAGGAATAACCCCTAATTTAGTGAAGCACCAACTCCACAACAAGGCTACAACCCCCTAAAGATGACCTATCAAAAATTAACCACTTGAAGATATCTGATCTCTGATTTTTCTAATTCCACCACTGATAGAGATTACAATTTCAGCTCGCAAACCGTATCTCACACACTAGGTCTTCAAACTTGCACTATCTTGCTCTTTATTAACTTGTATTTTCTCTAACTTCTTATTATCATGTCTTCAAAAAATATTCAACATGTCACAATCTTCCTCAGACTTCAAATCATGCTCTCATACCTAAAAATTATCTTCCACTAGGTTGCACACCTCCCTCTAAGAGCACTACTTCAAAAATGAGCCAAACGAGCAGTTAAATATGCTTTTCTTCCTTCCAAACGAAAAGAGGCAAGTACCTATTGATAATTTTGACCCATAAATATCTATAAATTTCATAAATTTAAAAAACAATAGTCACATATGACCCAAATAGATATTCCTATCTAAAACCCTCAATACATGTGCGTAAAAATGGTTCAAAACCCCATGGGCACATTCTTAAAAATGCCCTTACATTAAATGTATATAATTTAATGACCCAAAATCCATTAAATATGAATAAAATATCATAAAAAATTCATACATGGTCATAAATTTTATCAACAAATCAAATTAGTCCGTTTACTGGGCCCAATTCCCTTTACAAATGTCAAAACAATTGTTTCTTTCACCCTTCAACACCTTGGAAACTTCATTTGATCACCAATTAAAATTAGCATGAGAAAACCATGCCTGTAACATATTTATAGAAATTCAATAACCTGTAAAAAACTTCTAAGTAATTTCTAAAGAAGCCATTAAACATCCATCTATTCAAACCATAACTAATTTTGCCTTCACGAGATCAACCTGCCAAAAATGTTGTTTCCAAATGTTAGGTCATAAAAATATTTTTGCATAAATTAAAGACCTAAAAATGGATTCAATTGATTCCAAATTAATATTTATTAATATTATAGGTGATATCAATCATAAAACAATTTATATCATGCTTCGATAAACATAAAACGTTCACTGGAACACATCTTGTCTTGAACTACCAAAAAGTCTCCTTGTTAAGAGGAATGCCCTATAAACCTTGTTAAATGAACTAATCATGAGGATATATATATATATATATATATATATATATATCAATAGAAATATATCTGAATTTAATTTCAAGAAAAACTTGAGTCATCTCAAAATACCATGTGCAACTCAAGTTATGACAATTTTATTGGACCCTAAAATTTTAGAACCCAAATTTGGCCTTTGACAAGTCAACTTATTTGAACCTCGAAACACCACGTAATTATATGATATTTCTCTAAAACTTCATGTAAATAAATATAAACTCCCAATCATCATGAACCATCAATATTTCATGCTACTCCTTTGAACCATCTTGTTCTAAATCCTTCTTTCTCAAAACATTCTATTTTTAGGTGGGGCCCACTCATCACCATGACCTAAACCATAAATTTCTGGAAATAACGAGGTTTCCTCTACAACATAAAATCATCACCTTTTCACTATCAATAAAAATTGGGTCAGTATATTTCACTTTCTACAAATTGCTCCTAGCTAGGGTTAAAGTACAGTTTTAGACCTCTTTACCTTCTTAACATTCGTTCATAAAATATTGACAATAAAACAACCTAATTATTTTTGTGAAACCTTATAAAATCATATTAAAAAAATAATTTAAATCTAAAATTTCCCAATAAAATCACACTATTCTCAACGAGCATCAAAAGTTGAACTTCGAGCTAGAATTTCACTTAATTTTAACCCTATCTCACATAATCAGTGATATCTGAAAATATACACATCATCAGAACCTAAATTTTTTATGAGGGCACTATGAATCATTCCTCTAACATCTCTAATAATAATAATTTCAATTCCATTCCTCAATATCTTTAGTCATTAAGACTTACCTATGCTTGCCTGTTAAATCCTCACTGTAGAAACTAGGGTCATCTGAAATAATGTAATAACTAAAAATTGAAAAATCTTTAAATGACCCAATCATACCTTATATTTAATGATACACCTAAATTCATGCTTTCATGATATCATCTAGCTTCAAACGACTTTGTCACACCTTCAAGATGTTATACATGCTCCTAATGAGCACCTGTAATAAAGTGAACCACCTGTACCTGAACTATGCCATTGTAGTGAGTTCTCAAGCACCCTAAAACAATTCTAGAAATAATGTAAAAATTCTTCCCAAGAAACCAAAAATATCACACTACCGAGCACACATCACTAAATCCCATTGTAGGAGCCGATATACATCTGAACCGGTATGTTAGCATCAAAAGCATCATTGTGAAATCATCATACAACATTCAATTTTTCATTAATGTGGTTTTACATTAATAAAAACACATATTAGGACCAAATGTCAACATATTTAATTTGTTAAATCCAAGTGACCACTAAAATCAGATAATATCTCACTTTATTTTGTTGAAACCTAGAGACCGTGAAGATTCAAATATTATGTTGTGTCATAAGCTAGTGGACTCTAAGTTCAAAATATCATTCAATAATGTGTTAAATGAAAGTGACCAATAAGCTTGAAATAATATAAACAACCAACTTTTGACTGTACCTAGTACAAAAAAATATTGATTCAAGTTAACATATATACCCACACCAGTCTAAAGTCACGTAAGGGTTCAATATAAGAAGAAATTTTAACATCCACGAGGCTAGTTCAAAGATTAATAGTAGGCCTATATTTATGGTTTTCCAAACATGTGGAATTTCATCAAAATAATAATATTGGGCCTACATTAATGCTTTTCCATTTCAACATGAAAAAACATATTATTCTTGTCATGAACCTATAATTGTACCTGTAAGAGAACACAAACCCAATAAGCATATTATTCTTATCATGTATTTGTAATTGTATCTACATTTAAGTTTATCTTGGTATAAACTACACACACTGATCTTCATTGAGAAAAGAAGACCCTGAGATATAGAGGAATCATGGGGATGCTTTGTTTTGAAACAACACTGTCCCCATATCATTCCAGTCAAAAAATGTTTTGTGAAATCACCTCACCAAATCTTGTAAACAAATGCCCATCAGAAGTGCAACTTGGGATCCCTGTAATATCTCTATGCATACCCTCTTCATTTCCATGTGCATTATGAACAACCTTGGAGAAAAAAAAAATGTAACAAATGGATGTGTCAATAAAGAAATTATAATAAGATACTACTTTTTGATTTTTTTCTGATAATCTATAAAATATGAAATCATGTCTAGCAATGTTAGTTGTTTAACCTTGCTCCATTTTGTTTATAGATTCTTCCTTTATAATATATATTTAACTAAATATATATAATACCAATAACATTCAAACCTTCAACCTCCACTAAATGCAGTAATTGGAAGAAAATTAACTAATTAATGTCACAGTTTCCTAAACATTGACTAATATTACAATAAATTTTTTAGGTTATGTTGTGAGATAACCTCTTTTGGAAGAGGCAAGAGGATACAACATTTTTGGTTTTTTGGCCATTTATGGCATTGATATATTATGTTTGTGTGATATACAAGATCAATTAATGACCATTGATAATTAGGAAAAATTTCAATTAGAAATCTTGGAGACATGTGTTGAAGATTGGAATGAAGGTGCTTCACATCTCTATTTATGCATCATCTATATCGAGCCTTTGGAAATCACTTTCACAATATCCATGTTCACTATGGGTGGCACCATCAGACGAATTGAGAATTATTCCTATGAAGAAATCAAGGACGACCTGGTAGTATGGAATATTTTGCATTATGGTGGTGTTACATCATTTATGGAAAGATTGTTTTGTCACTTTATCTGGGTGACCAATAGTGTGTTAGCAACCTAGAAGAAAGGAAGAGTCAAAGTGGGAAAGACTACATTTGTTATTTTGCTAGAGTTCATTTTTTCTATGATGGGGATCCCCGCGGAGGGAGACATTTATTTTAAATGATTGCTTTAAGAGGATATGGATGATTTTTTGTGTCCTCGTGAAAATTTGAAAATGTATCACTCAGGATATGAACAACACTCGCTTCCACAACCTTGGGATAAGGTTACTAAGCAATTGAAGAGGTAATTCATGTAGGAGTGATGCTACAAATTATTCTATGGAACTCATATTTTTCTTTATGCGCATCTTCAACATGATCAGAAGGTAAAATTTACAACTTTTCTATTTCAATTTCTTGAGAAGTCCCTTAAATTGGCTAGAGAAGAGGATGTTACTTGACTCGTCTAAGGCCTTCCATATTTTCTCTTTAAAATGTTATCTTACAAATACTAAATCTCACACTTCCCCTCTAATCCAGGTAAGTAGTGTCATGTCCCCCCTCCTCCTCCATAGCCAACTTCCTCTTTCTGTCGCTGTAATCACCACCTTTGTCTCCCTTCTGACTTCAATTTGGACATGATGATCATTAACCAGAGATTAACAGTTGTCTCTCATCATTATTTCTCTATTGTCTCTCCCTCATCTTCTCTAGTGTCTCTTAACCCTTTGAACCCCTTGGAGCATTGTCCTAAGGTCTGAAAACCACTTTTGGACCTGGCATATATTTCCTCTCCACCTCTTATGGACTATTCTCTGGCATCTCCTATCGTCTTCACAGACATTGTAATGGCTACAACCGACTCAACTCACCTAATCAGGGCAGCATGTGTAGCTACCCCCCTCATTTTTGCATGGAAGTTAACATGGACTCAAAAATTCCTGATGTGTTGTGGGATTTCTCCTCGGTTTACCCTATTTCTCCTTTGTCAGAGAAAATGGGATTCTCCACAATAGCTTCAAAAAACCATAAGCATTTAGAGAAGATCTCATCTAACCTGCATGAGGCCATTGAATATTATATTACACTCAGTATCTACTATCAAGGAATGGAAAAGTCACAAGGAAATTACCTAGATGAAAATAAAAAAATACTTCCTGGAACACATTAAGTTAATGGACGTGTTGGTTGAAGAAAACCATACTTCTGATGCTAAGGATGAAGCAACTACTCTCATGAATATCAATAAAATGTAATTTGGATTTTTCCAATTTGGGAATTTTTGGTTTTTTTTTTGTTTTTTGTTGTATATAGGATTGTTCTTTTCTTGTTTTATTATAATATCTGACCGTGAGGGATTTTTTGTACAAGTATGCGAGTCATTAGGAAAAACTCACATTTACTCTAATTTCAAATAGTTTCATGTTTTGGCATATCGTAGTTGTGGCTAATCTCCTAATATATTAATTTATTTTCTTACATCCTTAAGATGGCTATGCTCCAAATATTATGTCTTCGTATAACCTAGCAGCTTCTCATATCATAATATCCTACTTTATTTTGATAAAACCTAACAACCACTAAACTCTAGAAATTTATGGTGTGACATAACATACTATTGCCTAATATAAAAATATAATTCTCTTATTATTTAGGTGCTAGCGATTACTAAGCTCAAAATACTAAATTGTGGGATTAACACCATAAAATTTATAAATATCTTCCTCTAATTTGTTAGATGTTGTAAAATATCTTAATTATGAATTATTAAACTCTACTGATGAAATATTCAAATAACATGTTGTGGCACAACCTAGCGAAAACGTGGCTCAAAATATATTTCTTTTGTTTGTTAAATGCTAATGTATTTTGAGCTCAAAAAAATATATTGTTTAAGTACCTAGTGGCCACTAATCTCAGACTATGTTGATTCAAATTTATTAAATCCTAGTCACCATTAAGATCAAAATATTATGTTTTGGTGTAACCCATTGGAAGCTAAGATAATAATATCTTATTTCTTTTGTTTAAACCTAGTGAGTGCTAAGATTAAAATATTATGTTGTGTCATAATTTAGCAGACACTAAGCTCAAAATATCATTTAGTAACTTGTTAAATGATAACAACCACTAAGATCAAAATAATATATTAGGAAGTACATAGTCTCTGCTTGGTTCAAAATATGTTAATTTAATTTATTTAATCATATTGACCATAAGCTCCATATATTATTTTTTTGTTTAGACTAGAGTGAGCTAAGTTCAAAAAAATTCATGTAATTTGTTAACTTATGTAAAATATCGTAACTATGAATTATTGAACCCTATCATATATAATCTCCAAATAATATGTTGTGGCATAAGCTAGCAGCTGTTAAGCTCAAAATATCTTAAACCTCTAGTAGTCTCCAAATATAATGTGGTGGGTTAACCTAGGAGACGCTAAGCTCAAAATATATTAATTCCAAATCTTAAATTCATACAAAAAAAATTGCCTAATTTATATTGGTCTTGATTGCTATAAAAAATTCCAAAGTTAATGTCATTGATAAACTTAGAGGTCTCTAAGCTCAAAACAACATAATTTAATTTGTTAAAACCTAGCTAATTCTAAGTTTATAATATAATTTGTTAGGCTATGTTTAAGCATAACCTAGAGGTCATTAGCCTAAAAATTTCTTACTTTTGTTTGTTAAATTCTTCTGTCTTTTGAGCTCAAAATAATATATTGTTTAAGTACCTAGTGGCCGCTAATCTCATACTATGTTGATTCAAATATGTAAAATCCTAGTGACCACTAAGATCCAAATATTATATTTTGGCATAACCCACCAACAACTAAGATAATAATATTTATTTATTTTGATTAAACCTAGACTTGAGCGCTAAGATTCAAATATGTTGTGTAATAAACTAGTGGATGTTAAGCTCAGAATATCATATAGTAACTTGTTAAATGATAGCAACCAGTAAGCTCGAAATAATATATTATGGAAGTACTTAGTCTCCGCTTAGTTAAAAAATATGTTAATTTAATTTGTTTAATCCTATTGACCATAAGCTCCATATATTATGTTGTTGTTTAAACTAACATCAACTAAGTTTAAAATATCTTCCTGTAATTTTTTAAATGTTGTAAAATATTGTAACTATGAATTATTGAACCCTTGCAAATACAATCTCCAAATAATATGTTATGGCATAAGCTAGTAGCTGCTAAGATAAAAATATATTAAACCACCGGTAGTCTCCAAATATTATGTGGTGGAATAACCTAGCAAGTGTTAAGATTGAAATATCTTAATTCCAAATCTTAAATTCATACAAAAAATTTAACTAATTTATACTGGTCTTGATTGCTATAAAGATATCCAAAGTTAATGTCGTTGATAAACTTAGATGTCGCTAAGCTCAAAATAGCGTAATTTAATTTGTTAAAATATAACGAATTCTAAGTTTACAATTTAGTTTCTTAGGTTTTGTTTAAGCATAACCTAGAGGAAATTGGACTCAAAATGTATTTCTTTTGTTTGTTAAATACCACTGACTTTTTAACTTGAAATATTATATTATTAAGTACCTAGTGGTCACTAAGCTCTAACTATGTTGATTCAAATTTGCTAAATCCCAGTGACCATTAAGATCCAAAAATTATGTTATGGTGTAACCTACCAGCCGCCAAGGTTATAATTTCTTACTTTATTTGTTGAAACCTAGAGACTGCTAAGATCCAAATATTATGTTGTGGCATAACCTAGTGGCCGCTAAGTTCAAAATATCTTAATTTAATTTATTAAATCCTAACAACCGATAGGCTTAAAATTTTGTGTGGTGGCATAACTTAGAGGGATCTAGGCTTGAAATATGTTAATTTAAAATCTTATAATCATACCATAAAGTTGACTAATTTATACAGATCTTGATTGTTATACAGTTCTCAGAAGTTAATGTGGTTGATTAACTTAGAGGTCGATAAGCTTGAAACAACTTTAATTTTTTAAAACATTGTGACTTATAAGATTTTACTAAAAATTGTTAGATTATTCTCAGGGATAAATTTTTTAGTAGCGAAAGGAGGATATGGCATGTTCGGTTTTAATGGGTATTTTGACATCAATAGATTGCATTCGTGTAATAGACGAGATAAATTAATGGTTATACGCATTCAAGATGTAAGATGGCGTCAAGAGTTTAAGATTTGTAATGGGAATCATGATATTTATGATTAGAATATCCAATCAATCATCTTAGGTACCTTCACACTTGCCTCCTTTCATGTGTTTTGCATTGGTGGCTTTATATCTCTGGCCCAACTAGAAATTTCACTACCCCTTTATTCTTTTTTTTGTTTGTGGCCGTTGTGCTTTGTGTTCCTCTGTGATGGTGGCATGGTTGCTGGTGGTTTCTTTGGTACCATGGAGTTTGGTCCTAGAATGAAGAGACGAAGAGCTATGACAAAAAAGGATGTTGTGGAATCATTTACTTCTTGGATTGACGGGAAAATATAGAACAAAGCTATGAAAAATTGGCTTGAGAAAGTTAGGTTGGTCACGGAGTGTTTCAAAAAAGAAGAGGATGGTGATAATTGTGAGAGCATGCACAAGTTGATTCTTGACCCAAACTAGTCCAAAGGGAGGAGGAATGTTTTTGACATTGTGCAAGGTTTGAGTGCGGAAAACATATTGGCCAACACTTCGGGGTAGTTTATCTTACACAAGGAGCATGAGAAGTTAGAAGAGCATCTAGTAAGAATTTAGTATCATGTCCACACCTTAATATGGAAGATGTAGGTAATTTAACATGCTCTGGAGGTGGTTGTGAGAAATCAGGGTATAGAACTCCCTATTGGCACTAAAGTTAAAATTATGGAATGTTGTGTGCATTCATCCTGCTCCTCTGATGAGAGTAAAGGGGACTCGAATTTCGAGATCATCAATGAGGTGAAGCCAAGAGGTAGAAAGGCCTAATATTTCCTCCATGTATTTTTATTTGGTTTTTGATTAAGGGCCAGAATGGTTGTCTGCATTGCAAAGTGAAGAGATATAGGAAGTATTTTTGGGTGAAATAAAGATGATTAGAAATCTTCCTAATTCATTTTGGCATATATTTAGTACGATAAGTTAATGGCAATCATCATGGGATTCCACTACTAGAAGAATTATCATTGATTGGTTCCTCATGTACTATATTTTAAAGACTTATCATCAAAATATCTTAGTTTAAAATCTTAAAATCATAGAATGAATTCAACTAATTTATATATCACTTATTTTTGATACATATCATGTTTGCGATACATAACCTAGCAGAAAATAAACTCATGCTAATGGATGATAAGTTCAAAATATCATTCAATAACTTGATATAAAAGTAAAATTAAACTCAATATGTCTTTCTTTACTTAGTTAAATAGTATTTACTTTTAAGCTCAAAAAATTATATTCTTTAAAAACCTAATGTAGTTGTTAAGCCCAAACTATGTTGATATAATTTTAATAATACATTGTTTAAATACCTAGGTGTCGCTAAGCTTAAAATATGTCGATTTAATTTGTGAAATTGCAATGACCACTAAGATCCAAATATTATGTTTTGGCATAACCCACCGACCGCTAAGTATTGTAAAATATCATAATTAAAGTTATTAAACCATAGCAAATCGAATACCAAAATAATATATTGTCGCATAACCTAGTGGCCACTAAGTTCATAATACCTTAATTTAGCTTATTAAATCCTAACCACCACTAGGCTCCAACGATTATGTGGTAGCATAGCCTAGTGGGCGCTATGCTTGAAATATCTTAATTTAAAATATTAAAATCATACTTTAAAATCAAATAATTTATACATATCTTGTTTGCATCTTCGAAGATTACACTATCATTTGTTGAAGTTTTGTTGAAATAAAACCTAAAGGAAAATAAACTCAATATGTCTTTCTTTTTCTTATTAAATGATAGTGACTCTTTCTGTCAAAATAATATTTAAATACCTAGCATCGCAAAGCTCAAACTATGTTTATTTAATTTTTTATATCCCAGTATTCACTAAGATTGTATTATTATGTTTTGGCGTAACCTACCGGGTGCTAAGCTTATAATATCTTACTTTCTTTTACTGAAACCTAGATATTGCTAGGATCCAAATATTATGTTATGTCATAAGCTAGCAGACGCTAAGCTCAAAATATCATTCAATAACTTGATAAATTATAGCGCCCACTAAGTTGGAAATATTATATTGTGGAAGTACTTATCTCCCACTTAGCTCAAACTATTTTAATTTAATTTGTTTAATCCAACCGATCATAAGGTCTTAATATTATATCTTGGGCTAACCTAGTGGATGAGAGACCGCAAATATTTACAACAAATTTTTAGATACGACGTAGTATAATCAATGAAGCCTAGTGGCTGTTAAGCTATTCTTAAAATTAAATATATTATTTTGATAATGAAGTTGTGTTATGAATTTAATTGTTAATATTTTTCATATTTAACACGAGAAAAATAAAAAAGCGATCAATTGACCCATTTTTTTTTGTTTCCTATAACAAAATCCTCTTATCCACGAGTTCACTAAGGTAAACAAAGAATTCATCCAAATAAGAATTGTAGCCTAGCAGTTGCTAGAGTAGGTAACATTTTTCATGTATAGTGTATTCATATAGGGGTTTATATAAATGGTAACAAATAAATTTGGAATTTGTATAATGGATACAAAATATACATGTAGAATCATGTATTTAATGTGATATACAAGTATACGTATAGACTTGGACTAGTGACCAAGAAGTTATATAACCATACTTTAAGTACAACATGATCTACTCGTTGCACCCTATCATCTACTACGCTATTCTCAAAGGTAAATATAGATCATGTTCATAATGAAGCTGTGTTATAAATCTAAATTGTTAAAATTTGTGTATATAACAGGAGACAAACAAAAAAAGAGATCACTAGCACCAAATAACAGTGTTTTTCCTATATAAAAATATCTACTATGTGAAGCCACCAAAGGTAAATGAATGTTTTCTCTAAATAAGAATTATTTCCTAGCAGGCACTAGTGTACGAAATTTTTTTCATGTAGAGTGTATTCATATAGGAGAAATCATATTGAAAAGTTGTAAGTGGTAACACATAAATCTAGAGTTTATATAATGGATATATAAATATATGTTTAGAATCATGCATTTCATGTGTTACATAGGTATACGTATAGATTTATCTATTGCTTATGATATTTTGGCATAATATAATTACATTTATGACAAGAAAACAAACTTAGAATGATGACCTAGAAGTTATAGTGTTTCACCTTATTCTAGATCGTTTCTTTGAAGTATTGACAAAACAAATAGGGTAACGGGCGTAGGAGGAATACCTATTCAAATGTTGGTTGATGAGTTGTTACACATGTATGACTTATGAATCCAAAACTGATTGTGAGAACTTCTTTTTGGCTAGGAGGAACTCCCTGTAATAAAAGCAAGACCACTAGAAGGAATTAAACAATATGTGTAGTGAACTGCCTAGCGTATGCTAGATCCGGGAAGTGTGATACTTCCTATATGGCTATCATTCCACTGTTTTAAACAATTTAATTTTGTAAACAAATTAAATCCTATTGTCATTCGAAATGATCTAGGTATCTCACTTAAAACACAATAAGAAATAGATCTAATCTAACAGGCTAGGCTAGAATAGGATCTAAAGGTCAAGTAACAGGTTCTGGGTCTCTGCAGGTCTGACAGAGGACTTAGGTATATCGTAGATGGATGAGGGTGAGATGAAATTAGGTGGGTAGGTATTTTTTATGGGTTGTATGGGAAAATACAGAGACTGATGTCGGTTAAGGGTGACTGACGATAGTTAGGTGTAACTGGTGCCGGTTACTATGAAAATCTGAGAATGCCACAGAACAAGCTTTGGGTCTCCTTTGTGATTGCACAAAGGATTTTTTTAGTCGGGATTAGGTATTGGGTGACTTGGGTAGGATTTGGTAAGATTTTAATGTGTATGGAGGTGGAAGTGTTGGAGAAGGTTAATATGTGGGTAGGTAAACAATAGATGATAAAATAATAATGAAATGAAATAAACTAGAGAAGTATGACATTATACTTACTAGGATTCTAGTCCTGGATGTATGTAAGTGAGGGATGGAGGTGCTGATCAGAGGTTTGAAGGCTACAAGTGATCACCAACTAAAACAAAGATTCTGCATGGGCTGCATGTACATTCCTCTTTGCTTGGTTAGATCAGATCATGGCTGGGATGGCTGTGCAAGAGAAAGTGCTCGATCTCCTTCCTTGCATGCTTGTTCTCTTTGGAATTCACTCTATGAAGATGCGTTATCTCTCTAAGATGTGTTAATTCTCGCCAACCTTTTGCCAAAGTTTTCCAACCTTCTTTTTTCAACTTCCAGCCTTGATAATAAGGTTGTTTTGGGGTTAAAAGGGTAACCGATGGCGGTTCCAGCTTAACCGGTGACGATTGGGGGGTAACTGGCATCAGTCAAGGTGAGATTTTCTAGGTTTACTAAACTAGGGAGATCCTCTGGATTTCCTCAGATTTCATGTCCTTAACCCAAAAGTTAGATTGAGATCCTCTTGTAAGCATACGGGAATGTGGTTAGAGGGAATGTAGGCATTGATTTTTAGGGTTTGGGTAAGTCTTAGTTAGTTATCGCAACTTACTGAGAATATGTCTTAGGTTGAGTTAGCTTGGTGAGGTGTCTAAGTGAACTGTATGTGTGGGTATTATTTAAATTAAGATATTTAAATAATAAATATGGTGAGGATAATGAATTAATTTAATTAAATTAATATTAGTAGGGTGAAAGGGGCCATGGTTAGGTGAATGTGATGAAGGGTGTTTATTTTCTGAGGGACCAAAGGGGAGTGTGACCTAATTTTAGTGTCTACATATAAAATAAATTTTTAAATACAACACGATCTACTTGTTGCACCATAAAGAATGCTAAGTTATTCCTAAAGGTAAATATATCATGTTCATGTTTCAAGCTTGGAAAAAAGTCAAGATCAGTATTGATCAAGCGGCCAAGAAGTAGTCCTGGATACTTCTACTGCTCTTTATTGTTAATATTACTATTTCTTGGCTGTCGTCTTGCTATTTTTTTGCCGTTGTTTTGCTGTTAAGTCTTGTCTGTGTAGCTGTTTCTGGGCTACGTTGATTTTGTTGTAACTCTTGAACTGTGCTACTGCTACTCTGCTCCTCTCTCTTATTCCGGTTTATAGGCCTTATTTTGTATTCAAGGGTATAGTCCCTTTCAAAAAACTATTTGCCAATATTAAAAAAATATATCATGTTCATAATGAAGTTATATTATAAATTTGAATTCTTAATCTTTGCATATATAACAGGAGACAAACAACAAAAGTGATTGATAACACCAAATAAATGGTTTCTCTTAATAAGAATTATAGCCTAGAGGGCAATAATGTGCACAAATGTTTTCATGTAGAGTGTATTCATACAAGAGTAATCATATCGGAAAGCTATAAATGATAATAAATAAATCTAGCGTTTATATAATGGATACATAAATATATGTGTAAAATCATATATTTAATGTGTTATAATGGTATACATATAGATTTATCTACTCTACTTATGATATTTTGGCCAAATTATTTTACATTTATGAAAATTATGGAAACTCAGAATTGTGACTAAGAAGTTATAAAACAAGTTTTTACATATGACACCATATACTTGTTGCATCCTAGTAACCACTAATCTATTCTTAAAGGTAAATATATCATGTTCATGATGATGCTGATTTATAAATCTAAATTTTTAATCTTTGCGAATATAACAACAAAAAAAAGAACAAAAGCAATTGCTACGACCAAAAACAATGTGTTGCCTATATAAAAACAACTAATCCGTGAGGGGCCAAGGTAAACAAATGTTTTTTTCAAATAATAATCATAGCCTAGTGAACACTAGCGTAGATAAATTTTCCCATGGTAGAGTTTATTCATATAAGAGAAATAATATTGAAAATATATAAATGATAACAAATAAATTAGAAATTTATATAATGGATATATAAATATACGTGTAGAATCCTATTTATAATTCAAAATAAAATTCGGGTTAAGTAAATAGGTTGTCAAAACAAAGAATTATATCGTGGTTGCCTCAAAGCTATGTGAATTTTTGGCATAGATTAGCGGACGTAAAAGGAAGAATATATTAATTATTAATTACATAGTGATTAAAATTATATTTAATAATATTAACGCATATATAATGTGTATAAATTCCAATGTATAGAACATTAAATTACTTAAGACATTACATTTGGTTAACTCTACGTGGAAACACATATCTAATTGGAAATAATTATCATACAATTGAATTCTTAATATGGTTTTATAGTTTTAAATTTATTTTTTAACCTCATATATTTTCCTAAAAAGTTTAAGTGGCAACCATGTAAAAAATGTAATATGAATTAATTAGTGATGTCTCTTTACATCATCTTAATGAACAACATTAAATTTTTTTGGTTCTCCCAACCAAAATAATTTTTTTAAAAAGATGACTATGCCACAAGCTATCATTTTCCTTAAAAATCAATTGCAGGAATGAGAACGAAGAATTAAAAATGAAAATACCCAAAGAGAGATAAAATGGCAGAAATGGGAAAGCATTAAACAAAGATAAATACTATAACAGAAAAGGGAGTAAATTTTCTTTTGTTAACACACATTTTTTCTTGTTTTCATGAAGAACAAGGAAGTTTTGCATGGAGATAAAAAGAAACTAGAAAGCAAGGATTCACTACGAAGCATGATTCAGTAGCACAAATCAGGGATGGTACAGATCACGATTAGACTTTCGTGAAAACCACACAAACAATTTGGCTACGAAGAAACTAATAGAGCCTACGATAAAAAAAAGGTACACCTTTGCTATAAATACATGATTTAATAATATATGGGATTATTTTGTGATTTTATGCTCTCAGTGAAACCTCCATCTGCTACCTTAATCAAAAAATCTACGATATTTTATTCACAACCTTTATTATTTACCTCCTTTGTGTGCATCCTTTTTATCCATAATTTGTGTGCCTTATCTGCAAACAAGATTATAATCTCATGTAAAAAAAACTAGGATTCGAACACTCAGACCTGCAATCTATGATCTATGCATATTTTTTTATTTTAAAGACATGCTTTTCTGCATGACCAGAAAAATTAGAAACCCTAATCAACATTTCTCCAAGGTATTTAATAATTTTTTAGCACATGCAACGAAATAAATTTCAAAAACAGAAAAAGAGTCAGGAACGGGAGATGGAGCTGGGAAGGCCGGGAGAGGGGTGACAACAATAGTGGCGGGGACAGAGTGTGGAGGGATGTGGCTGGCAGCTGCAAAAACGGGCAGAGGGGGAACAAAGCCAGGGGAGGAAGGGAGACCAGGAGACCAAAGGAGACATAATTTATGAAGCAGGAAAATTAGCCCCTGGTGCAAAGGAACAGCACGAGCATGCTTTTGAAACTCCAAAATGGAGCACTCAAGAGAGCTAAGCAGATAGTGGGGAAAACATACCTTGCAATTCTTACAGAAATGATTAAGGAAGACAAGATGTTTAGCAGGTACAATGACGAACCTCCCTTCTAAAGAAATGAAATGCACCATCATGCGAGTAACCTCATCATAGGGTGAGGGGATCGAATTGACAAGCAGGCCCACTGTGACAAAGATCAGCTTCTCAGTTCCTTCAACAAATCTCCTCTCCTCAGCTTCTCTGTCAACCCTTTTATTAAAAAAATGGTATCTGTCCATGCCAAGGCCAGTCGCTTAAGCAATCAGCTCCTCATTGATTGTAATCTTCTGTCCCCCATAATCAACAGTGTGATCCTTCCAATCTTTTGCAAAACATACTAAAATACTTTGATCATGGCCCTGAACTTTCTCCATAAAGTTGGTGATACCTCCATGGCTTAGAATATTCCAAAGCTCCACATTATCCCTCCAATCCAGATCCACACTGGGCTCGATCTGGCAAGGAGAGCCCCCCATTATCACCGTGCTTAACTGCTTACAAAAAATATTAGAAACCTTAAGAGTGCTAATGCCAGTCCACCTTTTGCTGTCATTATTTGTGCAGTGAAAATGCTGATGAGAATAGCCATTTATTTTCCCACATATACCCGCATGACTACTGATTTGAACCTGTGGAAGTTCACATGTGGGAACTATGGCCCTTTTGCCAGCCCGCTCCCTATCATCATTAGCATTATTTCTGCCTTGGGGATCCTTAGAGATTTGCAGCTAGATTGTATGGAGCACAATGATGCCCGCATGCGTGACTTTCCTTTCAATATAAATCCACTTTAACTTTCCATTATTATTCATACAAACTTGATTTTGTATAAGATTAGTTTTAAAGTTAGCATGTGTGGGAGCTTTATTAATCCACTCCCAATGATCATATCCCAAATCCTGAATTTGCATGTTTATAGATATCTCCTTGAATGTTGCTTTGAAGCTATTTAGAAATGCTATTATTATCCCAAACAATGTGGTTAACATTAATGCCATAATTTTCTAATGCATCTGCCATCTTGTTACCCTCCTAGTAAGTATGTATGATCCGGATATTAGTGAATGTTTGGCAGATACTTATGGACTCTGAGATAAAATCCTTAATGTTCCAACTTAGAGGTGAGCACTGATTAAGATGATTAATGATATTTAGTGAGTCCCCTTCAAGAATGAGGTTTTGGATATTATGATTCTGGGCAATGCTTAGGCCCCATAAAGCAGATATTGCTACGGCAAAATGATTGGTTTGAATTCCCATTTTTCCAGCATACACAACAATCATATTACCTTTATGATCCCATGTGCACTAATTTAAATTAATTCTCCAATTAAAATGTGCCACGTGGTAAGTTCAAAAAATATATTTGGGATACATAATAAGGCTAGCGATCCAAGATTGTACAAATAATGCTAATGTGTGGCTATTTTCTAAATAAGAAACATTTGAGCCTATGTTTTGTTATGTCGTTTATGCAATTTCTTTGTTAGGAAATGATGTGAAATGTGTTGAAAACCATGTTTCTTATGGAAACTACATACTAAGGCTAATGATCCATAACTTTACAGATAATGTTTTTAATGAGAAGAGGTAAAGGTAGGAGCTTAGTGGCCACTAATCTATACCATGATTTTATATATTATGGATATTTCCAAAATAAGAAAATTTTAAGACTAGGGTCTGATATGTTGTTTTTGCCAATAAGTAAAGGAGATTAAATAATTTTATGTGTTAGGAAATAATGTGAAATATGTGTTTAAAACCATGTATCTTATGGAAACTACATAGTAAGGCTAACGATCCACAACTTTATAGATAGTGTTTATAATGAGAAGAGGTAAAGCTACAAGCCTAACAACCACTAAGCTAAACCATGATTTGTTCTTTTACGACTATTTTAAAAATAATAAAATTTTGAGCCTAGGGTCTGATATGTCATTTTTGTTAATAAGTAAAGGATCTTAGTAGTCTCAAAGCATTTTCTTTGATAGGAAACAATGTGAATTATGAGTTGAAAACCATGTATGTCATTGGAACTACATACTAAGGCCAACAATCCAAAACTATAAATATAATTTTCATAATGAGAAGAGCTAAAGGTAGGAGCCTAGCGACCGATAACTTATACCATGATTTGTTATTTTATGGCTATTTAAAAAATAAGAAACTTTTCAGCATAGGGTTTGATATGCCATTTTTGTCAATAAGTAAAGGAGCTTAGCGATTGCTAAGAATTTTCTTTGATAGGAAATGATGTGAAGTATGATTTTAAAACCATATATCTCATGGGAGCTACATGATGGAAAATAAATTTGTTAGTGCTCTATTAATTATATGAGTTTTTAGAAAATAATATTTTTACGAGTTGTTTCAACAACTCACGTAGAGAGACATATTTGTTAGGAGATTGTTAACAATGCTTAATTTGTTCCGTGCTTTGTAGGAGGTTGTTGTGCCTACCTTTGTGGCTATATATTAGCCATTGTATTAGAAGAAATCATACAATGTGAAGAATATTATTTCCTTTTGAATGTGTTCAACTCTCTGATCCTTCATATTTGGTATCATAGTGATTCATGGATGAGTAAATTAATATGGGAAATTGTATTGTTTGCAATTTTCCCAAAGATATGAAGAAAATTATTATGTAAATTTAGTATACCAGTTTTTTAGAATAAGTTTAGTTTATTTCTGTTGGAGGTTTTTCAATTCTTTAGCTCCTATTAGATCTATTGTGAGTGTTCTCGTTCTCTTCCAACCATGGATTTATGAGCAGTAAATCCATAGATTCACCTTCCAAATATGCATTCTCTTCTAGCTTTTGTGGTCTTCATATAAGTGAATTTATTGGTTTGAGCAACATTCCAATTTGCTTAGTTTCTGCGCTATTGGATAGGTCATAACTAGGAATTGGCATAACTTGATTCCATCAACGATTGTGCTTGGGAATTATTATAAAATACTCCACACAACCCATAGATCTTTTGGAGTATTATACATTATTTTTAGTGGAATGTTATGTGCTTAGAGTTTTGTTCACTTATTTATCTTTTATGCATGTGTGATCACCATTATTTGAATTCTCTAAATTTGTTTGGATCCATTTAGAATTTAGTCAGTCTCCTCAATGTCCACACACCTGAGTCATGATTTCAATGCTACACACCTCCATTAGTGAGATTAAAATTTCTAATCACCCACGCTACATTCAATAGCTAATGAACCTTGAGAAGTGCATTCATAAAGCTGATCCATCTACATTTGATCTAAAAACAACCACGATTCATTCTCCAGCAAATTGGTCTGTGCAAATTGATGATTGTGTGTTGTGGTAGATTTTCATGGTATGTATGTTTTTGTCAAACATCCATGCTCATTTCAAATTTCCATCTAGTTGTTCATGCATGCTTAGTTCACTAAATAATTGTTTTGTATCTCTCAGATCATGTAAAAGTGGCATTAGTCTATTCTTATTTAATATTGTGTTTTGCAGCAGTCTTTAGTTATTGTGGTCCACTGAATTTGATGGTAGTCATTTATATAATACACATGTTTCATTTAGTCTAGTCTCTATAAGTGTGTAAAAGTAAAATCTGGTCAATTGTATAGACTTGATTTAGTTATTAGGTGGTCTTAAGAATAAGTATTCAAAATAGTATATGTGGTAATTTGTTAAAAGTAATTGTTTTATTATTTTAAGAGACTTTGTATCTTTTAGGAGTGGAGTAACATTTTCTCGTGTGGGTCTTCAAAATTGAATGAGTCATATCATATTATTAATGTTTGTGCCCTTATGTTATATGATCTTATTGTTAAAGTGTCAAAAGTAATTATTTATTTCATCTAGTCATTTCATTAAGAAATAAAGAAGAGTGCGTCATTGTCAGATGTCTTTTTGTAACATATTCATTAATGTCATTGTGTTGTCAAATTAGTAAAATAGGTGATTTTAGAATATTTGTTTACTTTCATTTTGTAAGTTGTTATCATGATTCAGAGTAAAAATATTGTAATAAATAAATAAATTTTGCTTCAGAGATGCATTTTCAGTATAACCTGACATCTAAGTTGTACTTGTGCCTCATGATCAAATCCAGCTGAGTTAGTATCTGCACGCTGGAGGATGGAGGAAAATGGATTTTGGAGGTCAATAAATGAACTCTCATCACTTGCCAACCATGGGGCCACACAGATTATTTGATGGAAAAAAAAATTCAGTTGCGTGTTTGATTCAGTTTGCAGTGTTCCTATTTTAATAACTAGAAATTTCACATTGAGGGGGAAACATGATCTAATGTTCCATTTCCACTTTTCATTTTGTGCGTGAGCATAATATTTCAACAAAATTTACTATTTTATTCCCTCTAGTGAGATGTGATGAGGGTTGAGAAGAGTACTTGGCATATCATGATGTGGTTGTAGGTAAACCACTTGAAAACCTTCATTTTTGGTTTGTGGTAAACCAATTGCAAAACCTCCATTCTTGATTGTTGGTAATCCATTCACAAAACCGTCACTTTGTGGTTTATGGTAAACCAATTGTAAAACCACCATTCTCAATTTTTGGGGAACTGTTTGTAAAACCTTCCCTGATATTCATGATCATCTTGCGAAAATCACCAGATCATGAGTAGGTGCAAGTAAAAATTCAATTTTTCCCCATGTTCGCACTAAGGGGGGAATGTTGGGAAATATATTTATTAGCAATCCATTAATTATATGAGTTGGTAGAAAATAATATTGTTACGAGTTGTTTCAACAACTCATGCAGAGAGAAATATTTTTTAGGGTATTATTGGTAATGAGTAATTTGTTCCCTACTTTGTAGGAGGTTGTTGTGGCTACCTCCGTGGTTATATATTAGCCATTATATTAGCAAAAATCATACAGTGTGAAGAATATTATTATCTGGTGAATGTGTTCAGCTCTCTGATCCTTTATACTACATATTAAGCCTAGCAATCCAAAACTATAAAGATAGTGTTTATAAGGAGAAGAGGTAAAGTTAGGAGCCAAGAAGCCACTAAGCTATACCATGATTTGTTATTTTATGGATATTTTCACAATAAGAAAATTTTGAGCCTAGGGTCTGATATGTCATTTCTGTCAATAAGTAAAGGAGATTAGCAGTCGCTAAGCACTTTATTTGATAGGAAATGATGTGAATTATGAGTTTAAAACCATGTATCTCATGGGAACTACATACTAAGGCTAGCGATCCAAAACTATAAAGATAGTGTTTATAACGAGAATGGGTAAAGGTAGGAGCCTAGCGACCACTAAGTTATACCATGATTTGTTTTTTTATGGCTATTTTCAAAATAAGAAACTTTTCAGCCTAGGGTTTGATATGTCATTTCTATCAACAAGTAAAGGATCTTAGCGGTCGCTAATCATTTTCTTTGATAAGAAATGATGTAAAATATGTGTTGAAAATCATGTATCTTATGGGAACTGCACATTAAGGCTATCGATCCAAAAATGTAAAGATAGTGTTTATAATGAGAAGTGATAAAGGTAGGATCTCAACTACCACTAAGTTGTACCATGATTTGTTATTTTATGAATATTTTTTAAAATAAGAAAATTTTGAGTCTATGGGAAACACATAATATATCTCTATCTATTTCGAGGGTATATAATGCATGACTTTATGTCCGCCATACATAGCCTAGAAAATATGGTACAATTAAAATAAATGGATAACACTGTCATTGAGAAACCATGCACATAGTGTTGAAACAAGAAACAATTGATCCTAGTAGTCATTAGGTCATTCCATTCAATAAGTACATAAGCTAAGCAGTTGTTAAGAATTTTATCTTGTACAAACCTGTGTGAATTATATGTTATAAATAATACGTCTTTTGAGTACTACATAAGTCAAGATGCTTCTTGAGGGTTTTCAGTGGAAATCTTGGATCTGCCAAGGATAACACAAACAATATGATACATTTAGAATAAATGAAAACATAGTAGTGAACCAAAGCTATATATATAGTATTTATAATGACTGGTAGTAATGGTGGGAGCCTAGCGACTGCTAAACTAGATCATGACCTTTTATTTTATCGCTATTTTCAAATTATGAAACTATTGATCCTAGCGTCTTCTATTTTGTTACTTTCGATAAGGAAAAAATGGTTAGCATTCGCTAAGAATTTTCTCCCATAAGATCTAATGTGAATTATGCATTTCAAATAATATACCTTATGGGAGCTACACAACACTTGATCCCTCTATATGGTATGTAGTGAAACTATTATTGATGGGTGTCATTATTCACTTCATTTAATCAACTCTCTGTTGATTTCATATTCAAACCAGGGGTGTGTCTAACGCTATATGCAACAAGAATAGTCTTAGCAATCTAGTAATTGATTATAGGTATTTTGTATTTTTTGCGGTATCTTTTCAATGTCTTAAGGACTTATTGGTTAAAAACCTTATTGGAATCAAACTATGAAAACCTGTTGGAAGTAAATGTTAGGAAATATATCTTAGTGCTCCATTTGTATGTATGGGTGAATAATAATTACATGTGTAATTATTATTATGGTAAATTAGTGAAAGTACATTTACTATGTAAATGTAAATAGTAAATGTAAAATGTGGTTAGTATGTGGTAAGTTAGTAAGTTAGAATAATAAAACAATTAGTGTTGTTTTATTATTATATTTGTGAGTGGTTGAAACCATACGGGTGTATGGTTGTATAGGAAGACAAAGGTTGTGAGGATTGTTATTATTAGTCTCCTATATAATAGAGTGTAATGAAATAGTGAATCAATAAAAAATAATATTGTGTTACTAATTTTAATTATTGTTTGTGTAGTTATTTTATGTATTAGATCAGAGTAATTTTCACATTTGGTACCAGAGCAGGTTAAATCTATCTCGAAGAAGATCTTGTAACTTTTGTTTGCAATATGAGTTTCTCCACAATTTTACTCATCGAATGATTTACTATACAAAAATCTACAATAGAAATTTCAGTTGAATCTAGTTAATCGTTTGGGAGAAACGTGTAATTTACTATACAACACATTGATCACTGTTGTTTATTGAAGAAATAAGAGAATCAAAGCTAATTCAAATATATATTCACTTTTTTTTGGATATTTAGATTCAGTAAAATGGATACAACATTAGATAAATTTAATGGGATGAACTTCCATACATGGAGAGTAAAAATTCAGATGTAGTTAATGAATAAAAGCCTATGGAGGATAGTAGATAAAAAAAAAAAGCACCTACATATGTAAGAAAAATTGTAGAATGGGAAACTAGAGATGACAAATCAAAAGTTTAATCGGACATGGTCTTTCAGATTCTGAATTACATCATGTAGATTTATAACAATGTTCTACATAAATATGAGATTTACTAAACAAAAATTTTGGGGCTAAAGCAAATAATGTAAAATTCTCTTTAAAGTTGTAATTATTCAAATTGAAAATCAATGAAGCAGTCACAATGTCAAGTCATATAAATGAATTGAGATCTCTTCTTAGACAACTAGCAGAATTTAAATCTCCTGTTGATGATGAAGATGCAAAAGCCTTATTATTAAACAGTTTTCCATCCAAATACAATAATGTTGTCTTTACTCCAGGTCAAATGTCTTCTCAGTCATTAGAGGGAATGATTTGAGATCTCTTAGCTGAAGAGAAAAGAACTAAAGAAGATATAGAAGAGGAAACTGCTTTGTATGTTAAAAAGAAATTAAAAAATTTCTCAAAGAAAGGGATGAAATTGAATCTTTCTATTGCAAGAAAAAGGGTCATGCTAAGTTTTTTTTTATAGATTGAGGTAAAGACTTTCTCAATGGAAATCTTTAAAATGAAGCAAATATAGTCACTGAAGAAGGCTCAGACAATGAAGATGAACAAATAATAGATGAAATTGACTATAATTCTGAAGACCTTTTATACTAAGTGAAGTTCTTGGAGGAAGGAGGCACAGGAGGTTGGAGGTAATTCAACGACCTCTCGTCAGTCACCAATGCCGGGGCCATATTAGATATGGTGATTTTTTTTTATATAGTGTGTTCCTATTGTTTCTGTGTGTCTCTAGAAGAGTGTTTGGTTGCAGTGTTCCTATTGTGGTTTACAGAATGTAGTTAATGAATAAAAACCTATGGAGGATAGTAGATGGAAAAGAAAAAACACCTACATATGTAAGCAAAATTGTAGAATGGGAAACTAGAGATGACAAATCCAAAGTTTAATTGGACATGCTCTTTCGGATTCTTAATTACATCATGTAGATTTATAAAAATGTTCTACATAAATATGAGATTTACTAAAAAAAAATTTCGGGGCTAAAGCAAATAATGTAAAATTCTCTTTAAGGTTGTAATTATTCAAATTGAAAATGAATGAAGAAGTCACAATGTCAAGTCATATAAATGAATTGAGATCTCTTCTTAGACAACTAGCAGAATTTAAATCTCCTGTTGATGATGAAGATGCGAAAGCCATATTATTAAACAGTTTTCCATCCAATTACAATAATGTTGTCTTTACTCCAGGTCAAATTTCTTCTCAGTCATTAGAGGGCATTATTTGAGATCTCCTAGCTGAAGAGAAAAGAACTAAAGAAGATATAGAAGAGGAAACTACTTTGTATGTTAAAAAGAAATTAAAAAATTTCTAAAAAAAAGGGATGAAATTGAATCTTTCTATTGTAAGAAAAAGGGTCATACTAAGTCTTTTTTTATGGATTGAGCTAAAGACTTTCTCCATGGAAATCTTAAAAATGAAGCAAATATAGTCACTGAAGAAGGCTCAGACAATGAAGATGAACAAATAATAAATGAAATTGACTATAATTCTGAAGAATTTTTGTACTAAGTGAAGTTCTTGGAGGAAGGAGGCACAGGAGGTTGGAGGTAATTCAACGACCACTCGTCAGTCACCAACATCGGGGACATATCAGATATGGTGATTTATTTTTTATATAGTGTGTTCCCATTGTTTCTGTGTGTCTCTAGAAGAGTGTTTGGTTGCAGTGTTCCTATTGTGGTTTACAGAATGTAGTTAATGAATAAAAACCTATGGAGGATAGTAGATGGAAAAGAAAAAGTACCTACATATGTAAGCAAAATTGTAGAATGGGAAACTAGAGATGAAAAATCTAAAGTTTAATTGGACATGGTCTTTCAGATTCTGAATTACATCATGTATATTTATAAAAATGTTCTACATAAATATGAGATTTACTAAACAAAAATTTTTGGGCTAAAGCAAATAATATAAAATTCTCCTTAAAGTTGTAATTATTCAAATTGAAAATGAATGAAGAAGTCACAATTTCAAATCATATAAATGAATTGAGATCTATTCTTAGACAACTAGCAAAATTTAAATCTCCTGTTGATGATGAAGATGCGAAATCCATATTATTAAACAGTTTTCCATCCAATTACAATAATGTTTTCTTTACTCCAGGTCAAATGTCTTCTCAGTCATTAGAGGGAATGATTTGAGATCTCCTAGCTGAAGAGAAAAGAACTAAAGAAGATATAGAAGAGGAAACTACTTTGTATGTTAAAAAGAAATTAAAAAATTTCTCAAAAAAAGGGATGAAATTGAATCTTTCTATTGCAAGAAAAAGGGTCATACTAAGTCTTTTTTATGGATTGAGATAAAGACTTGCTCAATGGAAATCTGAAAAATGAAACAAATATAGTCACTGAAGAAGGCTCAGACAATGAAGATGAACAAATAATAGATGAAATTGACTATAATTCTGAAGAATTTTTATACTAAGTGAACTTCTTGGAGGAAGGAGGCATAGGAGGTTGGAGGTAATTCAACGACCTCTCATCAGTCACCAACGTCAGGGCCATATCAGATATGGTGATTATTTTTTTATATAGTGTGTTCCTATTGTTTCTGTGTGTCTCTAGAAGAGTGTTTGGTTGCAGTGTTCCTATTGTGGTTTAAAGAATGTAGTTAATGAATAAAAACCTATGGAGGATAGTAAATGGAAAATAAAAATCACCTACATATGTAAGTAAAATTGTAGAATGGGAAACTAGAGATGACAAATCTAAAGTTTAATTGGACATGGTCTTTCAGATTCTGAATTACATCATGTATATTTATAAAAATGTTCTACATAAATATGATATTTACTAACCAAAAAATTTGGGGCTAAAGAAAATAATATAAAATTCTCTTTAAAGTTGTAATTATTCAAATTGAAAATGAATGAAGAAGTCACAATTTCAAGACATATAAATGAATTGAGATCTCTTCTTAGACAACTAGCAAAATTTAAATCTCCTGTTGATGATGAAGATGCGAAAGCCATAATATTAAACAGTTTTCCATCCAATTACAATAATGTTGTCTTTACTCCAGGTCAAATGTCTTCTCAGTCATTAGAGGGAATGATTTGAGATCTCCTAGCTGAAGAGAAAAGAACTAAAGAAGATATAGAAGAGGAAACTACTTTTTATGTTAAAAAGAAACTAAAAAATTTCTCAAAAAAAGGGATGAAATTGAATCTTTCTATTGCAAGAAAAAGGGTCATACTAAGTATTTTTTTATGGATTGAGCTAAAGACTTTCTCAATGGAAATCTTAAAAATGAAGCAAATATAGTCACTGAAGAAGGCTCAGACAATGAAGATGAACAAATAATAGATGAAATCGACTATAATTCTGAAGACTTTTAATACTAAGTGAAGTTATTGGAGGAAGGAGGCATAGGAGGTTGGAGGTAATTCAATGACCTCTCGTCAGTCACAGATGCCAAGGCCATATCAGATATGGTGATTATTTTTTTATATAGTGTGTTCCTATTGTTTCTGTGTGTCTCTAGAAGAGTGTTTTGTTGCAGTGTTCCTATTGTGGTTTACAAAATGTAGTTAATGAATAAAAACCTATGGAGGATAGTAGATGGAAAAGAAAAAGCACCTACATATGTAAGCAAAATTGTATAATGGGAAACTAGAGATGACAAATCCAAAGTTTAATTGGACATGGTCTTTCAGATTCTGAATTACATCATGTAGATTTATAAAAATGCTCTACATAAATATGAGATTTACTAAACAAAACTTTTGGGGCTAAAGCAAATAATGTAAAATTCTCTTTAAAGTTATAATTATTCAAATTGAAAATCAATGAAGAAGTCACAATGTCAAGTCATATAAATGAATTGAGATCTCTTCTTAGACAACTAGCAGAATTTAAATCTCCTGTTGATGATGAAGATGCGAAAGCCATATTATTAAATAGTTTTCCATCCAATTACAAAAATGTTGTCTTTACTCCAGGTCAAATGTCTTCTCAGTCATTAGAGGGCATGATTTGAGATCTCTTAGCTGAAGAGAAAAGAACTAAAGAAGATATAGAAGAGGAAACTGCTTTGTATGTTAAAAAGAAATTAAAAAATTTCTCAAAAAAAGGGATGAAATTGAATCTTTCTATTGCAAGAAAAAGGGTCATACTAAGTCTTTTTTTATGGATTGAGCTAAAGACTTGCTCAATGGAAATCTTAAAAATGAAGCAAATATATAGTCACTGAAGAAGGCTCAGACAATGAAGATGAACAAATAATAGATGAAATTGACTATAATTATGAAGACTTTTTATACTAAGTGAAGTTCTTGGAGGAAGGAGTCACAGGAGGTTGGAGGTAATTCAACGACCTCTCGTCAGTCACCAACGCCGGGGCCATATCAGATATGGTGATTATTTTTTTATATAGTTTGTTCCTATTGTTTCTGTGTGTCTCTAGAAGAGTGTTTGGTTGAAGTGTTCCTATTGTGGTTTACAGAATAAAAGAAATTTTACATTAAGGGGGGAATATGATCTCAATGTTCCATTTCTAGTTTTCTACATTTATGTTATTTTCTATATGTGAGCAGCTATATTTCCTTTGTTTTTCCATGTAATGAAATCTGATGAGATCTTATAATTGTATTTAACACATCATTATGTGGTTGTAGGTAAACCACTTGAAAACCTTCAATTTTTGTTTATGGTATACCACTTGTAAAACCATAATTTTCAGTTGTCGGTAAACCCTATTCAAAAGCATCACCCTTTTGGTTTGTGGTAAACTAATTGTAAAACAATAATTTTCAGTTTATGGTCAACCCTATCAAAAACGATCTATTAGTTTTATGATCATCCTGTAAAATCATCAGATCATGAAAGTAAGTACAAGTACAAAGACGAATTTTTCCCATGTTCACACTAAGGGGGGAATGTTAGTAAATATATCTTAGTGCTCCATTTGTATGTATGGGTGAATAATAATTACATGTGTAATTATTATTATGGTAAATTAGTGAAAGTACATTTACTATGTAAATGTAAATAGTAAATGTAAAACGGGGTTAGTATGTGGTAAGTTAGTAAGTTAGAATAATAAAACAATTAGTGTTGTTTTATTATTATATTTGTGAGTGGTTGAAACCATACGGGTGTATGGTTGTATAGGCAAACAAAGGTTGTTGTGATGATTGTTATTATAAATCTCCTATATAATAAAGTGTAATGAAATAGTGAATCAATAAAAAATAATATAGTGTTGCTAATTTTAATTATTGTTTGTGTAGTTATTTCATGTATTAGATCAAAGTAATTTTCATAGTAAACACACTTTACAGCTTGACAATTTTAAAATTCTCTCAAAATAGAAATGGATATTTTGTTCATAAAACGTTCTGTATTACAAAAATGTGTTGGATATGTGTATATCAATGTATATCTATCTCTTTTTCTATATTTATATTACTCTCTATATATATTTTCAGGTCTATATATATATATATATAATTATTCCCAAGGGTGCATGTATGGCTGTAACTATTCTACTGATATAATGGAACTGAATCGTGCCTAGAATAGATGTTGAATTGGAACATCGTTGTTCATACAACTGTGTGATAATTATACTGGATCTAAAAGTATGGAGAGTCAGAAGTCTTCTAATCTTCTCCTGATTAATAGGATCATTTAATTGACAAATCACTAGCTGTTTGGAATAGATTCTTATTGGTTCTGGAACTTTAGAAGAGTTTTGGAACTAAAGGAAATTGTTTCAGACCTAACCGAGAGAGTTCTGAAGCTATCTGTAGGAGTTCCAAAACTTATTCTGATAATTTTGAAACTAAGTACTAGAGTTCTAGAACTAAGTCCGAAAGTTCTAGAACTAAGTGACAGAACCCATAACTGTGTGGTGAAGTTCTAGAACTAAGTCTGGCAGTTTTGGAACTAAACCGTATTGATTCCAATACTTCAAAATACATGCAATCCACTTCATAATTGTACTTCCACCTTATTGTGACCTATTTTATTACAAAACTAAGTTTCCAAAATACTTTATTAGGAATTACAGAGCTTTTAAATGTTAGAATCATAATCAGTAAAAGATGGAAAATTACATCCTAACTTATATCAGATAAAAAAAAGTCACAAAATGTAGTCAAACTTAATAAAAAGGAGAGTAAGATGAAATCATTTATTGTACATTTAACAGGCATATTCTGGCCTCATCAATTCCCCCATACTTACTTGTTTGTAAGTCCCTTTAAAAACTTTACTCTTCAAATTTGGGGTTATATATTATGAATTCCATTTCATTGCTTAGGTCAAAAGGCTAGAACTGAATATAGTTATGCTTTAATTCAGAGGTAGTATATCCTAATCCTAATGGTACCTTCTTCAAACATGCCTCAAATTCAGTGGGATATTGTGTTTCTCTATTCTACCATGGTGACATGGGGGTGAGAAGGAGTGGAGGTTCCTGTTCTCATTCCCATCCATATGCTTTTGTGCTCTTCATTGATACGAGGATTTAACGTACATAAGGCTTTTTCTCTATGCAAATTCTAGATTAATTTTATGGGAGATATTACTTCCCTTCTTCTCAATGCCACCATGAGAAATTCCCATCTTTTCAAACATGTCTCATAAATATCTTTAAAATTTTCCTCTTCATAAGAGGTGAAGGCATTAATACTTCTATGCAAATTGGTAAGACAAGGTTCCTTGAACCTTTTAGCAAATGCATGGGATTTGAAATGTGTAGCAAAGGCGGATGGTTTACCATAATGAATCCTCATATAGAGACCAGATGAAATAGCCTTTAATAGATGATCTGAATCCCTATCCTTCCATGCAATCTGATTTTGAAGAAAAGAAACAAATTCATTAATCTAGTTGTCCCCTATATACAAATTGATCATAAAACCTAATTTCTTTTCTGGCATTAAATTACAAAGATAGAATTCATAGAGAATATTTTTATACTCTGCTTTGGCTAAGGAATAGGCTGTCGTGAAATTACCTTCATCTTTTATTTCATGTGGAAGGACACATGCTATCCTTGAAAACTTTTAGCGAATGAATTGTTCCTCCAAAAACACACTATATGAAGGAGAAGGTCTCATACATACAAGCAATTTCTCACTCATCATGAAAACCATTTGTATTTTCACAAGATATTTAAATTTTTCATTTTATTCTTTATAAAACTTTTCTTCCCATTATTTTCTTTCTTTCTTATATTTTTTATTTCTTTTCAAGTCATCATTGGATGTCTTGGCTTCACTGAGTTCTCTGCAAGTATCATCCAATAGCTGTCTAAGTGGCCAATAAGTTAATTCAGTTTGTGCAAAGAATGTTGACAGAGTAGTTTGTTTTCTAGAATTTTTACATTCTTCCTCTTTCTCCATTATCTGTTGTTTAACTCTTATCAATGGGTAAGTGCAGCAAGTTGGGGGACAATTAAGTGGACATCAAATCCTGAATTTTACATCAAAAAGAGCAAAACATCAAATTTATTCTTCTACGGACTTGAACCATGTTGAAAAGTCAAAAATATGTCATAAAAATGGTGCCATCACGTACGGGAGATTGTTAGCTTTGTAGAAATATTGATTTTAAAGTGAATAAAATAGGATAAATGTAATTTTATAATTTTTTACTAATAGTTGGTCTTTAAGACAATTTTTCCTATTGTCTACGTTTAATGTTGAAAATTTTGTTTCTTTTTTTAGAATGTGATAAAACTTATACCATCCCAACTATGGTGAAATTATATACATGTTTAAAAAAATTTATTTGATTTCAATATTTTTTTGATGAAGTTATGGTAGGCAAACAGAAAGTTCTCTATTTTCTTTATGTTTTCATACCACTTTCACGGAAAAAATCATTAAAAAAATAAAATATTGCTAAAAAAAATACCAAATAAAATCTATCCCAAGATAGATAGCGGCATATAACTTCTCACCAAAGGAAAAAAATATATATTAATTTTTGGTCATCCAAATCGCAGGCAAACAAACGACAATCTTATAGGCATTTTTTTTAAAAATACCAAGTCATTGAATTTTGAGTGTTTAATATAGCTAAACTTGTCCAATTTTTTTAAAAAATAGTAGTTTAGAAACTAGATTCTAGATGCTATAATTAATTTTGTTATAATTTTTTCTAATTTTGAGTGTATGCATTGCTAATAATCCCTACAAGTTGATATTATGTTGTTATTTGCAATATGATGTCCACTTATGACCCCTTTTTTGTCCCCCAACTTGCTGCACTTACCCTAATTCCTCAGTCTTGTCAGTGACATGAGTTGTTAATTCCCAAATAATCATTTCTCTCTGTTCTAATTTAAGTTTGAGAAAATTCAACTTGTCATCCTTTTCTCTAACAATGAGTTCTTCTCTGGACAAAAACAAAGTCTGTGTAACTACTTGTTTCTCTTCTTTCTCTGAAAGTACCTTGGGGGTTAAGCATTCTTTTTCTAGTAGAGGGGATTTCCCTTTTCATTTCAAAGATAAAAATTCATCTTCTTCATGTGATGGTGTTGTTGATTCACCCATCTCTTGGAAAACTTGTTCCTCAAATCTCTCATCTTCTTTCTCTATCTCTATTCGGCTTGCTCCAGGAGGATTCATGGCCATGCTGCCCAAAATATCAGCAACCTCTTTTTCCATCTTTTCATGTTCTCTCATTTCCTCTAGGATTTCTCTAGACCTCTTATGAATTATTATTCTTTGAGGAGCCTTAAAATGTACAGAAATGGGTCTCCTCCTAGAGCTTCTTTTTATTTTCACCTCTTTCTCTTGCCTAGGTGAATTGTCACTATCAGAGATAGATATTAGCTCTCCTGTAGATACTTCAGAGGAAGGAATTTATTTAGAAGGCACAATAGGTTCTGCAGTTTTAGTCCTTCTTCTAGATATTCTTTTTGGTATTTCCTCTCTGCCTAGTTCTTTCTTTTTCTCTACAGTGGCATCAATTTCCAAATTAGTTGCAGGAGAAAAAGGAGTTGTTATTACTCTCCTGAGAATATCAGGGTTCTGCTTAAACTTGCAAAGAAATTTCTCCCACATTTCTTCTCCATTTTTCTTTGAAAGAAAATGGTGCTGGAACAATAAATGCACTAACCCATGATGTCTGATTGTTCCCACACCCCAGGAATACCTTTCATCCATTGTATGGATGGAATGAAAAAGAAACCCTGGAAGGTTTACTATATATTCTAGTTTTGTAGCTCCATATCTAAGGTATATGAGTATCTTTAAAACTTCTGTTCCTACCGACCCGAAATGACCATCACAGGTTAAATACTTGACTATAAAAAATGCCACTCTATTAAAGGGTTTGGGAAAGCTGGCCATTCTGATCGCTTTTATGATTTTCTTCGTGTTGTAAATATATTGGGGTTCAACTTCCCCCTTTTTCAGCATGGTTTCCACCAATTCTTTTAATGTCCCTATGACAGGGTTTTGCACATGATTAATTGGAACTCTGGATATATTAATTATAGTATTCACAGAAAAAGGAATAAAATTATTTCTAAGATTTTTCCTAGATTTCTCTAAATTTATAACAAATTGCCTCACCAATTCATCGTAATACTTGGGGAACTTCCTCATAAATTCCAGCCATCCTGCCTGTTGAAAGGCAGATGCCACTTCTTCATCTGCAATGAGTTGTGTATCATCCTCCGGTTCCGACTTCTTTTTTATCCCCATGATATAGAGGTGATTAAAATTCGTTCTCCTTTAATCTTATGTGGGTTGGCTGAAGAACCCTTCACTTAGCTGCGGAACTTTTGTGTTATAGCTATGGAATGCAAACTTAATTTATTGCTTCTTTCTTGAATTTTCTCTGCAACTAGTTTTCACTTTATTGATTCCACACTAATTATAACTCATAACTATGCCACCAATCTATTCCATCAATATCTTTCCCATGATTACTCACTTTTAATCATGATGTAAAATAGATGACTTATCATACTAATATTTTAAATAAAATGTAATCACACATGCAAACTTTTAATCTAACCTTTAATAAGTTAAAGACATAATTACCATCCTTGATGATGTAATCCCTCCATCATGATGACTCATCATTCCTACAAAGTGAAACAGAAAGAAAAAGGTTAGAAAAACAGCTGGAATTCTAAATAATTTTTTTAATTTTGAATTAACAATTTATTTGAGAAGATCAACCGCCATTGTTGGTTTTCAATTGATCTCTGAGAGAAACTATTTTTTTGGGAAGAAAACACCATTTATTGGTTTTCACTCTCTTCCCTTTTTTTTTGGGAAGAGAACACCATTTACTATTTTTCATTCTCTTCCTTTTATTTTGGATCTATCCATCTAATTATTTGATCATTTTGGAAGAACTGGGTTCTTCCATATGATCAAATTCTTTATCTTCTTCAATCTGCCTCAAGAATTAATCCTAGTAGGAGGATTCCTATAAATTTTTAGCCTATGACCATTGACCAAAAGTATTCTTCTACTACCATCAATGGGAAGTAACTAAATAGAACCATTGTCAAATATTTTCTCAATCTGATAGGGTCCCAACCATCTGGTTCTCAATTTTCCTTTGAATTCTTGAAACTTAGAATCAAACAGAAATTTCCAATCTCCTACTTTGAATTTCCTTTTCTTGATATGTGTATCATGTCATTTCTTCCTTTGATCTTGGATTATCTCCGTCTGCTGAAGTGCTTCCATCCTCAATTCCTCCAACTCATTAAGTTGAAGGATTCTCTCCTTTTGAGCTGCATCCAACTCAATAATCACCTTAATTATTATCCTCAATGTTTGTAGTTGACACTCAATAGGCAACAAGGGATTTTTCCCATAGACTAACTCATATGGTGAAAACCTTGTTGTAGTTTTCCAAGTTGTATTATAAGCCCATAAAGCTTCAGGTATTCTCTTTACTGAATCCTTTTTACCTTGTTCAATTTTTTTGGTAAGGATGTTTTCGAATTCTCTGTTTGTTAGTTACTTCATCTTGTCCATTTGATTATGGGTGATAGGGAGATAAATTCCTATGATTGATCTGATAATAAATTGTGAAATCCTGGATCATATTAGACATAAATTGTGGTCCCTGGTCTCAAACTATGCTCCTTGGTGCTCCAAACTTTACCATAAATTTGTGCCAAAGGAAATCAACAACTGCTTCTTCAATGGCATTTGTTAAAGCCTGCACTTCTGCCCACTTTGTCACATAATTAGTACACACAAGAATATGTTCCTTCCCTTGTGAAGAAGGAATAAAGGTATCAACAAAATCCAACCCCCATCTCTCAAATGGTTCAATCACTACTTGAGGTTGCAGAGGCATTTTATTGGTAAAGGTTGGTTGTCCCATCCTTTGACAAGGATCACACCGCTTCATATATTTATTCACATCTTTTTACATAGATGACCAATAATAACCATTTCCAAGTATCTTGTGAGTTGTTATTTTCACTAGATAGTGTCCTCCACTTGGTTCATCATGACATTCCCATAGGATGTCAAATATTTCATCTTCTCTTACACACCCACGTAAAACCAAATCAGGACCAAATTTAAATAGCATTCCATTTAACCATTTCAATTGTGCACTAGTTTTGATTAACTTCTTTATTTGTTTCTTAGTGCAATAAGGAGGAAACTTCCCTGTTGCAAGATAATTTTCCATATTAGTAAACCATGGTGTATCAGCTGAAATAAAAAACAATTGTTCATCTAGAAAGTTGTCCTTGACTGGATATTACTCCCCTATAGTGGTTAGGCTTGACAAGAAATCAGCTACCACATTAGATTTACCTAGATTTTCCATAATGGTAATATCAAATTCTTGTAAAATCAATAACCATCTAATTATTCAACCTCTAATCACTAGTTTGTTCATTAAATATTTAATTGCTGAGTGATCTATATGTACACATATTTTGTACCCTGTAATGTACTATCTAAAATTAGTAATTTCATAGATTACAATGATAAATTATTTTTCAGTGGTGGTGTAATTTATTTTAGTGGGAGTAAGATTTTCTATCTAAGGTAATAGATAGCATAAATTTTCCCTTCTTCATCTTTTTGTCTCAAAACTGCACCAATGGAATTATTTGAGGCATCTGTTTGGATATTAAAAGGATTTTCCCAATTGGGCCCTCTTAATATTAAGGTAGTGATTGATCATTCTTTGATTTCTTCAAAAGAATGTTGAAACTTTTCATCCCAAACAAATTCACATTCCTTGGTAATAAAATTGAACACGGGGGCAACAATTTTACCAAAATCCTTGATAAAGCATCTATAGTTCCCAACATGTCCTAAAAATGATTTGATATCAGTGGGGGTCTAAGGAATAAATAAGTCTGAAATAATTCTAATTTTGTTTTAATCAACCTGAATTCCTCATTTTGAAATGTGGTGTCCTAATACAATCCCCTCATCAACCATCATTAAACATTTTTCATAACTAAGAGAAAAATTATCTTACTCACATATAGTTAATACTCTATCTAAATTCCTCAAAGCATCATCAAATGTGTCTCCATGCACAATGAATCAATCCATATATACCTCTGCACAGTTATTTGTTAGGTCCGCAAAAATTGCTAACACAACTCTTTGGAAGGTAGTTGGAGCATTGCATAATCCAAATGGTAATACCCTGTAGGTAAAGGTACCCCATGGACATGTAAATGTAGTTTTATCCTGATCCTCAGCAGCAACTATGATTTGATTGTATTGACTAAATCCATCCAAGAAGGAAAAGTATTGTTTACCTGAAAGGTTGTCTAAGAATTGATCTATGAATGGTAAGGGAAAATAATCTCTTAGTGTGGCTTTGTTCAGTTCCCTATATTCAAAAAAAAAATCCATTTTCCGTTATTTTTAGGGACAATTACAGGAGGATACACCCATTGGCTATCTAAGGTAGGGTAGATAAAACCTACTTGTAATAGTTTTTCAATTTCTTGTTTGACTATATCCCTTAAGGTTGGATTAATCCTTATCTGAGATTGCCTACTGGTCTAATGTTTTTTAGTATAGACATGATGGGTGTAAATACTTGGGTGGATTCCTTTCATATCTTTGTAATCCCATGCAAAAGATCTACTTTGCATTTTTAGAACATCAAATATTTTAGCTTCGTCATCATTCTTCGACCAGCTATTAACTTTTAAAATTTTACCTAGCTGAATCTCAACATGTTTGGTCCCAATGTGTGAAGAACTAATTTTTTGAAAGGCTTCCATTAAATTATTTAGTGGAAAATCATGTGGAAAAAACATATGATATGTAGCAACATCTCCAAAATTTCCTTGAGATAGAATACTAGAAAAAGGATAGTAAGAAGAATTATGATACTTATCTTGTTATAGGTCAAACTCTTCATCATTTTTGATTTCTAGAAATTCTTCACCATTTATTGATGTATTTGAAACTGAGGCTACTGATTATTCCCCTCCCCATGAGAAATCTCGTTCCTTCGGAGTGAAATTATTTATAGTCACAGGGAATTGTTGTTGTAATTCCATAACTAAATTTGTTGATTCCAAAACCAAGTTTGCAAGTTCCAGAACTATTTCCAATTTCCTCAAGGATAACTGGTGCCCATTCAACGGTTGATTAATCATATATTTTACTTCTCATACATTATCCTACAATTTGATCATGGAAAATGAATTCAAATTTTGCTTATTAATATTAAGAGAATCACCCCACAATTGTTCTTGATTATCAATAAAAGGTCATACAGAAGGATATAAGGAAATTTGCTTAGAACTCTTACCATTTGAGATAGTCATATCACCTAACCTGCAATCAATTAAGGCAACAACTGTAGCTAACCATGGTCTACCCAAAATAATGGGATAACCTAATGTTTTACCTTTTGGATGCAATATAAGGAAGTGAACTGGATATTCCCATGACTCCACCATAACTGCCGCATCTTCAATAACTCCTTCTATTTTTGCTACATACTGATTTGACATTTGTAATATGGTGTTAGTAGGTTGTATACATGTTAATGAAAATGTTTTCAAAGTTTCCACTACCATTACATTTATAGCCTCTCCCAGATCTAACAAAATGTTATGTATATCTTTATTCCCTATACAGACATAAATAATAGGACTTCCAAAATCTCCTTATTTGGGAAGTAAAAGTTTTCCTGCTAATAAATCAGCAAGTTTCCCATCTACTTTGATAGTTCTGGGGTACTTTATCTTTCTTCCAAGCATTTTCAAACATAACATTTTGATAATATTGTTCAATCCTGGAATGTCCTTAATTTCTTGTAATAGTGGTATTTTAATATCCAGTCTCCTTAGTTCCTGCACCAATTCATATTCCTTGATTTCTATAGCTTCTTTAAATATCTTTGGAAATGGAATTTTAGTAGAGTTGTTATCTGGCTCCTTATCTCTTTCTTTTACATTTTTCTTGGGAACAATCATACTAGGGGTTTCAGTTTCTTCTGTCATTTCAGTGATTATAACAGGTGGAATGCTAAATATTTTGTCAGATATAGTTTGAATATCCTTACAATCCATGGCATTTAGATCAACTAATTTTATTTTTTATGTTCCATAGACAAGAGTTGTTTATTTGTTTCTTGGGTTTGCTACTGGCTGTGCTAGCATTTACGTTTGGACTACATTTTTTAGCCTGTGAATTTTGTGTTGGAGATCCCATTATGGCTTGTTGGTTCTGATTTGGATATGTTTTCCCCTGCACATAATTACTAGGGCCCCATCTAGGTTGTGACCAAGCATAAGGATTTCATTGACCAGCTCAAGGTTGTTAATGTCCCTGGGTATACCAAGTTAGACTTGCCCAATCCTAAGGATTCCAGGTTAGCTGAGGTGCGCAACATGGTTGCCCCCAATTTTTTGGTAATTTATGAGCCACCCATGGCATCATCCAATGATTAGGAACTGATCTTGGCATAAACTACTTGGCTAGGTTGTCTATGACTAAAATTAAATTCTTCTGGTGTGGATGATTTACTGGTTTGTTTGAGATGATTCTTTATGAGTGGAAGAAGAGAACAAGCGTGAATATCATGTTCTTTAGATTCACAGATGAGACATACTTCTGTTTTATCCAAAGGACACTCCCTTATTGCATGATTCTTCCTACATCTAGGACAATACATGGCTAATGGTTCAATTTTGGTATTTTCTTTAGCTTGTAATTCATCCTTAGTAGAGGTTAATTGAACTAAAATGCCTATTTTAAAGTTTGTTAATTCATCCATTAGTTTTTTCATATCTGGATTCAAAATTTTCACTGATTTTCCCTTCCTAGGTCCACCCCTTATTCTAGTATAGCTTCTAAAAATGTCTTTAATTTCATTCATCCTTAATTGATCAATGTTTCCACCTCCTATCAAGTTAAGATCTTCCCTAGATTCATCTTCCAAACCTTTAAGAAAAATGGTTTTACTTAACTCTTCTTGAAGTAGAAATCCACACCTTTTACTTACAAAGAGGAATATGTCCAAATAATCTTTTATATTCTCATCCTCCTCCTGCTTGATTTTGAAAAACTCTTCCTTCCTATTTATCCTTCTACAATAATCTTGATATTTGTCTAGGAAGGTAATTTCCATTTGTGCCCAAGTGGTAATAGAGTTGGATAATAATCCCATGAACCACTTCATTGATGCATCCTTCAGAGTGGATGGAAATAACTTGAGTTTCATATTATCTGTTTTGTAGTCATAGGTCTGACATAGTACCTTAAACTAAAAAATAAATTGGTCAGGTTCTTCAGATGACATCCCTCTAAATGTGGGTAAATGTGTAGGTGAAATATTTTTCATTTGTGTATCATCATCAACCAATTGAATTGGATCAGTAAAGGTCCTATTAGGTTCCCTTTCAGCTTCTCATGCCATTTTTGAAATATTTTCTAAACTTATTTCCCAATCAATGTGGTATGTGGTATGCCTTGGGGAAGATGAAAAATCAGGATTAGGAGGTTGAATACTCAATTGAGAATCAAAACTTACCCCAAATGGATCTTGAGAAATAATATTTCTCCTAAAATTTCTACTTCCTTCTGGTGACTAATCCAAGAATTCCAAAGGTGGCAATTCTGCTTCTTCTCTTACAGAGGATAATGGTGCCTCTAATTCTTGGTCAACTTCCTTATTTAAACTAGAGGATGATGTTAACTCTTGTTCAAACATTTTTGGGAGAAATCCACTCTTGGAGTCTCTTGGTCTACTCGTAAATTTTGTGATATCTTAGGGAAGATTTCTTCAATTACTAAATGTATGATTGTTGCTCTTGTTGACACCTAATTAGAAAATTCTAACTAGTGGGTCCCTGGAAACAGTGCCAAAAATGATGGGTGTCATTATTCCCTTCATTTAATCAACTGTTTGTTGATGTCATATTCAAACCATGGGTGTGTCTAAAGCTATATGCAACAAGAAGAATCTTAGCTATCTAGTAATTGATTGTAGGTATTTTGTATTTTCTAGGGGATAATTTCAATGTCTTAAGGACTTATTGGTTAAAAACCTTATTTGAATCAAACTATGAAAACCTATTGGAAGTAAACACACTTTATAGAAATGAATTGTTGGAAATAAACACACTTTTCCTTGAAAGTAAACACACTTTGCAGAAAGTAATTACCATAAATAAAAACTCTATTGAAAGTTCTCGAAAATGATGGAAAGAAAATAAGAATCTAATTTAGACAGCTACATGAATGAGTTTACAATAGATTTTAACTTGAATAATTAAAATCGATACAGAATTAATAGATCTAAACTATTTGATCTAAAACTATAAATACCAATAACGAAGATCCTAGTTCTTAGGGGAGTGGGCCCTTGCTCCTCCTTGAATCAGGATTTGACAATTTTAAAATTATCTCAAAATAGAAATGGCTATTTTATTGATAAAATGTTGTACATTACAATTAAACATGTTGGATTTGTGTATACCAATCTATATCTATATCTTGTTATATATATATATATATATATATATATATATATATATATATTCCTCTCTCTATTTATCTGCAGGTCTGTATATATATACTTATTCCATGGGTGTATTTATGGCCATAACTGTTCCGCTAATACAATGGAACTAAATCATGCCCAGAATAGATGGCGAATTGGAACATGGCTAGTCATACAACTGTGTGATAATTATCTTGGATCTGCTAGTATGGAGAGTTGTAAGTCTTCTAAGCTGCTCCTAATTGATAGGATAATTTATTTAAGAAATAACCATGCATTTGGAATACATTATTATCAGTTCTGAAAATTTAGAAGAGTTATGGAACTAAAGGAAATCATTTTAGATCTAACTGAGAGAGTTCCAGAGCTATCTACAGGAGTTACGGCACTAATTCCAGGATAATTCTAGAACTAAGTACTAGAGTTTTGGAAATAAGTCTACAATTTTTGGAACTAAGTGATAGAACTCGTAACTGCATGGTGGAGTTCCAAAACTAAGTCTGGCAGTTCCAGAACTAAATCGTGTTGATTCCAATGCTTCCAAAAACATGTTATACACTTCATATTTTTTCTTCCGCCTGATTGTGACCTGTTTTATTAAAAAATTGAGTTTCCAAAACACTTTTTTGGGAATTACAGACCTATGAAACGTTATAATCATAATCAATAAAGTATGCACAATTACATCCTAACTTATATCATATCAAACAAAAGTCACAAAATGCAGTCAAAATTAATAAAAAGGAGAGTAAGATGATATCCTTTATTGTACATTTAACAGGCATATTCTGACCTCATCAATTATCTCCACCAGGTACATTCTAGCCAACATGATATAATTATAATAAATAGAAAGAACTAGTGATCCAAACTTGTATAGATAGTGTTTACAATGACCGTAATGGTAGGAGCCTCAAAGTCGCTCAAGTAGGTCACGATTTATTATTTTATTACAATTTTCAAAATAAGAAACTGTTGAAACTAGCATCCATTGTGCCATTACTTTTGATAAGTAATGAAACAAAGTGTTAGGTAAACAATTTATCCCATACAAAACATTATGAATTATATGTTACAAACAATATATTTTATGGAAAATACATATGGCTTGATCCCTATTGAGGATTTCTAGAGTAGCACTTGTTTCTTCCATGGATAGTCTATCAAATATGATATAATTATAATCAATGAAAATCACTACCAAACCGAAAGTGTATGGTCAATGATTACAATGAAAATATGAAATGGTAGGACCCTAGCTTCCTCTAAGATAGGTTGTGATTTTTTATTTTATCACTATTTTTAAATTCAAAGTGTGTTTTACTCTCAATCAATACAACGTATTAGATAGTAAATGTTTTTAGCCTAAGAAGAATTCCACTCTAAATTCGTTAACATAAGTTCAAAAAATTTGGAATAAATTTCTTCAATTAGTATTGTAGATCTAACTTATAGTCATAGTAAGAGAGAATAGACCCTTGTTTTAGTGGTACTCATTAAACTTTGTTAATAATCAAATATTTTATCAAATAGGTATAACCCACCATGACCTTACAGAGAGCATTGTTTCCACAAAAAATAGATATTGTGACGAGTGCCATAGTTAAGTTTAAGAAAAGTGTATTCATTCCCATTTCTTTTTGACAGCTTGCTGTGGAATTCCCCACCAAGTGTTATGCTTAAAATATCACACTTAGACTAGTTATAGACATTTAAACATAATGAATAAAGTATGTGTGATATACATATATTTCACATTATCTTATATAAAAAAAATGATGAGCTATCATTAACTTCATTAATGTGATTTGTTGCTCAAATACTTGCCTCAAATACCAAACATTAGATCTTCTGACCATTATCCTTTAAACATCTTCCTTAGTCTTGTTACATGCATTTTATCATCACTACTACAATATGACTGATATACACATAAATCACATCATCCTGTTACCTTGATTTTCCATTCCACGCTGTAGATCCATGACTTTGACAAGTTATCCTTTGCATCATCGAAGACCTTGCTTTCCATAAAAATATTTTCATCTGTTTGTCCCATGAGGCGAAGGTCTACTATACAACTGCTCCAAAGTTTAAGTTCTTTATCTATGCTCCCAATAGTGGAGGATAGCTTTTGTTGCAAATTGTTCACCTTCCCGTGGAGTTTGAAGGCTTCATTAATGAAATTCAATCCTGCAACAAGCATATCATCCACCATGGCATCCATATCCCTTCCATAGATGGAATAGTTGTGCATGTCTTTGATACTCTGCACTTCATCTTGGCTCAGGATTACAGGTGGTGGAAGAGTAGTCAACGGGGTAGGATCTAGAACTTTATCTTTAGATAACAGTGACTTGATGAATCCTGTAAGAATTTGGGCCTGCTCCTCTAACTGCTCTATGGTTTGTTGTCCTTTCTTTACCCTCCCTTTGACTCTAGTGACTATTTCTTGAAGATTGTGAATCTCACCTTCAGGGGTAGACTCTCCCATGGGAATTCTTGAGAGCTCAAGATTGGATGCTTGCAAATCTTACTCTGGCTTGTCTACCTTAGGCTTGGCTATCTCCAAGAATTGTCGGCCTTGAGCATCAGACACTATCTTGGAGGTAGTTCTGGATTTTTTTGCGTGAGTAGGAGGAGTAGTGCCTAATAAGGACGCCACAACATAAAACTTGGGTCCTGACATCCGGGAGGAAGACTTTCTCTTCCTACTGTCAACAAGAGGCTGCACCCATGTAAAAGCAGAGGAGGAAGAAGGAGTGGCAAGAGGGCCAAGAGACAAAGAACTCATGGCACCCAAGGTTTGCACTGCTATTGCCTCTAGTTGGGATATGAGTGGAGCGCTTGGGGCTTCTAGTACAGAGGAATCACTAGCAGTCGGAAGCTCAGTGCTTTGGACCTTCTTTTCTTTATCCATGGGGGCTTCTTGAGTGCTTGTAGAGACCAACAATTTACTCTCCTCACTTTCACAGAGAAAAATAATTTTCTCTAGGCTAGAGGGCAACTCCGTATGCTTCCTTAGGGGACCTTACTCCATAGGCTCTTTCTTGACTTATCTGACTTTCTTTTGATATTCCTGTGTGGATGAGGAAGGAGTAGAAACTGTGGCACCTTGAGTTCACGAGGCAGGAGGGGTCTGCATATGTGCTCTCGAATTAGGTGACAATGCCTCTTTTCTTGGTGTTGAGGTGTCTTTGGAGGACTCACCTGAATGTCTTCTGAGTTCACGAACTCTCCTGTCAAACCATATTTTGGTTCTTGCCAAGACGGGAGCTAGGATTTCTGCCAGATCATCCTTCTCCTTTTTTAACCAATCCAAATCCTCCAAGGGAGTGTGTTTGACCACATTATCATACTCATATGAGTACAGGTCAGAATTATCATCCTGGAGCCCTTCAGGAACTTGGTACAGGTTAAGCTCTTGAATTAGTTGAAGAGAAAATCTGCCATAATGCCTCCTTCTTGCTTCAAAATCATCGACACAGTCAGCCCAATAATCTTTTGTGTCTACCCTATGATGATAAGTGATCTTAATGTTCTACTTAATAAATTTCTTCAAGTCAAAACAAGTTCTTGGCCTAAAGAAATGGACAGTGATGGGAGCCAGGGCTCTTACTATGTTTTGAGCTTCTAGGGTTGTTTTGCAGGTATAGTTTCCCAAAGTGATGGGGAAGTGCAAGCCAGTAATTTTCTTATCCCTGCAGGTTTTGTGCAACTTTTCCAGCTACCTGCATACCTCTATCAAGGCCGTTTTGTCATTGCAGAACATAGGAAGCTTGAGAGGAGTTCTCTCATAGCCTGCAAGCCTTATATAGGAAATTTTTCTAAATTGGATGAAGTAGGGACCGTAGTGCGATATCAGATTCATAGCTTCATCAAAAAATCTCCTCACTGTGTCGCTCTCTAGAAGCTTGACAATGTACATGGTGAAAGTGTCATTCACCTTTCTAAAATTGTGATTGCTAGTTTCCAAGGTGAACTAAGGGGAGTGGGCATATACAGGGTCACTGTACGTTGGAAAAGTGACAGGCGAGCATGAGAATCAACAAGTGACTCTTCCGCGTACCCGACCTCCCGAGGTCGTGCCGAGACAGCCGGTGGGGGTAGAATATGCAGACAAACTAGTTAGGCAATCTAATGTCTTCGACACACACTAGTGGAATTTGTGAATCTAAGGCTAAGAAGGCCCTTCTAACTTGGACTGGTGTGATAGATCGATCAGCGAGGATGACTGCTCGAAGGCTCCAATCAATATCGAGCTCTGGCGTGATTCGATCTATGGGTTGCGGAATACGTGGAAAATGACCTGGGATTGTTTTGTGTATATCTCCTGATAAGGTCATATGGCGGATATAGTTGATTCTATGGACGATTTTCTGGCCTAGTCCAGAATTCCCTAGCTTCGTTAGCCGCTATATCTAGTAAGGACAGTTGTTCGACGATGATAGGTGGAAGTGGAGTGGACTGAAATACTAGTGTGCATAGGCCAATGTCTATATCTAACTGACTTGTGGATTCGTTGGGCTGTGGGACTTGTGGATCACAACCATAGACTCTTGGTTGTTGCGGTCCTGTTATGGTCATATGCGAGATCAAATTCTAATCCCTAGTATCCAGTAATCGTACGCTTTTTTAGCTTCTACGTTTAGAACCAACAGTTGTGCGATCTTCTCAGAATACCTTACAGGTGTTCTTGCAACCTGGATTCTTAAGCTGGTATCTATATCTACGAGGGTGTCTCCAGTGTCTGGCTGTGGAACTAAAATATCACACTTGAATGTTTGTTCTCTTTCGAGCCCTTCTACAGTCATGTGGATATTTTCTAGGGTAATCTGTAGTTTGGCTGACTTGACCAAAACGCATGTGCTTGGTTGTCTTCTATGTTTAATCCTCTTAACTGTGAGCTGATCAGTTGTAGATCTGCGGTTGTTCGGAATACTTGTATCCTGAGATTTTGGTCTATGTCAACTATTGCTGTGGCTAGGTTTGGTTGAGGCACAATCGGCTCAAATATATATTCCCTGGGCTCTTGAGGTCCCGTGATTGTCATACAAAACAAAATGTAATCTAACTGTAATGAAATAAATTCTAACTATGTGAAATAAATCTAACATATATAACCTTTATCTTTATAAGAAATATTCTAACAATTCTAAGGAAAACAAACTATTTTAAGCGTATCTAGAAATAATAACTAAACAATAATTTAAAACAGACAAGATAACCGAGTGTGGTTATTTTCCTGTGTAATTTGTAGAATTTGTCTAAATAAATATGATAGCCTGTCTAATCTACCTGCAAGATTCATCGATCCTACCTCAGAAGTGAGGAGTGAATCATAGTTTCTCAGAAACTATCAATCCCCACAGCTTCCCTGGCAATATCGAGAATAGAATGAAATGAAATAAAGTGATTAACTACTCTATTTGATATAAATCTGACTAGAACTTTGAAATTTAAAACCTAGACTTCGCAGAATAGTGGCGAATCCGATGGTGTATATGATCTTGTCCCCTCAGTATGATCTTCTCGTTCTTTCGTGTTCACTTGGATCTAGAAAAGTGTGTACTGCTAGCACCGATAGGAGTAGATTTTGGGACAAGGACAACTTAGAATGCAGACCGAGAATGCGAGTAGGAGAGGGATAGCGCAAGAGTACAGAGCTTGGCTTATGTGATTCCTAGCGGGATTTTACTGCGAGTCATGCAACGTGAAGCGACTAGAACCTTTGACTATCCTATACAAAGAGCAAAACCTGCAACTTTAATGGCTTCCTAAACTATTTCGTTCCAAAATAAATACACTGCTTGCACAAGTTGGATATGTGGCTTACCAACAGCTGAATAAAGCTAACCAGGTATACAATGAATTGAACTAAGATCTCTAAGTCACAGTAAAACAAATTTATAGAAAAAGTAATTCAGAGGCAAGCTTCTAACCGGATTGGATGGAGCAACAGCACTGCCTGCACAAGATGGGTCTGTGGCTTACCAACAGCTGAGCAATGCTAAACCAAGTATGAAGTAAACTATGCTATCAATCCTAAGCAAGCTAACCAAAATACTAAAAACCAGAAGACTCTAACAAGGAAAAATGCTGATCAAAACTCCAGCCCAAATTCTTCACACAAACTCAGCCAAAATTTAGACCATTTACATGTACACAAACCATGCATTTATAGGAATTCAAACACCCAAGAACCAAAACCAAATTGAACTCCTAAACAATAAACAAAGGAAAAACACTATTCCAGGGGACCAAAAACATTAATGCATGCTCCAGTCAGCAAAGAAAAGTTGGTTAAACGTGATAATTCACGCGGGTCACGCCAAAAGGGCATTCTGGAAAATTTGCCCAGGACCGCCGCTCTGCTCAGGGCGGTGGTTACAGGACCGCCGCCCTGTAGGGCAGCGGTTTCATCACTGAAGATCAAAAGGGGAAAGAAAAGAGGGAAAAAGGAGAAAACAAAGGACACAGGGGCTAAGTGGGGTATACGGGATGTTAACGCATATCCAAAGAGCTCTTTCTAGATCCCGAACACCTTGCGAGGAGATCTGTATCATCATCGTGGCATTTATTACACCGTTCCACAGTACAGTACCTTACAATTTTGGGTACGTACATATTGCCCCCTCGGAGAAGCGTTTTAGCCATGAAAGGGCATAAAACGGTGGGTCCGAGTATGGCAGTCCCGAAATGGGAGGTTTAGAAGTTATACCTTACACGTCCATGTGTCGAAATGGTGCCATCCGAAATTCCCGCTACCTGTAAAATGAAAAGAGAACTCAAGTGCAGATAGATACAATAATTTGAAAAATAAACGCTAAAATAATAGGGAAAGAGGATGTACCATTTGTGTGGGGATAGGAACTTACCTCCGTCAGCACTCCGAACTTGCGAACAACTCATTTTAAGACGAAATAGAACAATATATATATATGAAAGTGGGCCCATTTTCCTATTCATTTGCACGAGTTGATTTGATCGATTTTGAGCTCTGGGACCCACGGTGACGGTTTCTCACATGAGTATAGTCGAAACGTCCGCAGTGAGATCGTGATCATGCCTCCACGTCCGGAACGCCACCCCGCGAGATCACAGGTTGGTTTTCTTCAATTTTGCATTTTTCCCCCTTTAAATTTGAAATGGCAAATTATTTGTAATGGGGGGGTTATTTTTGAAAATTTTTGGTTCAAAAGGTCCATCTAGGGGGGGCGCCTACTGGGTAGGCTCTTTTTTTAGCTAAGATGGTCTATTCTTATGTTTTTTGGACTTTTTAGGGTTAAAAACCAGCGCGGGTTTTCGGACCGCAACCGCCGCCCTGGCTAGGGTGGCAGTTACACGACCACTGCCCTGATCAGGGCGGCGGTTACGAGACCGCTGCCTTAAAGGCGGTGGTTACAGAACCGCCCCCCTACTAAGGGCGGCGGTTTTGCATAGAATGCAAAAGAACCTCTTTTGAAAACTTACACTTGTATTTTTAGCATTTCTATATGTTTTTATGATTCTCTTGATATCGTTTAGATACTAACTTATTCTGTTTTGTGTGTTTTTGGGTGTATGTAGGCAAAAGAGGAGTATATCAGATGGAGCCAGGAGAGAGAGTGTGACTGGCTGCCCGGGGTGCTGGATGCCCTTTCGCCAGACGAGGAGGACACGTTGCAGAGGGCCGGCATATTGCGTATATCGCGTGTGCCCCATGTTACGCCATCGAGTCACATCCTTTGTGACTTGTTTTCTTATTGGGATGTAGATCGAAACACTTTCCGATTGCCAGGTGTCCGCGGTGAGTGGACTATTACTCTGGAGGACGTTTACCATATTTTGGGGGTCCCGATCATTGGGTGGAGACTCACACTGGAGACAGTAGGGTCCAGGGCATAGATTGCACAGTGGGCAGGGTATATGGGGGATGCAGCTATTTTCACGGGGCCGAAGAAGGGAGTAAGAGTTAGATCCATTCCTTCTTTGCCCATCCCTGTATTTCGACAGACCATCATGGGGATCCTTGCCTCAAGACTGATCGGGGACAAGGGAGGGGATACATTGTTATACTGCTGGGCTCCCATCATTGCACAAATAGAGGGGCATGGCCGGATATATGCCTGGGGTGTAGACATTTTGGGGACCACCTATCACGACTTATATAGGGTGGTCCGTTTACAGGGACAGTCATTGAGCCACCCAACTCTAGTCATGAGTTGGATGTATGAGCATTTTATTCCTTATGGCAGAGGCATGGAGGTGGTAGATCCTGGGGCTATGAGGGCAGCCAGGTGGTCAGATATGTCGGTGCTTAGAGCACCTCACTAGCCAGTAGCTTCCCTCACCACAGCAGATATGGAGGCCACACCGTACCAGCTCATGGCCGGCATTTAGGGAGAGGAGACTCTCACATTGATTTCTTGCTCCACCACAGGGCAACTTATTGACTGTGTGGGAAGGGTGGAGGTACATCCTTTCAGCAGGGTTCCTCAGCAGTTCGGCCTCCCATATGTGGGCATGCTTCCTCCAGTAGCACCAGTTTATAGATCAGTTCGGGAGGCTAGAGGGGGGCCTAGAGGCCGTGGTTGGACAGTGGTCACCCCTGGTATTCCTATTGCAGCCAGGGGGATAGTTCGGGCTAGAGGGAGAGTTGGTGCGCCTCGGGAACCTTTACTTCAGATTACTGCGGGTCCTGCTCATAGTAGCGATGACCCTATAGATATTGAATCCAATTCTAAGGAGTCCACAGAGGGAGGGTCGGAGGAGCAGACGGATGAGAGTGATCCTGAGTGGCATGACACTCAGGATATCATGCAGGCGGAGAGGGTGGAGCAGAGCACAGAGAGAGAGACTCTGGTTTCTAAGGAGCCACTCTCCCAGGGCCATGGTGGAGATGATGAGTCCGTTGCGGGGTGTCATGTTGCCCCTACTACAAGAGCAGCTCCTCAGTTGGCAGCGGCATCTGTAGCGGGTGCTGGCCCTAGTGACCCATCTTGGAGGCCTGGTGATCCGAGTAAGTTATCCTCCTCCCCTTTCAACGTTAGTTTGATTTAGGACTTGTTTTAACTGCTATCTCTCCTTATGTTTTTATATTTTAGCCTCTTGCCTAGTTTCTAATTCATTTTTCTTCTTTGTTTGCAGAGACTGTTGACGAGTGGCGGGATCTCATCCGTAGGGTATGTACTGATTCTCTGATGATCCCTATGGATAAGACCTGTGTGGAGCTAGCTGTAGATGTCGGGGATCCCTCAACAGTCGGCAGGCACACCGACGTCTTCGCTCCTGTTTGGCATGTGGCCAAGATGGTGTCGACTCTTCGTACAGAGTTGGCAGGCTATAGGACAGCCGAGCGTCTTATGAGGAGCCACTCTCATGGCGAGACCACGGCTACTCCTTGGGACCCTGAGCCCTCCGTCCATTCAGAGCGCCAGCGTAGCCGGAGTTCTAGGCGAGGGCGCGCACCTTCAGCAGGATCGCGCAGGGGTTGAGAGGCCACTTGGCTCCTATGTATTTTTTTGTATTATAGATTCTTTTGTGTATCACGGGCTCTTTGAGCATTTTGACCATGCCTAGTGCATGATGGCATTGTATAAAAATATTGATTATTTATATATATGCGTCGATTTTTGGATCAAAACTTGTCACTCGTGTGTGTCCTTTCTATTTCCAACTGCTTTGTGTATACTACGATGTATGTTTATATGCTTTCTAGAATGTATGCAATGGAAAACAGATGATGCAAGTGTTTGATTTCTTTTTGTGTTTCATGATGCTGATACATGATATTGTAGATATAATGTGATCTTGAATCTTAACTTTTGTTAGCAATTTGGATAATTTGTATTTGTTTTGGCAAAATGATGAAAATAACCAGTATGAGGAACAGATTAACTTGCCCCGCTCCTAACTCCACGCAACCAGTAAGATGCGAGGGCTCATCACCAAGAGCCAAGAAGGGCGCAAGTTTATGAAGAATGGTGAAATGATAGTGATGAAAGACAGATGAAGCTTTGGTGGAACCAAATTGAAAGCTACAAGCTTACTCTACCTGAATGACTTCATAGTTTTGGGTGCAACTTGCTTTGCGGTTTATCCAGACTTAGACCCGTAGATGGCCACATAGTAGACAAAATCTGGGTTTTAGGATTTTTAACTCTCTTGGAATTTTGAGCATCTGATTCATTCGTTTTTGACTCAAAGTTTGAATAGTTTGTTTATGACCTTTTAACGTTTTGCATTGTCTAGAGGACCCCCTACGCTTTGCCCCATGCTACTAGTAAGAAGCATGGGTTTATCACCGTGGGCAAAGCATAGGTGAGTAAGGGCATTTCCATCCTTTCCCAACCCTACATCACTAGTAAGAGACGCAAGCTCATCACCGAAGGTTGGTGGGGCAAGGAAATGTGTAAAATAAAATTTTCTGTTTAATCACTTTTTGACTTGTCTTTTTGAGTAAAATGTCAGTATATGCTTGTTTCCAAAGAGATGTGTATATGGGATAGATGTGACACCATGAAGCTTCTAGAACAGACCATAGGCAAGACACTTATCTTGAGAAGAAATCAAAGCGAGAACAAACTTGCAGATCTTGGTATGGTTACCGTTAGGACTTCGTCATGTTTGATTTTATTTGATAAAAGATTCCAAGATGACTTGATGATATGAAGATGGAGAGGTATGATTAAAAGAACTTTATGCCATAAACATCATGAGTTTGTAATAAATTTCTTTGAGAATAGATTCCTTGATCACAATTTGTGTAAGAACAAGTGGAAAAAATGATCCTAGTCTATATGGAAATGCAATGTAGATAGTTATATAGGCAGCGCTTGCTGCTTATGCATAGAAACGTTTGAGGTGGAGGGAATAGACTGTTTCGCCAAATTCCTCACCTTCTAGCGTGCATAAGATGATATGCACCATTTCCGTAGTCCTTCGTGACTCGATATGGGCCCAACCATTTGGGCCAGAATTTCCTTCCTTCGCCGGTCTTCTTGTCGATCCGGATGTCTAGTCTTAGAACTAGATCACCTTCGTATATATCGCGTTCATAAACCTTTTTGTTATACTGCCGGCACATTCAGTCAGCATAAGCTCTATGCCGCTGTTCAGCGTCTAACCTTGTTTCATCTAGGCTTTCTAGTTGGGAAAGACGTGATTCTTTGTAAGCGTCTTCATCCAGAATCCCTTGTAGTGAAATGCGGAGACTGGGTATTTCGACCTCAAGCGGGAGAGATGCTTCTACCCCAAATACTAGCGAGAAAGGAGTTGCTCCCGTTGGTGTTCTTATTGAGGTTCGGTGGGCCCACAAGTCTGGATATAACTTTAAGTGCCAGATGCTATATCTTTCCGTTTACCGTTCTTAAGGAGAATGGCTTTCAGCGATATGTTTGATGCTTCAGCCTGTCCATTGGCTTGAGGATAGTACAAGGAAGCCGTATGATGGCTTATTTTGAACTTACCGCATAGTTCGCGGACTTCTTAATTTTTAAAAGGATTTTTATTACCTCCTCTTTTACCATGATTTGCGGGATACCGTACCTACAAATGATTTGGCTTCAAGATGAACTTAGCGATCACCGAGCAAGGTATGGTAGTAAGAGGCTTAGCCTCTACCCATCTAGTAAAATACTCAGTGACCGAGGTTATAAAATTGTGGCCATCTGCAATGGATGAGGGTGTGACTTTCCCTATCAAGTCTCCTTGTAACTAAATGCAAACGCCTTCTGATGTTCTTTGAGAACTTGAGTATGTATTGCGTGCAAACTCTATCACGTCATGTTCTAGAGTGGGCCAGAAATAGCCCATTCGATGTATTTTTTGAGTGGTGGCATGGCCACCGAAGTGGCCTCCACATATACCGCTGTGAGATTCATAGAGAATCTTCTTGGATTCTTCTGTGTCAACACACCTTAGAAGCATTCCATCGAATACTTTTCGATAGAGCACCTGCTCTATGATGACATATTTAGATACGATTATGCGTAACCGCCTTCTTTGTTGCAGTGTAACTACCTATGGGTACATATGGTCCATGATATAATTAATGATATCAGTGTACCAAGGGCACTCAGAGATAGCAGGTCGAGTTTCGATGTAGTATATGCATTCATCTGGAAAGTCTAAATCTACTAAATCGCCTCCGTCTAATGGGTTGTCAGCTAACCAATCTGTGATGATTTGTCCTTTAACTGACTTCTGGTTTACAAACGTTAATTCGAACTCTCCCATTAAGGTTATAAAATGTCGAGCTTTTTTGGACAAGGATTGTTTTTATCAATGATTCGTTACGAATGGATACTGTGAAGTGAGTATCTTCTAGTTCATTGCTTGGAGTAAAACGTGACGCTGAAGTTGCTATCGAGTCAGCGAGGAGATTTTTCTCTCGTGGGATCGCTTCAATGGATATGAAGTTAAACGCCTTGCTTAAATCTAATACAGCGTTTTTGTAGAGTTGTAAATGTTCGGCTTTAGTTTCATATATTTCAGAAACTTGGTTTGTTACTAACTGTGAGTCTCCGAGGACTCTGATGTCATCAATACCAATTCTTTTGGCTAAGGTAAGGCCAAGGAGGAGGGCTTCGTACTCAGCGCCGTTGTTTGTGCATTCAAATTTTAACTTAAAGGAGAATGGGAGGACCTTCTCTTCGGATGAGGTAATAATTATACCTTCCCCCGCTCCATAATGGAATTTATCTCCATCGAAATGGAGAGTCCAATACTTAGCCGAGAGTATGGATGTAGGTGTATCTGTTGTGTTTGCACACTCTACTTCTACCATATAGAGATCTTCTACTGGTAAGGAACCAACACCTAGGGAAAATCCCATGCCTACTGAATCGAATGGTAAGAACATTGGTGAATCTTGTTCTATCAACTCGACGATCTTTGCAGTAGTCCCTAATGATACTGTTTCTTTAGTTTTAACTTTAGGGGTTGGAATTGTTTTGGCTATGCTAGAAGTTTCGAGATCCGTCATAGGTATTAATTTTTCCTCTGGATTTGGGTCAGAGGGTTTGTTAAGTTGATTTGTTGGCAGTTCGAATTCTGATTGCACCCCCTGGTCTTTTCTTTAAATCAGCTAGGTGCAAATCAAAAGGTTTTGGATCACCTTTGGCTATGAATACCTTTCCCAGATGCAAGAATCTTACTTCTTGAAATAGTGTGGAAGGGATTTCCTTCATGCGGTGTATCCATGGTCGGCCGAGGATCATATTATAATTGGTTTCCCGGTCTATAATATAAAACTCAGTCAGGATTGTTTTAGGTCCCAAGGTGACCGGTAATATTATAGTTCCTATTGAAGTGGCTTTAAGGCTATCATAGCCTCTCAAGGTGTTTCGTGTAGTGGAACAATTCGTTTCTCCATATCCAAGTTTTTGGAGGAAAGAGAAAGGGACTATGTTAACTGTGGCCCCGTCGTCAACCATTGCCCATTTTACATAGTTATTATAAACCCACACTTGCAAGTGTAAGGCTGGGTCACCTCGGCGTGCGATCTCAGCATCTGTGGGCATTCTACTTATTTCGAAGATGAATTCGACATCCTTGTTCGGCTGCCCCGGAGGATGGATATCAAAATGTATGTGATTTACTTGTGTTTCAGGAGGTGGAGCGATGTTAATTAGATGGCCTAGACCTAATGCTTATAAAAGAGTAGCTCTGTGAGGGGGAGAGTTCTTTAGCAAGTCCAAGAATGAAATGTGTGAAAAGGTCTTTGTTAGGTCACTAATTAAATCATAGGCACCGATGGGTTTTTCAATTATTTGCTGACTCCTATCTATCTCTGGCAGATGACTTGGGCTCGGTTGAGAGAAATACTCTCATGTTCTTGTTATAGCTTCGATAGGTAGTTCAGCGTCTAATTCTACCAAACTAACTATCTTAGGTCTTGGTTGAGCTCCCAACTGTGGCGCAACTGACGGATTTAATGAAGTCGAAGCTTCATGATCATTGTTTCCCGTTATTGCACCTTTGTTTGTTCCAGTTGGATTCAGCCTATTGCTATCATGATTTGGGAGCGGATCGTTAAAGATCCTGAGGGGAGCATTCTGAGGGGAAACTGCCCCTGCGAACGTATTAGGTGGCGATGGCGCAGGATCTGCCAGAAACAAATCTGTGAAGAATTGTCTTTGTTCTTCTGGCAAACGTTGCATGAACTTGTTGTAGTCACGACACGTTCTAGTGTCATGACCCCGAATTTTATGGAAACCACAATAAGAATTGGGATTGTAATTCGTGTTTTGTTGGTTTGGTGTGTATTGTGGCCTAAAATTCCGATCGAACTGTTGCCTATTAGGACTAAAGTTTTTGTTGTTTCTGGTTTTGACTTTGGTTTTGATAACCAAATGAGTTCTGGCTTGGTCCTTGTATGGGATTTCACCATTGTTGTTGTTGTTGTGGATGATTAAAATCCACTGTATTGACCGTTGGGGTAAAATTTTTGTTTCGCTGATTGTTTGTTTGTGACGGAGTATTAACAACATTTACCATCTTGGGCTGGTCGGTTACCCCATCCGTTGTTACCCCATGATTTTTGTTAAGGATTTTGGGTCCTTGATTGACGTTTGTGGTAGTTGTAGTATTTTGAGTGGAGGTGATTAACCTCCCATTTGCTCCATATGGCTTACGACCACTATCTATTGTTGCCTGGTCTATTCGTAGAGCGCTCTCAAGTACTTCATCATAAGTCCTTAGTGGGAACTTCTGGACTTCTTCCTTCACTTCTCTACTGAGAGAATGAAGGAATAAATCACATAGTTCCATCTGATCCATGTTTGGAGCACTTGCTGATGAATAAAGAACTGTACGCCACCTCTGGATGAAATGAGCGACAGATTCATTGTGTTCTTGTTTGATATGCAAGAATTCCCTGATTCCTGTTCTTAGTAGTTTGTTCATGTCGAAGGCTTTGATGAACTCTGACACGAGTTGTTTAAATGAATGTATGGAAGCCTCAGGTATTCTATAATACCAATCGAGAGCAATGCCTTCCAAGGTTTTGGGAAATATTTTAGCAACAACCCCATCCCAAGGGAGTAATTCTCGTATGGCTGTAGCGTAAGCTTTGATGTGCGCATTTGGATCTCCCTCGCCCTTGAACTTGGGCAAATCAGGGAGAGGTCTTGGAAGCATGACGCTTCGTATGGTGAAATCTAAGGGTTCCTTTAGATATTCTGAATATGTCCCTATTGCATAGCTTTCGACCATTGATGGTGGTTGCTGCGGGAGCAATGGCGGAATGGGTTGTTGATATGGCATAACGTACGCATTGGCAGGGGCATAAGGAGGTCCCTGCGTTGGAGCAAACATGCCGGGAGAGGAGAACATATCCCCTTGTGGTGATTTTGAATACATGTTTAAGTACGAAGGGGTATTATCCAGGAATGGATTGCTCTGTACTAGACCTGGAGGAAACAGTGCTAGTGATAGTGGGTCTAGCTGGCACTTGTTGAGGAAATTGAGGAGGCATGCCTAACGTGCCTACTCCTGTGAGGAGATCTACTTGGCCAGAGTGGTATGGAGGATTGGAACTCCCCGTTTGCATGAACAGAGAATTTTGATTTGCTTGAGCAAGTTCTAACCCTCTCACTCTTTCTACTAACGTTGAAATGACTTCATTTGGTGAAGTCACGGTACTTTTCCTGAGCGGCGTTTGTTGTGTACCCTGGTGTTGTATAGGCATGTGATAGCCTGTCATGAACTGATTGCTATCTTGCCAAGTTTCTCCAAGAATATTTCCTGTAGAGGTATTTTCTTGAAAATGGGTCTCGGGTTGTGCTTGTAAACCTCCTATAGGTGGGTACATACCCCGGGAGCGTTGTTCACACTTAGGATAAGGTATTGATTGTCCATCGTCTAAGACCAAGTATGGATCTGATTGTCTACTGATATGTGGTCTGAGTAACATTTGAGGAGATGAAACTAGATTCTCCGGTAAATGTCATATTGTTTGATCCTGAAGGCTCTGTTTGTTGGGATCTCGAGGGAGTTGGTCTAACTCCTCGGTTTGAAGAGACAAAACTATATCTGGTTTCTTGGGGTTTGAGTTGACAACTGATTAGTTGAATAGTTGTCACCCCCATACCGAGAGCGAGGGTGATGATTCCCTATTCTTTTGGGCGTAGTATGCCTCAAGACCCAGGAGGGGTCTGCCATATGCGTCGAATCCCGACATATTCAGGGGGTATATGAATACCCGCAGAATAATGGGAAAGAGCGAAGGTGAAAGAGAGAAGATGAAACTTCTCAAAGAGAAGGTGAAATAATTGTTTGGTTCACGTCGGGTTCACCAATTTTGTACATCGGAAAAGTGACAGACAAGCGTGAGAATCAACAAGTGACTCTTCCGCGTACCCAACCTCCCGAGGTCGTGCCGAGACAGCCGGTGGGGGTAGAATATGCAGACAAACTAGTTAGGCAATCTATTGTCTTTGACACGCACTAGTGGAATTTGTGAATCTAAGGCTAAGAAGGCCCTTCTAACTTGGACTGGTGTGATAGATTGATCAGCGAGGATGACTGCTCGAAGGCTCCAATCAATATCAAGCTCTGGCGTGATTCAATCTATGGGTTGTAGAATACGTGGAAAATGACCTGGGATTGTTTCGTGTATATCTCCTGATAAGGTCATATGGCGGATATAGTTGATTCTATGGACGATTTTCTAGCCTAGTCCAGAATTCCCTAGCTTCGTTAGCCGCTATATCTAGTAAGGACAGTTGTTCGACGATGATAGGTGGAAGTGGAGTGGACTGAAATACTAGTGTGCGTAGGCCAGTGTCTATATCTAACTGACTTGTGGATTCGTTGGGCTGTGGGACATGTGGATCACAACCATAGACTCTTGGTTGTTGCGGTCCTGTTATGGTCATACGCGAGATCAAATTCTAATCCCTAGTATCCAGTAATCGTACACTTTTTCAGCTTCTACGTTTAGAACCAACAGTTGTGTGATCTTCTCAGAATACCTTACAGGCGTTCTTGCAACCTAGATTCTTAAGCTGGTATCTATATCTACGAGGGTGTCTCCAGCATCTGGCTATGGAACTAAAGGATCACACTCGAATGTTTGTTCTCTTTCGATCCCTTCTACAGTCATGTGGATATTTTCTAGGGTAATCTGTAGTTTGGCTGACTTGACCAAAACGCATGTGCTTAGTCGTCTTCTATGTTTAATCCTCTTAACTGTGAGCTGATTAGTTGTAGATCTGCGGTTGTTCAGAATACTTGTATCCTGAGAGTTTGGTCTATGTCAACTATTGCTGTGGCTAGGTTTGGTTGAGGCATGATCGGCTCAAATATATATTCCCTGGGCTCTTGAGGTCCCGTGATTGTCATACAAAACAAAATGTAATCTAACTGTAATGAAATAAATTCTAACTATGTGAAATAAATCTAACATATATAACCTTTATCTTTATAAGAAAGATTCTAACAATTCTAAGAAAAACAAACTATTTTAAGCGTATCTAGAAATAATAACTAAACAATAATTTAAAACAGACAAGATAACCGAGTGTGGTTATTTGCCTGTGCAATTTGTAGAATTATTCTAAATAAAAATGATAGCCTGTCTAATCTACCTGCAAGATTCTCGATCCTACCTCAGAAGTGAGGAGTGAATCATAGTTTCTCAGAAACTATCAATCCCCACAGCTTCCCTGGCAATATCGAGAATAGAATGAAATGAAATAAAGTGATTAACTACTCTATTTGATATAAATCTGACTAGAACTTTGAAATTTAAAACCTGGACTTCGTAGAATAGTGGTAAATCCGATGGTGTATGTGATCTCGTCCCCTCAATATGATCTTCTCGTTCTTTCATGTTCACTTGGATCCAGAAAAGTGTGTACTACTAGCACCGATAGGAGTAGATTTTGGGACAAGGACAACTCAGAATGCAGACTGAGAATGGGAGTAGGAGAGGGATAGCACAAGAGTACAGAGCTTGGCTTATGCGATTCCTAGCGGGATTTTACTATGAGTCATGCAACGTGAAGCAACCAGAACCTTTCACTATCCTATACGAAGAGCAAAACCTGCAACTTTAATGGCTTCCTAAGCTATTTTGTTCCCAAAATAAAGACACTGCTTGCACAAGTTGGATATGTGGCTTACCAACAGCTGAATAAAGCTAACCGGGTATACAATGAATTGAACTAAGAACTCTAAGTCACAGTAAAACACATTTACAGCAAAAGGAATTCAAAGGCAAGCTTCTGACCGGATTGGATGGAGAAACAGCACTACCTGCACAAGATGGGTCTGTGGCTTACCAATAGCTGAGCAATGCTAAACCAAGTATGAAGTAAACTATGCTATCAATCCTAAGCAAGCTAACCAAAATACTAAAAACCAGAAGACTCTAACAAGGAAAAATGGTGATCAAAACTCCAGCTCAAATTCTTCACACAAACTCAGCCAAAATTCAGACCAAAATCAGACCATTTGCATGTACACAAACCATGCATTTATAGGAATTCAAACACCCAAGAATCAAAACCAAATTGAACTCCTAAACAGTAAACAAAGGAAAAACACTGTTCCAGGGGACCAAAAACATTAATGCATGCTCAAGTCGGCAAAGAAAAGCTGGTGAAAACATGATATTTCACACGGGTCACGCCAAAAGGGCGTTCTGGAAAATGCGCCTAGGACCGCCACCATACTTAGGGCGGCGGTTACAGGACCGCCGCCCTGTTCAGGGTGGTGGTCACGAGACCGCCGCCCTGTAGGGCGGCGGTTTCACCACTAAAGATCAAAAGGGGCAAGAAAAGAGGGAAAAAGGGGAAAACAAAGGACACGAGGGCTAAGTGTGGTATGCGGGATGTTAACGAATATCTGAAGAGCTCTTTCTGGATCCCGAACACCTTGCGAGGAGATCTGTATCATCATAAGGGCATTTATTACACCGTTCCGCAGTACAATACCTTACAATTCTAGGTATGTACAGTCACCCTTATGAGCATCAATGTATGAGAATCCAAACCATTGCCTTGATGCTTCCAGAGTATACATCAGGTATGAAGTCATATTGAATTTATTTGTTTATTTTACATTAGACAGCTGCTCCGCTAGGTTCATAATGATGATCTCTGCCTGGTTGATATTCTAAGTTCCCTCGCACACCATATTGATAAGTGGGCACATCCAAAAATGGAACTCATTTGTAGAAGGTAAGCCCATGACCCGAGCTAGTAGGATTATAAAATCTGACAACTCCTCATTGAAATCTACATGGAAAAGAACCTTTGACAGATGAGACGTCCCCTTATTAGGGTTTTTAAGCTAGGACTTTGCCACCCGCGCCTTGTATTTTTCACTGTCCTGATCGAAGAGAGATTGGGCCTGGTTTTGAGAAATTACTATAGCATTATCCATCTCTGGAATTCTTAGGGCAGCACCAATGGTGGCAGTGTCAAGTTTGGCGATTAGTTCCCCATGCACATTCATCATCTCATTCGAATAAGGGTTGTAATGAGCGCAGTAGGAAAGCACTGTATCTGCGCATTGCACTGAGATAGGGAAACCACCGGTGAATGCCAACCCACTGTCATGAATCTCCTATGCCATAGGTGAAGGGTTCGTGTTTGTCATTCTTTCCCAAAAATCTCCAAATTCGAGGTGGCAAACCTCACTGTCCCCGATATCAGGAACGGCAGACTCGAGCAGTGAGACTTGCTCCTGGCCTTGGAATTTAATCTTCATTTTGATAGAAATTTGAACTCAAGATGAAATTTCAGGGGAAATGAGTATGCGCGCAGAAATCTTGATCGCAAGGGTATGATCAAAGGATAGCAACAAAGTAGTGTGCAAAACGTATGAGGAGAAGTTCATTATATAGCCATTTGGGAGAGAGAGAGACAATTAATGCCCATTAAATACACACCTACCAACTTGGAAAGAAAGATATTTTTGAAGAGCGGGAAAAATTATCTCGAATGGCCTTTGGTTCATTTGGGACACGCGGGATGCGAAAGCACGATTCAGCCAATACCAGCGATGTGGGAAAAGTATGCACAAATGCTTCTGGGACATGAGGGATGAAAGTACGAGGAGTACGCGATTCGGCTGAATCACACGAAAAGGGAACAATGAGTCCGGCGAACTTGGGACACTTGTGACAAAAAGTTCCGATGGGCCCAAAAGAAACGAACTTCGGGTAAAGCGGCCGATCGAGGAATAGAGAGCCCAAATGAACTTGGGACACTTGGGACAAAAATGTCCAATAGGCCCGAAAATCACACAAAATGACCCAAAAAATGTAGCTTTTTCCAATTTCTTGACTTTTCACATTACTAGGACAACAGAAAAGACATTTAACTTCAAATTTTTTTGATTTTCAACTTCTCAAAAGTAGGGGAATTTTGAGTGGGAAACAGCTGTCTCCTTCTGGGGATGACTTGGCATAAGTTCAAAGAATGAGACAAGACAAGAATTCAGACAAACTAGAGGAAGTAGACCAGTAGCTTATCCATTGGGCCACAGAGTCACCAAACCAAAACAATACAGAAGACAACACACCAAAACAAAGGGGAAGGAAGGAAAAACAAAACACTATACAGATTATACAAAAGGACTTCCTAATCACCTATGACTTAAACAATTTCAGGTACTACCCACTATAAGGAAGTGGGAGAGAAGAACCATCCATATATTCAAGGTAAAAAGAATTCTTACCAGCAAAGTGCCTGATCTTTAAAGGTCCGAGCCAACGGGAATCAAACTTGCCATGGCTGCCACGAGGTTCATGCCTTTTATCCCACAATAAAACAATGTCTCCAATTTTGAAATCTCTGAACCTGGCCTTTTTATCAAATAAGACCTTTACTTTCTATTGGTGGGCCGATATCCTATTAGAAACTTTCAATTTGTCCTCATTCAATTTATGGAGGTACATGATCCTCTTATCTAAAGAATCATTGAAACTGGTATCTTCAATGGCTTTCATTAAATGCAAGGCTGGTAGCTTGATCCAAAACCGAGGGGTTTCAGACTTAAGGAACAGATTAACAATTGTGCCAAATGAATTGCAAAACAACTATCTCTGAAAAGAGATGTAAATTACTCAAAGACTTCAAATTACATCAATTATCTCTGCCAAGAGATGTCTATCTCACTGATCCGGTTACATATGTATTTATAATAATTTTATAAATACGAAAGGACACCTAGAAAGATGTGGAAGGTCACCAGTCTCGAGGGAGATGAGGTGTTTCATCTTCCAAGACTTACATGTGCACTAATTTTGCGAAACATACTATTTTTAGAATTTACTATTTTTAGACAGCACTACAAAAATCACAATTTGGGCCCCTTAAACGTGGATTTCGGGGGTCAAACATTGCTAAACAAAGTTCGGTACCTTCTCATCACATTCTACACATTCCAAGCTTTCCGTTACCTTTTGAACGGAGTCAATCGGAGGTACGGTGCAAAAGTTATGGTCTCTGGAAGTTGCGCCACTAGAATTGCTGCCTGGATCATAGCTCCACTGTGACTGTTAATTGAGCTTCCACTCCATATACTACCTGAAAAGGAGACATCCCAATGGCTCTCTTAGGTGTGATCCTATCTGTCCAAAGAGCATCATAGAGTTTCTTGTGCCAGTTCCGTTGGGACTCATTAACTAATTTCCTTATTATAGCCACCGTATTTTTATTTGTTGATTCTACTTGTCCATTCCCCTAAGGATAATAATCTAAGGAGTGAGCCAAGGAGATGCCATATCCATAACAAAAATCCATCATCTTGGTTGAAGAAAAATTTGAAGCATTATCTGTCACGATCTTGTTTGGCACACCATACCTTACCAAGATGTTTTCTTTGATAAAACTGCATACTACTTCTAAAGTAGTACTCTTTACTGGAATAGCTTCTACCCATTTGGTGAAATAATCTGTGGCAGTTAATACATGGGTATGACCAGCACTAGAAGAGGGATTAAGTGTTCTAATGAAATCCAAACCCCATTGTTGAAAAGGTTCTTCGATTACAACTGGTTTAAGGGGCAAAGAGGCCAACTTGGGTCTACCCACGAAAGTCTGACATGCTTCACATTTATCAACCCAATTTGATGCATCCCTGAACAAGGTAGGCCAGTAATATCCTCCACGAAGTATTTTATGAGCAGTAATAGTTGATGAGTAGTACCCTCCACATGCCTGATTATCAAAAGCAAAAAGTAGTTTCTTCTGTTATTCCTTGTCCACACATTTTAAAAATCTCCCATCCAATCCATGCTTAAACAAGGAATTTTCCCACAAAACATATTGGGCTGACCTTAGTTTAACAGCTCTCTTTTCTTTGGTAGTCAAATGAGAGGGGCACTCCCCATAGGTGAGAAAATTTTTGATATCAGCATACCATTCATCGATTGAGCCAAGAAACAAAACAGTAGGAAGATCAACCTCATCCTTCAGTAACCCATGTCCAGCTCCCTGAGTAATGAGCTCACACAAGCCTTTTCCATGAACGAGCTTAGTTGGTCTGATGTCAATGTCATATTCTTGAACATTGGCCACCTAGTTCCCTCTCTTGGATTTGAACTCCTGTTGTGTGAGAATGGACTTGATGGTTGTATTTGGTATGAATACTGTGGAGTGAGAATTAAGAATGTAAAAATGAAACTGCTTGACAGCTTTAACCACTGCAAAAGCATGTTTCTCCATTATGGTGTATCTTATCTCATGATTTTTTAGAATGTAGCTCGTGAATGCAATTGGGATTTCATGATCATTATAATCTTTTTGAGTCAGAACAACAGCCAGGGTGTTATCTATGGCATAACAATAGATAATAAAATCTTTGTTGAAATTTGAACACGCTAAAACAAGAGTCTTAGCAATAACCTTTTTAATACCTTCAAAATCCCCTTTCCCTTTGGGATACCAGCCAAATGTCTATTTGAATTTCATCATTTGAGAGATATTCAAAGTTAGCTCTGCAAAATCAGGGATGAATCTCCTCAAAAATTTAATCTTACCAAAGAAAGAGTGCACTCCCTTCTTTCTAGTTGGAAGGGGAATTTGCTGAATAGCTTGAACTCGCTCAGGATCAATTTTTATACCATATTTGAAGACAATTTGCCCCAATAATTTCCCCTCCATGACACAAAAAATAGATTTATTAGGATTCAAAGAGATTCTATGTTCTCTACATTTCAGAAGAACTGTTTCTAGATGCTGAAAATGATCTGCCCTTGTTTTAGAAAATATAGTCAAGTCATCAAGGTATACGACAATACACTTCCCTTTCAAACTTCCAAAGGCCAAGTCCATAGCCCTTTTAAAAGTGGCACTGGCATTAATGAGCCCAAAAGGAATCCTTTTGTAAGCAAAGGTACCCCAAGGGGTAGTGAAATCCGTTTTGTGTTTATCTGCGATATTAACTTCTACCTGGTTATATCCTGAGAAGCCATCAAGCATAGACAACATTTCAGATCTCATTACTACTTGCAAGACCTGATCCATCATGGGTAAATGATATTTGTCCTTTAAATAAGCTTGATTCAGATTCCTAAAATCAACATAGAGGCAGATCTCACCATTTTTCTTTCTAACAGGCACAATATTGGCAATCCATGTTGAATGGTGAATAGGAAAAATGATTTTAGCTTTTAATAACTTTTGTATTTCCTGAAAAATGGTGTCAGCTATCTTATGATTGTATTTCCTCTGCTTCTGTTTGAAAGGCTTAATTCCAAGTTTGAGAGGGATAAAATGTTGCATCTCCTTTGGTTGAAAGGATTTTAAGTCTTCATAGGAATAAACAAGGACATCTTTATACTTCTTTAAAAGATTGATTACCTTCTTCCTCTCATCTGATGTACAAAATTTTCCAATGTTCACAAGTTTAGGGTCAGTAGAACTCCCAATATTAACTTTGTCATGTTCAGCTGATTGTTGAGGTCCAGTAGAAGCTTTAAACTTTACATACCTATCATGTTTGTCAAACAGTTCTTCTAAACTCACCAATCCTTTTGGAATCTTGTTTCCTTTGAGTTTGATACATCCATCCTAATCTGCCTCTTCTTCTTTGACGGCTTCTTCATTAAAGGGCACACTTTCATGAGGTAAATTATCACTTCCTTCAAAGTACAACTGTTCAAAATTATCGTTGAGTTCTAAGAAAGAAAGAAGGTGTTGATCGTCATTGAAAACTTTCCATTTACTTGTATTATCAGGTACACTGGGTCTATGAATCATCTCAATGGTAAACTTATCTTGAGAGAAGTCAGGATGAGGTATAAGCAATGACCCTGGGACTGCTAGTGAATCAGCCCTGGTATTCTCCTCCCTAGGCATTGCTTCGATGGAGAAGGCGTCAAGAAATTCAATAGAGTCCCAAACTTGATTCCTGTAATGTTTCAACCTTCTTTTTTTACCTGGAAGAGGTTTCTAACTTGCTTGACAATCAACTCCGCATCTCCACGAGATAGAAGATTTTTCACACCTCATTCTTTTACTACCTGGAGTCCAAGAATGAGAGATTCATACTCTGCTATATTATTGGTATTTTCAAATTGGAACTTGAATGAGAAAGGATGAATGCTTCCTTTAGGTGACACCAATATGACACCAGCTCCAGAACCAGCTGAAGAACAACTCCCATCAAACTCTAATATCCAGACACCATTAGGATCCTTAGGTGACACTTTGGGGAGTTGGATTTCTTTTGGAGACATAATCATGTAGTTGCCATGCCCCATATCCTCATAGAGTATTTGTGCTTTGGGATCATTTGTTTTTTGTACAATATACTCAGAATGCTTCTCAGGTAGCAACTTCTTCATTTGCCCATTAACAGGTATGAGGGCATGTACCCAATCCATTTTAATTTCTCCACCCACATCCTTACAAAAGTTTTTACTTAGTAGCATCCCATATGAAGGAGGAATGTCTGCTACTAGGATAGTAGCCAAAAAAAAATTCTTAGGAAAAGTAGCAAAAGCCACTTGTGCATCCTTAATTATTTTGACCAAGGCCACTTCCTTACTCTCCATGGAATAACAAGATCCGTAAGTTCATGTGAGAGTTAGGCCTAAGGCATGAGCTACTTTGGCAGGAATTACATTGTCTGATGCTCCTGATTCTATGACGCAATTATTGAGCCTATGGCTAGCTATAAGGAGTGTCACATAGAATGGTTTGATTTTTTCATTGGGTGAGGTGACAGCGGCTACCAAATTGGGATATGGTGCAGAAGATTGAGTTGGTAAAATGCCTTTAGAGGTAGTTATAGAATGAGAATTGACAAAGTAAATCATTTTAGCAAAAGCCTTGGGATGGGTTTGATAATATTCAACCTCTGAGATTTGAACCTTAGTCTTTTTCAGATGATCAATAATATCGAAAGATCCAGAAGTGAATGGGCTATCATCACTTGGGATCCTAGGCTTATTAGTTTTAGGAGAAAAAGAAGTAAATTTAGTAGCAGAATTGACAGGACTCACCTTTGGCATGGATAAAATGGGGATAGGTGATCCCCTTTTTACAATTACAGGGATAGTTGTCAGCTGCTCCTTAGATTTTTTGGTGGGCTGCATCACTTTCTCCCTCTGATTTGTCTACTCTCGAGTCATGACAATGTATGATTCATTATTCATGTCTGCTACTACTTCATCATAATCGTCTCCTTCATCAATGCCTTCAGTGGTGAAGAAATTAACTTGAGATCCCTCAAGTTCGTCTGTTCCATCATCAACCTCTTCAAAAAATTCTTCACAATCTTCATTAACATCCTCATCCTCTGGTTCTTCAACTTCACAGGTTGCATTAATAGGAACTTTAATATGAGGTCCTTCAAGTGCTAGCCTTGTTTGAGAAGTAGGCAAAAAATTTCTGGGCTGAAAATTCCTCCTTGGAACGTCTGCATATGGAGCATGCTGAGCCAATTGTTTCTTAATGGAGATGAGATCATTTACAAGTTTTTGTACCAATAGATCAGTATTAGGTCCAGGAGTGGAAGAGGAGGAAGGAGAAGACTTAGATCTAGAAGGGTCTCTCCTCAACTTTCCTGACATGATTAAATCATCTTCAACACTAACAACAAGAGTTTGATCCTTGGCCAATGTTGCAAGATTAGCCCTTCTCAATGCATAACTAACTTCAGGCAATTGGGAATTTAGGAAGAAGCACTTTTGGATTTGATCTACAGGTTGAGTGTTTGGTGGAATTTTGTTAATTAACCTATTGAATCGAGCCACAAATTCTCTCATGGGCTCTTGTAATTCCTTCTTTATTTGAGAAATTTGGGCTAGCAAAGCATGCATGTCTTCTGCCGGTTTGAAACGGTATTCAAACCTAGCTCTCATCATGTTCCAGCTAGTGATAGCTCCGGCCGGAAGGTGATAGAACCAATTGGCAGCATTATCTTGTAAAGTCTCAACAAAAATCCTTACGGAGACGTCTTCATGTTCAACTCCCAGAACTCCACATGCAACTATGAAGGCCACGATGTGTTCATTAGGATGTACCTTGCCATCACCCTTGAATTTAGGAAAGTTCTTCTGGTTACCTTTGGGTAACTCATGCAAAGGCTGAGGAAGGGCAAGAGGCCCAACACGATGGCCCCAAGGCAATGGTACCACCATTCTTGGAAAAATGGCTTGAAGAGGAACTGAAACACCAGCAAGAATCAGAGCTCGAAGATTAGGACTGATTTTCTTTGAAGGAATACCACCTGTAGGGATTCTATCTTTAACAGGAGGAGTGCTTGTTGAACGAGCCTTTCTATTTCTTCTTGCGCAAGGAAAAGGAAACCCCTGCTGTTCCAAAAGCTAAAACTGAGAATATTCAATACCAAGGGTCCTTCTCCCTCGAGTAAAACATGGAGTTGCAAGATCAAAAGATGATCGCTAAATGATTATGGAACTGGAATACGATATCCCCAGTGGAGTCGCCAAAAATTGTTGGTCGTAAAAAAGGAACTTCAAGAAGAGCAACAATCAAGGGACAAGAAGTCCCTCCTCTTTAATGGGAGAGGTTCCCTTATTCAGAAACGAACCTATTTACACATATACAAAGCATGGTTTCACTATGGAACTTGGATATCATAAAAGTGTTTCCTAAATAGGTTACCAATTACAAACGGACAGAGGAATGAAAATGTGAAAATAAGTAAAAAGGAATCATCCAGAATTATAGATGATAGAATAATTCCTTATGCATGCAAGATTACAGTGGATTGGAATAAGATCATTTGTACTTACGTTAATAAGATGAAATTTGAATAGACACATAGTTCTATAAATAACATCTACAAGAATACAAATCTTCTTAGCATAATATAAACAAATGATCTAACAATATTTAATGGACATCGTATGAATAAAAAGGAATCAGATAGACGAAGAATGGAAATCCTTCTGTATTGATTTCTTTGTGACTTCTTTACACTTTTATAAATAAGCCAAGTTCTCCCTAAAAAATGGTGAGGAGAGGCCATTATATAGTTTACAAATTAGTTACTCTTGGTAACTACTTCTTTTAACTAATGTTTAGTTAAAGGGCTACTAATTGCAATACCCCAACCAATTACATTAAATCTGAGAAGAAAGGAAAGGAGAAAAGAGAAGAATTAGGAGAAAAAGACAGGTGTTCATGACTGGGAGGGGCCCACTAACATTAGGATCCGCTATCTGAATCTTTTTAACGCCTCTGCTATGTCTCTACCTCGTGGGACTGATGTGTTGGCAGTGGACTGAGTCCAAAATCCGAGGCACTTCTCCATTTCTTTGTCGAATTCGACATGAGTATGATAATATTTATTCGCTTCCTCTATAGCATATTGAAGAGAACAAATCTCCTTCATCTTTTCCTTGGAAATGGAACTCTCCTTGAATAGATCACCTTTGATAAAAGCTCTGAATTGAGCTTTGATTTCTTGTAAAGAGAGAGCCACACCAGAAGTCTCATCATGAAGATGGAAATGTATATCCTTGAAGGAAAATACAACTAGAGTCTTGAAGGCCTCACCCTTCTACCAGCTATTTCTTAACTCTCCCGAATCCTCCTCCAGCACCTTGATTTTCCATTCCACGCTGTAGACCCATGACTTTAACAAGTTATCCTTTGCATCATCAAAGACCTTGCTTACCATTAAAATATTTTCATCTGTTTGTCCCATGAGGCGAAGGTCTACTATACAACTGCTCCAAAGTTTAAGTTCTTTATCTATGCTCCCAATAGTGGAGGAGAGCTTCTGTTGCAAATTGTTCACCTTCCCATGGAGTTTGAAGGCTTCATCAATGAAATTCAATCCTACAACAAGCATATCATCCACCATGGCCTCCATATCCCTTCCATAGATGGAATAGTTGTGCATGTCTTTGATACTTTGCACTTCATCTTGGCTCAGGATTACATGTGGTGGAAGAGTAGTCAACGGGGTAGGATCTAGAACTTTATCTTTAGATAGTAGTGACTTGATGAAACCTGTAAGAATTTGGACCTGCTCCTCCAACTACTCTATGGTTTGTTGTCCTTTCTCTACCCTCCCAATGACTCTAGTGACTGTTTCCTGAAGATTGTGGATCTCACCTTCAGGGGTAGACTCTCCCATGGGAACTCTTGAGCGCTCAAGATCAAATGCTTGCAAATATTGCTCTAGCTTGTCTACCTTAGGCTTGGCTATCTCCAGGAATTGTCGGCCCTGAGCATCAAACACTATCCTAGAGGTAGTTCTATATTTTTTGGCGTGAGTAGGAGGAGTAGTGCTTTATAAGGCCACCACAACATCAAAATTAGGTCCTGACATCCGGGAGGAAGACTTTCTCTTCCTACTATCAACAAGAGGCTGCACCCATGCAAAAGAGGAGGAAGAAGAAGGTGAGGCAAGAGGGCCAAGAGACAGAGAACTCATGGCACCCAAGGTTTGCACTATTGTTGCCTCTAGTTGGGATATGAGTGGAGCGCTTGGGGCTTCTGGTACAGAGGAATCACTAGCACTCAGAAGCTCAGTGCTTTGAACCTACTTTTCTTTATCCATGGGGGCTTTTAGAGTGCTTGTAGTGACCGTCACTTCACTCTTCTCGCTTTCACTGAGAATAATGATGTTCTCTAGACCTGATAACAACTCCATATGCTTCCTTAGGGGACCTTCCTCCATAGGATCCTTCTTGACTTCTCTGACTTTCTTTGATATACCTATGTGGATGAGGAAGGAGTGGAGATTGTGGAACATTGAGTTGACGAGGCAGGAGGGGTCTGCATATGTGCTCTTGAATCATGTGACAATGCCTCTTTTCTTGGTGTTGAGGTATCTTTGGAGGACTCACCTGAATGTCTTCTGAGCTCACGAACTCTCCTGTCAAACCATATTTTGGTTCTTACCAAGACGGGAGCTAGGATTTCTGCCAGATCGTCCTTCTCCTTTTTGAACCAATCCAAATCCTCCAAGGGAGTGTGTTTGACCATGTTATCATACTCATATGAGTACAGGTCAGAATTATCATCCTGGAGCCCTTCAGGAACTTGGTACAGGTTAAGCTCTTAGATTAGTTGAAGAGAAAATCTGCCATAATGCCTCCTTCTTGCTTCAAAATCATTGACACAGTCAACCCAATAATCTTTTGTGTCTGCCATATGATGATAAGTGATCTTAATGTTCTGCTTAATAAATATCTTCAAGTCAAAATAGGTTCTTGTCCTGAAGAAATGGACAGTGATGGGAGCCAGGAATCTTTCTACGTTTTGAGCATCTAGGGCTGTTTTGCAGGTATAGTTTCCCAAAGTGATGGGGAAGTGCAAGCCATTAATTTTCTTATCCCTGCAGGTTCTGTGTAACTTTTCCAACTGCCTGCATACCTCTATTAAGGCCATTTTTTCATTGCATAACATAGGAAGCTTGAGAGGAGTGCTCTCATAACCTGCAAGCCTTATATAGGAAAATTTTCTAAATTGGATGAAGTAGGCACCGTAGTGCGATATCAAATTCATAGCTTCATCAGAAAATATCCTCGCTATTTTGTTCTCCAAAAGGCTGACAATGTACATGGTGAAAGCATCATTCACCCTTCTAAAATTATGATTGTTGGTTTCCAAGGTGAACTGAGGGCAGTAGGCATATACGGGGTCACCTTTATGAGCATCAATGTATGAGAAGCCAAACCATTGCCTTGATGCTGCCAGAGTACATTAGGTATGAAGTCATATAGAATTTCTTTTTTTGTTGTACATTAGACAGCTTCTCTTCTACGTTCATACTGATGATCTCTGCCCAGTTGATATTTTGAGTTCCCTCGCACACCATATTGATAAGTGGGCACATCCAAAAATGGAACTCATTTGTAGAAGGTAATCCCATCACCCGACCTAATAGGATTATAAAATATGATAACTCCTCATTGAAATCTACAAGGAAAAGAACCTTAGAAAGATGATACACCCTCTTTTTAGGGTTTTTAAGCCAGGACTTCACCACCCGCGCCTTGTATTTCTCATTGTCCTGATCGAAGATGGCTTGGGCCTGGTTTTGAGAAATTACTATAGCATTATCCATCTCTGGAATTCTTAGGGCAGCGCCAATGGCGGAAGCATTAAGTTTGGCGATGAGTTACCCATGCACATTCATCATCTCATTCGAATCAGGGTTGTAATGAGCGCTGTAGTAAAGCATCGTATCTACGCATTGCACCGAGATAGGGAAACCAACGGTAAATGTAAAACCACTATCATGAATTGCTTGTGCCATAGGTGAAGGGTTTGCATCTGTCATTCTTTCCCAAAAATCTTCAAAGTCGAGGTGGCGAACCTCACTGTCCCCGATATCGGGAACGGCAGACTCAAGCAGTGAGACTTGCTCCTGGCCTTGGAATTTAATCTTCATTTTGATAGCAATTTGAAGAGCCAAGGTTACAATCTGGACTCAAGATGAAATTGCAGGGGAAATGAGTATGCACGCAGAAATCTTGATCGCAAGGGTATGAGCAAAGGATAGCAAGAAAGTAGTGTGCAAAACGTATGAGGAGCAGTTCATTATATAGCCATTTGGGAGAGAGAGAGAGACAATTAATGCCTATTAAATACACACCTACCAACTTGGAAAGAAAGATATTTTTTAAGAGTGCGAAAAATTATCTCGAATGGCCTTTGGTTCATTTGGGACACGCCGGATGCGAAAGCACGATTTGGCCAATACGGGCGGTGTGGGAAAAGTATGCAAAAATGCTTCTGGGACATGAGGGATGAAAGTACGTGGAGTATGTGATTCGGCTGAATCACGCGAAAAGGGAACAATGAGTCTGGGTGAACTTGGGACACTTGGGACAAAAAGTTCCAACGGGCCCGAAAGAAACGTACTTCGGGTAAAGCGGTCGATCGGGGAATAGAGAGCCTGAATGAACTTGGGACACTTGGGAAAAAAATGTCCGATAGGCCCGAAAATCACACAAAATGACCCAAAAAATCTAGATTTTTCCAATTTCTTGACTTTCACATTACCAGGACAACAGAAAAGACATTTAACTTCAAAAAAAAATTATTTTCAACTTCTCAAAAGTAGGGGAATTTTGAGTGGACAACACCACTAAAGTGTTTATTTTTTAACATTCCTATCATGTCTTCTATATAATGTTACAGCTTGTCTAACTCATATGTAATCATTTCAAAAGGTGGAAATCATTTCATATCTTTAAATGCATCATAATTTGATTTCATACTTTTAGAAAAATATTAATATTATTGATTTCATCCACAAAATATTAATCACTATAATCATTTTAATGATACATAATATGTCCTATCAAAGCCTAGTGGTCACTAAGAATTAATTTATTTACTCTCTTATGATACATAGTAAAGAGCTGTAGAGGTTGGTGACCGCTAGTGTAGTATATAAATTACTTATCAGACAATGGGAGAAAAACATTTAAAATTTTAGAAATCACCTAATTATTATTTATTTTAAGATACATATAGGTAAAACGTCTTCCATTATTTGCACTCCATTCATAACAATTTCATTCATCGCAGGAAATATTTGTTGGAAGAAAAGAGATGAGGAATGGTATTTAAAAATCCATTCCCCTGAAAACTACCATATCGACTTGTGGTTATATTTTTGTTATAGATGAAAATCATTAGGAAATTGGTATTGTTCTATCATCAAAAATTATTGATTTGGGGACACTACATGTCTAGGTGGAATACTTTGAATCTGAAAACAATAAATTTCTTAGTATGGATATAGAGATGGATGTTTATTTGTTTAGGATATGGGAAATTCATGCCTCCATAAACAAAAAACCATATTATTGTTCAAAATATGGTTGGAATTTGAGTATTCTAATAGATTCCGACAAAACTGGTTCTTTAAATGTAGAAGACATTCACAATGGTATATTTACAATATTCAAAAAAATGTATAGAAACAAAAAAGCATCTTCTATTTTTCATTCTTAGATAGAAAAGGTTTTCTTTCACCTCCCAAACATGCCAAGTTGTTTACTATGCTAAGGAAAACATATTTGATTAAATTAGAGATAGACCCATGTCTAAATAAAAATTGTATGGTTTGAAAATGAATACTAAATCAACTAGGTTTGTTGAGGATGGCGTAATAATAGAGACATTTGATTATTACTACCAAAGAATAAAAAGAGAAAACAAAATGAGAGACAAATTTCTATATTATTTAAGAAATAAGAATTCAGATAGTATTGTATTGACTTCCTGCAATGAATCCAATTAATTGAAAAATATAAATTTAATGAATCAAGCTTACACTAGTTAGCTATATTATTCGGTGAAGAGAGAAATGGAAAAATAAAATCTGATTTCCATATAGGGGAAAAAATTTAAAAAAAGAAAAAAAGATCATGAGGTGGAAGAAGTTCTTCCCGTCAAGGGTTAGACAATATTAGATAACTATGTGATGCAATTGGAAGGAAATATACCGAAAAGGATGGAAGACACAAACAATTTTTCTTCCAAATGTGCATATCCATTCTACATTCCATCAAATTTATTAGATATTCCTTCAATTAATCCTTTCAATGTTGAATGTGTCATCATTGATTTTTACGATTTGGCCAGTGATATTTCTTTTGATGTAATCATGGATCTTATAACAGTTATTAGAACCAGTGTTATTGATTGTAGTATTATTATTCTAATACCAATTGGTTATTAAAAATTTTTAAGAGACACAGTAAAAAGATACATGGAAAAGGTTAAAGATAGTGGAGTATCAATTTTGGATGGATGCTACAGACTCTACGATAACAATGAGAAATTAAAATTTTTATGTGTCTTATGTACACAATATATGGTGTGCACAAATTTGATAATAATGATGGTTATAGAGAAGAGGTCACTAGGGATTGGATGGAGAAAATACCATGAAAATCAGTAACTGCAAGAGAAATTACACTATAAGGAAACATCCATCTTTTTCCTTATGAAAGATCATATGAGTTTTCGGCTTAGATGTTCACTTGATCATGTTCAAAAAAATCTCTAGTACTAGTGCTTTACGGTGGAAGTGTTACACTTCGTGCATTAGTGGATTCCAAACTATCTGTTCTTTTTATTGTTGAGACACATAGTCAAGAAATTTCTCTGAAACATTACTATTCTCATATGAAAAAAGGTTTTTCGTTGAAGACAACTTCAACAAGTTATTTTGTTTAATGGATTTTCTAATCTATATTTTCTACTTATATATTTATTGTTTATACAAACAACCAAAAAGATATAAAATTTTATCTAAACCCCTTTCACCTTGACGGTACACAACTAATTCAACATGGTGATTTAGTTTAAATCATTTTATAAATATGTTTAATGAGCTCTATTTTCAATTTCCATGGTTTTCAATTGTTTAACAAACTAATGATTTTACTGTTCAGATGATAGATGTGGAGGATGTGGTAACATCGAACATGAATAAGCCATCATATCTAGGTATGTTAATCATGTGAATTTACAAACAAAATCGGTAATAATCCCCAAAAAGTTATGAGAAAATAAATTATTATGCAAAAAAACAACAACCGGAGAGCGTAACCATGGAGGGTGCAGAGGTATCCAGCATGAATATAAACTAACAACATGGTATGTTAGCCATGTGTATTTTAAAACAAAATAATTTATAAGGCCCAAAAATTTATAGGAAACGATAACTAACAAACATTAGTTTATATGATTGGCATATGGTACAAGAAAAAGTTTAAGGAAATCCATATTTAATTTACTATAACAATCTAAAACAAAGTATAGTGCTTAGCGGAATCTATGCCTCCACATTCAATACAATAATGGTTAGACTAAAAAACCTTATATTCATCAATTTCTTGTTGATTTACAACTACATATTGTCTACAATGTTCCATTGATTCACTACTTCATATTGTATATTTACATTGAATTAACATTATTTTGGATTTAATATCATCATAAACAAAACTACATACCACTTGATCTATCTTGTAGGTATGTAAAGAAGGACTTGACTACCCTCATTAAAGTTTTTCCAGCTAAGTGTAGTTCGGTCAATGATGTCATAGCCTAGTGGTTGCAAATCCTCATCAATAGTAGAGGGTTATTTTCTGTCAAAGGGTGGTTCAAATAATATAAGCGTATCCTAGAGGCCGTTAAATTTGAATTATAAGATAGAGAAAAATTGATATTGTACTTACCATATCAACAGAAAAACCACTATTTTTATCCATTTAATATTTCATTTTCCACAACATGAAATCGATTATGAATTGATTAACGTTTATTTCAAATACATTATGCTCACATTTTCAATAGCAAGAAATATATTATGAATTAATGAATAGTTATTCGAAATAGCTCTTGCATCAATGGATCCAACATCATGAAAAGGCGGTGTAATCCAAGTCGTAATCTCAATCGGTAATTATTAGTCATAAGCTAAAATATTTTTTATTTCAATTTGTTATAATTGATATGTAGCCAATGAAAAAAAAAATTGTTTACTTCCCTACATCTAGTGATAAGAGTTATTTACTTATTTTAGATATGGAGTACCTACTATATGGGATAAACAAAACATACAATATGAACATGTTATTCAGGTTCTACATGGAAACTTTCAACATGCAAGGTGGTCTATCAGAATTCATAAAATTATCATCACCATACTATAAACTAGTATTCTTGTCTGAAAACATCACTTCTTTTGATGTTAAAAAGATATCAACTAAATTCAATAAAAAATATCGACTGTATTGCATCCAATATTCAATCAGGGAAAGCAACATTGTTATATAATCAAGGGAATAGCAATAATATACCTAGAAAAGGTTTGGAGTCAAAATAATTTTTCATACAGTTCTACAAACACTTAGTGTATTACATTAGGTGCAAAAGGAAACCCTCCTAAAAATTTTATGGTGGGGATGAAAAGAAGACACAAAAATTGTACAAAAAATAAATGGTTGATGGCTGATTAGTACAAAAAAATATAAAAAATATTGTCTCAAGGATTGAATGTGGTAGAGGGCATCAAATATTTGGAGAAATAAAATGCTAAATAACTATTTTTATCTTCAGAATGTTGTTATGATGGTATTACTTAACATTGTCAATACTATATACATTCATATGTTATTATGAAAGTACTGCATAACTTTATTATATTATGTTGAGATTGTCGAAATATAAGTTGGGAGGATTTATATTTGCACTGATAATAGGCTAACAATATGATTGAATAACTTATATGGTTAATTATCAGAAAAATTTTACCTTAAAAATGTAAAATAGTATTTTTTTAACACTATTCAAAAAATAAATATAAAATTATACAATATATATTTAAATTTTTTTAATATAATTAATATATAAATAAATCTATAGAAAAATTGACAGTTATATCTAAAATATGTAACTCATATGTGATGGTTATTTTAAATATTTTCAACTATTTTACAACTAAAAATGTCTAAATGGGTGTCATGTTTAACATGACGTTATGGCCTTTATTGCAACCATTGAAGGACATGACAAGATGTTTGGGATGACATTTGATCAAAAACCAAATTCGAGGGAGCTTATTTTTTGAAGCTTCACTATGATTTATTTTTTTGATTTGGGATTCCATATCTTTGGGAATAGTGTTACAATAAAATTAAAAAAAAAATTAAAATGTTTTTATACATTTCTATATTTAGTAAAGAACTTTAAATTTATGTCATATCTATGATCGAATATGCAAATATATTTGGATTGGTTTTATATTTAATTACATTATCCTACTCTAAATTGTCATCATCTTCTAATTTATTTATAATATCTTTAATAATTATCTGATTACCTTGAGGTTCACTCATACCATACTGCATGAACTTAGAATTGTCTCAAATATCTTGAATTTCATTAGCCTAGTGGCCGTTGGGCCAAAAGGTGTTTTAACTATTCAAATCTTCATGGTTTAATCTTAAAAACATTTAAACACTCATAAGAACCTTATTACAAAACATTGATAATGCATAGCATTCGATACTCCGTATAAAACAAAGACATTTTCTATTTATAACAAATCATAAATAATGCCTAGCTTCCGCTATCCCATATAAAATAGAAACATGTTCTATACATAACATGTCATGAATAATTCCTAACATCTGCTAGAACATGTAAAAATGAAACATGTTCTATATATAACAAAGCATAAAAAATAGCTTGCAGCCACTAGCCCTTGTAAAACAAAAACATGTTATATACATAAAAAAACATAAATAATGCTTAGAAGTTCCTAACCCGTATAAAATATATATGTGTTCTATTTAGTTCAAAGCATAAATAATGCCTAACAAATGCTAGCTCGTATAATGTATTTAAATATTTAAATTTTTGAATTCTAATGCATGGGAGTTTGGAGAGAAGAAAATTTCAATAAATGTGATTTTAGATTCCAATATATGTGATTTTGGATTCCAATATAAATGATATTGTAATCCAATATGTGTGATTTTGGATTCCAAGTAATTCCAATATTTAACATTTTGGAATCCAAAACAAGTAGTTTTGGATTCCAATATTGGCTATGTTTTTTTGTGACTTAGACTAGAATAAGTCCTAATTTAGTGAAATAAGCATTGTGTATGTAGGGAGGAAAACACAAGGGTTGGGCTTGTGGGTGCGAAACCATGGAAAAAATTCATTACTTGGTGGAACGGTGTTCGAGAACACACTTTCAGATGGCCCTTGTGGTGGATATGTATTCAAAGGATGAGGGGAAATCCCTAGTGTTCTTGAACCTATAAGGAGGTCACCTGGGTAAGGATCACACAAGTATGCTTGAGACAGTGGTTGTTGAAAGGAACTTGTGGAAGGAACACAATTTTTCTTTTGCATATGATGGGAACTATTGTTCAAATCACAAATTATGTAGGTTACAAGGTTTGGGCAATTTCTAGTTCCTTAATTCTACCAACCAATGTTGAGATCACATTGTGAGGTGATGGTTATGTGTTTGTTTTAGGTGTACATTGGGCCTCATTTGGTTGCAAAGGTACATGATACCCCACTATAAATTGGTCTTTTGTATACCATCCCTCTTTAGATGTGTTTTTTTGTTTTGGGACGAGAAGTGGATTTTTTTTCTAAAGAATACCATATGTATATCCTTGCATCCTATTTAAGGATTCTTCTATAGCATTAAGAGGCTCACTGCATTGGGAAATTCTTACTAGAAGGTAATTTTTTGGTGATTAATAAGAAGAGAAGTAACTGGATTGCATACTAATATGAGGTCTGGATAAAACACACAGATAAAAACCATGTTCTTCTGTGAACATCATGTTATTAGAGTTGGAGAACTATAGTTGTGCATTGAAGTTAGGTTGGTCTATCTCCTCAATCCTAACTATTGAGTTGGTATTAAACCCTTGGGGAGGGGGAGTGTGAAGATATAGAAAATTAAATGAGTAATTATTAGCCCACCCTAATAATGAGGGTGACTGTTGCATACCCACTTGGTTGTGATACACTTCAAGACCAAAGATTGGTCTGTTGTACTCTTTACACGACATATTTGTGGGGTGTAAAAACACTCAAATAATGATGGGACATGGGAAGAATGGATGAAATAAAATAAATAAATGGGATACAAAAAGGAACTATTACTTCACATTATGCTGACCAATTTTGTACGCCTGAGAATCAACACATGACTCCTGATGCATGCGACCTCCTAAGGTCGTGCTGAGATAACCAAAATTAAATAAATGGGATTGTAATATGCTAGATAAATAGTATGCAAGTGGATTAGATGGAAATGGAAACAAGAAATCAAGGCAACCTAATGTTATCAATGAGAAAAATGGGTATTTTTTCATTAAGGGAAATAAATTCCTGTCTCACTTGTTCAGGGGTGATGCTTTCATCAAGGAAGATCATTGTATGCAAGTCATGGTCAATATTGGTAAAAAAGAACAAGAATCTACTTGGTTGTGGAAAACGGGGGAATTTCCCTTCTTCATCTATGAATTCATCTTTGAAGAGGGTCATGAAGATATGAAAAAATATGGGGTAAGGGAAAGTAAGAGATCGTGAAATCTAATTTCTACATGGCTAGTTTTTCCAGAAATCCTCAGTAGTATCTACCTCATCGTTCAAATAAATGAGCTAGTGAATAATATCTTATGGGACCAGGGTAGTTCTAAAGATAAGATGATGTGAGCCTTAGTGAAAGTCTATCAACCATGTATCAATGTTTGATTGTGGCCTAGTTAGGTTACAAACTCTACATCTTGGTTTTTACAGACCCTGAATGGTCATGTGGGAACAAACGAAACAACTACATAAACAAACAAGCACGGAAGAAATAAAAAGGAACTAAAGCTAAGATCTGGTAACTTAGGAAATTATGGAAAGGAGGGAGTTTTTGTTCATTCTTCATATAATTAGTCTAAGTTCCTACCTTTAAATAAACAAATCAAGCAAATTTTACTTTAACAAAGTTGATTGAAATCCCTTTTACTTAAATAAAATCTGATTGTAAGTATTTGATTAAATAAATACGATACAAACTATATAATTACTTTATTTGTATTTTTCAAAGAATATTTTAAATGTAAATAAATAAAATAAATTTAATTAAATTATACTCTATGTTTTCAGTTTTTTCTTTACTAGAAATAAAATGAAAGAAATCTATAAGTCAGGGAAATTACTTCTAAATTAAATAAATCCTACTTCTACACTAAAACAAAATAAATAGGGAATAACCAGATGTGGTTATTCCTCTGTTCCGGGATGTGAAGCTTAATTTAATCTAAACACAAGTATTTTCTAACTTGTAATTTGTGGATGTTACTTCATCTAATTACTTCACCTCACAATCACAAGAAGAAATAAGGCTTCAAAGAAGCAATTTATTATTCCCCTAAGACTTCCCTAATGAAACAATGGTTTGCACAAAAAAGAGTAACATTAAAGAAACAAAATGAGAGGCATAGACACAGAATATTCCTCAAGCTTCTTTCCCTAGAAAACCCATAGGGATAAGTAGGGAAGAATTTTGTCATTAAAAGATTCTTCGTACACTCATAATTCTAATTGTTGAAGAAAATGAAATGAAAAGATATTCTAAATTGAAGAAGTAAAATAATTGATTCACATGAACTTTGTCCAAATCTATTCCTGGGAAAATCTATAGGGATAAACCGATAATGATGTATCAATTGAAGTTGTTTACAGGAAAGAAAACAGTTAGAATTCTAATTATTTAAAATAAGCTATTGATTTAAAAACAAATATTGATTCTAGATTAAAAGAGTTGAAATAAATTAAATAACATCCTTAACTTAGTTATCGTAGAAATGTGATGATTCCCAAGTATTGTGATACTTCTCTTTATCCCCTTAGTTTCTTTTCCATAGATGAGTCCAATTGGTCTAGGGAAAAATGTTGGTTTTAGAAGAAAAACAAGAAACAAGAAGAATGTTGCAGGTATACTAGCAAAAAATGTAAGTAGGAGAGAAATAAAGCAAAGTTTGAGTAATTTGTGTACTATCTGGTAGGATTTCAGTAGAGTAACAATCTAATAAAAATAAATAATCTTCAATCAATGCTTTGAGTAAAAGATTGGTTTTTATAGAAAAATAATGGGGAAGAAGTCTAGCACACTTGGCAATCAAGAAATGCCAAATCATCCAAAAGAGAGGTAATCAAAATTGTAATAATAGTAACAAAGGTAGAGGATTTCCATACATAGCCAACAAGCTTAAAATGGTCAAGAAACGTATGAGAAAGACACTGAGAATATTGTAACACACATACATAACTCACATTTTGGAGTCTTTGATTAAAACAACAGAACCTCCAGTCTACACATATTGGTGGTTATGCAACCACTGGTCTTGGAATATTGACAATTACATAACTAAACAAGAAAACACTATGAAAAAGGGATGAAAGGCATTTGTGAAACTAAGAAAAGCATAAGGAACTGAAAAGTAAATCATAATAAGTCATATAGGAATGTTGTAGGAAAGGAAATAAGATTTGGCCCTCATCATTTGTTCTGGAAAGGAATAAATCATCATAGGGGATTTTTACCATTTTCTCAACTGTGTAATTTTGGGTGCATACATGAACCACTAAGGGTGTCCGCAATAATCACAACATCAACAAAAGGCTAAACAAAAATAAAGAAATATTGAGGTTTTGGCCCAGTTGGCCTCTTTTGTAAATTGGAGGTGCATCTCTAAGTCCCATATTCTCATGTGTTAAACTTATATCCTACACAATCAATTCACACAACATCATACCCATTCGATATAATACACAAACTGAAACAATTCTACATACACTCAATTGGTCAAATCAAATTTTGAGATAGAACATATAATTTATATAATCAATTAATATTCATATGAATATAATAGCTAAAAGCATATACATCCATAAAATATAAAATATAACACATTTAAATCTCATTTCCATAACATCCATATTAGCAAGGCTGAAACAAGAAATAATGGAAACAATATTCACACCGTGTGCCTTATACACCACCTATCAAGTTAGCTTAGGAAATTCCAAATAGAGATGAAAAATTAATATACATATATTTGATCAATTAACCCTTATAAACATTGTCCAAAATATTAATATTATAAACCCTAGACCAATATTACCCATAATACTATATCAAAACCAAGTGGTAAGGATAGGTGATAAATTGGCTTCACGAACCCCATATATCATCCAAGTAAGGAAAATATGACAACAAGAGATAATATAACAACAAAAACAATGTAATTTAATTTAACTAAACCATGATATTATCCACTTAAATGTTTGAAATATGAGTCTAACACAAAGTCAATTGTTAAGAAAAGAAACGAATCTAGAGGGCACTTCACTAACAACTCACTTGAAACCCTTTCCTCTTATTCATAATCCCATACACGTTGATAAACACTTATAAATTCCTTCATATACTCTATGAAAAATCAAATGGCCTTTTGTATTATATATCCCCAAGACATGCCAACTTCAAGTATTTATTTGTTATGAACAATCTTCTTCATAACCTTCATGTATCAATCTATAGGATACATCCATATTTTTTCTCAATGGTCATAAATACTTTAGTTATTTGTCTATAGTTATTATAAAATGGATATAAATATCCAATATTTTATGCCAAAATTTTGTTACATTGATTAGGTGTATACAAGCTGTTTCACACAACACATGAAAATTAATATATACCCAGATGAACAACATAGTATAAATATAATTTCAAAATTGAAAAATCATTACTCGTAGACATGGATAAGATTCTAAGATGGAAACAATTTAAAAATTTTAGTGTTTGGTATTTATTTCATTTGTTAATATGATGTCAATTCAAAGTAGTTGTTATTACTAGAAGTTGTACTAGTTGTAACTCATTTCCAGGACGTCTCTTAAAAATGTCGAAGTCCAATAGAGAAGTTCCTGAGTTTCTTAAAAAAGTGTTAGATTCCATTAGATAAGTGTGAAAGTATCTTAGAAAAGTGTTTGAGTCCACTAGAGAAGCACGAAAGTCTCTTAGAAAAGCACCATAGTCCACTAGAAAAGTGTCATAGTCTCTTATAAACGTGCCAAAATCAACTAGAGAAGCACCAAATTTTCTTTAAAAAGTGTTGGAATCCACTACATTAGCATCAAAGTCTATAAAAAAAGCACCAGAGTCAATTAGAGAAGCACCAAAGTCTCTTGCACAAGAACAAGAGTCTATTATAAAAGCACTAGAGTCTCATTATGTGAATATTTTTCATATATTGTATAATCTTTAAAAAAATTTGGAATAATTCAAGATGTATTATCTACTTTTGAATAGTAGGGGAGGTTTTGTTAAGATTCCTCGGAAAAAATATGAGGCATGAGATAGAATTATCACCTTGAAATATGCTAAAAGATACTGATAATCCATAAGACACAACTAAAAATCAAAAATATACACAACATGATATAAAATTAGAGAGGAAAGATAAATATTTTCTTATTTCATGGCTTAAATCATGGGTTACAATTTTGGAAAAGAGAAAACAATTGCTACACTAAAGTAGAGCAATTCTTCTATCCTATTTTATAGTCATTTATAAGTGAATATCAGTATATAAGAGAGAAACAAAAAATTGATGTCTCGTCAATTCATTTAACAATGAAGATAGAAATATGGAGAGGAAAATGGGGTGAATCATTAGATCTCTTCAATGTTTAAAAGTGTCTTCCTTGACCTAAACAACTCACATGTTCCTAACACCAAGGCAAGGCTCGTATATTCATTCCTTATGTTATTCAAATAAACATTTTATATATTTAGGAGTATCTAATTCACCATTCCTTAGCTTTCATATGGTGTACATGTTTACTAAACATAATGGGGAGTTAACACATTTGCTTATTCAATGTCATTATGGTAGTTTCTTCTTGGAAATTTTAACTTTTGGTAAGTGTTTGAGGTTGAAGATGAATGATTACGGATATGGAACTTGGATTATATCATCATGGTGGTTCTAATATCCTATATAAACTTGGAGGATAATTGGAGAGGCTAGGAAGAGTGATAGTTTTATGATAATCCTAAAACTAGTTTGTTTCTACCTGTGAAATATCTTTGCTTCATGTGCTCTCATTAATGCAATGAATGGTTTGGCAACATGTGGATATACTAAAAAGGATATTTTTACCTTGAAAGATACCTCTTCATAATGGTTGAAACTTTTTGGGAGTCCTTATGATCACTTTAGATGAATCTTTGACCCCTTACAACCTATAAATATGAACCTTACCAAAAGTGAGTCCCCATGAATTTAGAGGCACCCATATTTGATATTCAAACCTTATAAAATAAAATATGACTCAAGAAAGAATAAATATGAACCATTTTTGAGATCTACATTTGATCATAAGAGTATTGGAATTATTCATAGAAGTAGTAGAGATTATCATAGAAGTATTAGAGTTTATCATAGAAGTTCTAGATTTTATCATAAAAGTGCCAAAGTTTATTGTATAAGCAATAGAATTCTTGTCACAAAAAAATGGGATGATCCACTTGATGTGATACTATATAGGTTATCTAAGCCATGACATACGATAATGGCTCAAAATAACAAGTATTCTTCTCATTTCTGGTTCAGAGCTAATACTTGATTTAATCTTCATTCTTCTTTGTTCAAATTTTTATTGATCCCTTGTTTACTTATAAAATTATGGGAGGCTTCTAATTGGTAATTAGTATTAGTCCCTATCTCAAAAATACTACATTTTTTTTCTCTTTCACTGCTTGATTTTAGTTTTATTTAGAAAAGTTCTATTGTAGATAGCTAGGAATGAATAGAATATTTTTCCACCATGTATCAATTTTTTTGATAAAATAAGGATTGTTGAGAAAAAATTATTACAAATAGAGTTGAGTTAAGAAATGGAAACCTAATGCTATAATTCACTATTGCAAGAAAGCATACATTATGTCATTTTAAAGTTAAGGTAGATCTTCCAACACACATTCAAGAGATCTAGTGGGATCTATACGAGTTGACTTAAATAAAATTGAATACCTATGCTTCAATTTTGGGAGCCTATATTTTCATCATATTTTCTAATGATTTATTTATTCTTTTAGCTTCTTGTGATTCATATTGGTTTATTTTTCATACAACGATTATAATCATATAAGTTATATTTTGAATTACCATCATTCATACCCATGACATGGAGTGAAGGGAAGATGGATGGAGCTCTGAGATTAATTTTTGGGAAGTTTTTAAAACCCTAATAAATTAGTGATATGATTTTCAAGTCCAATCACAAGAGAAAGGACTGACAATGAATGTTTAACCATCAAGAACCCTAAATTTGTCAAATGAATTCTCCTAACCTCCTAGTGAGTTTGAATAAAATTTTCATAGAATAGATCCACCCATTGAAAATATGTTCATTAAGAAGAAATTGTATCATATGTGCTAAATTACTTCTCTAAAATATAATCTAGGAGACCCTAAAATATTGGATAGATTACTCATCACTCATTGGTTGAATGTAGCTCCCTCAATAGAGAGGAAAGTGTAAGAAAACTAAAAAAAAATATAGGCTAAGTAATACCTTCCACCATCAAATATTTCTAAATAAAAAATTGATAGGGAATCAAGAGGAAATAAACACAATATCGAGGGTAGTAATTTGCATAAATATCCTATTATAGGCTTGATCAATACTAATATCCAAGGGAAGTAGTAAAGATATGATGCGCCAGAATTAGCAAGAACTTGACAAGGTCATAACTTGAGTTCTGGGTGTCCGTTTGAGTCCTTATTTTTTTGAAACCACGTGTTTCAATGAGACGAACACAGTGGCAACCCACCCTACTAGTTGGGGAAATTTTTTGACATTTTTTCGGGCCCTAAATCCGCCATCTTGAGGCCGAAAATTAGGATTTAAGTTATAGTTCGGTTTTTTTTCTATTTTTGAGCATTAGTTAATTTTAGTCTATTAATTGCATTATGAGTTAGAAAGTTGGAAATTCCTCTAATTTAGGGATGTAGAAGATGCGTGGCAATTTTTTTTCCCGTAGGAATAAGCATGTGAACTTACTAAGAATAGCAGGTTCTAGTAAACTGCTAAAAAATAGTAATTTCCGCCACCTAGAGTAGATTTAGTCAGAGTTAGCTAGAGTTTACTTGGCAACTCGAGTTGGGAGTTGTTTTCCTATTTAGGAAAAATTTTAATTCATTATTTGATAAAAAACAAGGAGATCTATTTTCTTTTGGAGTTCATAATATTTGCAGCATATCTGGTTTGTTCTTAATTTGGCTTCATTATCTGGTATCAGAGCTGGTTCGAAGTATTTTTTTTTTAAATGGCAGGAAGAGGAAGAGGAAGAGGAAGAGGAGGTGGTATTGCACAGATGAATAGAAATATGTAAGATCTGTAGAGACAAGTTGTTGCGCTTACTACAATGATAACCCAGAGAGGAAATCAAGGTGGAGATGACAGAGATGAAGAAGAAGTTTGTGAAGAGGAGGAAATGCAAGCACCACCATTAGCTTTTGAAGAAATGATGCTTCGAGCATTAGAAGGAAAGAATGATGGGATAAGAGTTGATGTTTCAGAGTATGGTGGTAGTCTAAAACCAGAGGAGCTAATAGACTAGTTGACTAGTATGGGAAAAAATTTTGAGTGGAAAACTATGTCAGAAGAAAAGAAGGTAAAATTTTCATGCACGAAATTGAAAGGTCATGCTATCCTATGGTGGGATCACTTACAGAAAGAGTGGTCAAGAAAGGGGAAAGAAAGAATTAGGACATGGAGTAAGATGGAGAAGAAGCTGAAAAATAAATTTCTCCCTATGGATTATGCACAAACCCTTTATAGGAGGTTTCAGAATCTCAGACAGAACTTACAAACAGTGCAAGAATACACAGATGAGTTCTATAAGTTGTCCATTCATGTGGAGCATGAAGAAATTGAGGAACAAATTGATGCGAGGTATGTTAATGGATTAAAATTTTCTATTCAAGATGAGATAAGTATGTATAGGATTAAAAGCATGGAAGATGCCTATCAATTAGCCTTAAAGGCTAAGGAAAAACAAAATTGTCAAAGTTTTAGGAGATCACCTAGAATGAATAGGGGGGCCTCAACTTCCTTTCGGGGATGAGCTGGTTTCAGCCAAGGTAGGGGAGAATCATCTCGTGGATTGGAAAAGTAAGAGGATACGAGATAAGATTTCCAGAATCAACAAAGAGGCAGAGGATTTCCTAGGGGTGGAGGATATGCTGGTAATAGAGGATGGGAGGCTCCACGAAGACCATTTGTTTGTTACAAATTTGGTGAAGAAGGGCATCAAGCTTTTGAATGCCCACATACTTATACACATGAAAAAAGGCAAGGAGATGCTCCAAGAGTAAATCTTGTTGAAGCTGAGCAAGTAGAAGATGAACAGGACTTGGAAATCCCACTAGATGTTGGAGAAAATCTGATGATCAAGAGGACGATGATTGCTCCAAGAAATGAGGTCAAGGGGGATGCATGGCTACATACAAATATTTTCAGAACAAGATGCACTTTAGGAGTAAAGGTATGTAATGTTATTATTGATGGTGGTAGTTATGAGAACATGGTTTCAAATGAGATGGTTAATAAATTGAGTCTGCATTGTGAGAAGAATCCTAACCCTTACCATATTGCATGGTTTAAGAAGGGTCATGAAGTCACTTTTGATAAGAGATGTTTAATGATCTTTTCTATTGGGAATAGTTATAAGGATGAGATTTGGTGTGATGTTATTCCTATGGATGCATGTCATATGCTGTTAGGAAGACCATGGAAATTTTATAGAAAAGTTATTCATGACTGGGGAAAGAATAATTATACTTTCTAGAAGGATGGCACAAAAATAGTTTTGCTACCTCTTAAGGAAGAGGGGAAGGCTGAAAATATGCTTTCTACAAAGGAATTTGTGAAGGAGGAAAAGGAAGCTAGTTTTTGTTATGCACTAGTCATAAATTAGTATGAAATTGCAAGTGCACAAATACCAGTAGCAAACGAAGAATTAATAGAAGAATTTTCAGATGGTATTCCATATGAGCTACCAAATGGGTTACCACCCAAAAGAGATATTAAACAACATATTGATTTGATTATAGGGTATTCACTCCCACATCATGTGACTTATAGGATGAGCATGGCTTTGCATGTAGAGTTGAATAGGCAAGTGGTAGAGCTCGTGTGAAAGGGGGTCATAAGGGAGAACATGAGTCTGTGTGCAACCCCAACTTTATTAACAACAAAGAAGGATGGAACATGGAGAATGTGCATGGATAACACAGAAATCAATAAAATTACAATCAAGTATAGGTTCCCAATACCTCACCTTAATGATATGATGGATATTCTTACTAAATCTAGGTATTTCACCAAGATTGATCTTCGAAGTGGTTACCATAAAATTCAGATTAGAGAAGGAGACGAGTTAAAAAAAACATTCAAAACATGAAATGGATTGTATGAGTGGTTGGTGATGTCATTTGGGTTATCCAATGCACCTAATACTTTTATGAGACTGATGAACACCGTGCTACGAGAGTATAATGGTAAGTTTTTTGTGGTTTATTTTGATGATATCTTGATCTATAGTAAAAATAAAGAAGAAAATTTGAAGAATCTAAGGGTGGTATTTGAATTGTTAAGAAAAGAGAAACTCTATGCAAATATGAAGAAGTGCACATTTATGTAAGAGAGTTTGGTATTCTTGGGCTTTATTATTTTAGCAGATGGGGTGTAGATGGACTCATAAAAGATAATGTCAATTATTGAATGGCCTACTCCACGGAGTATAATAGAGGTAAGAAGCTTTCATGGTCTAGCAAAATTTTTGTAGAAAATTTATTAAAAATTTCAGTTGTATTTTAGCACCCATAATAGATTGCACAAAAGGAAGGGAGTTTTTGTGGACAAAGGAAGCTGAGGATATTTTTTAGTTATTAAAGAAGAAGGTGACAGAGGTACCCATTTTGGCACTACCATATTTTGATAAATTGTTTGAGGTTGATTGTGACACCTCACATATGGATATTGGTGTTTTTCTAAGTCAAGGTGGAAAGCCAATAGCTGTCTTTAGTGAGAAAGTTTATGAGGTAAGAAATAACTACTCTACTTATGATGTGGAATTTTATGCAATTGTACAAGCATTAAGGCATTGGAGGCATTACTTAGTGCCTAAGGATTTTGTGTTATTTATAGACCACACAGCCCTGAAGTATGTGAATACCCAAAATATATTGAATAGTAGGCATGCAAAGTGGGTATCAATTTTGTAGGGTTATACTTTTTCTCTAAAACATAAATCTGGAAAATAGAATCAAGTTACAGATGCATTGTGTAGGCGTGTGACTTTTTTTACCACTATGGAAAATGAGGTGGTGGGTTTTGAAGCAATAAAGGGTTTGTATTCTTCTTATTCTTATTTCAAGGATATTTTTGAAAGACTAATTAGTTCATTGCAAGAAAATGCAAGAGATGTCTTAGGGGACCCTACCCCATACAAAATGGCTACCAGTTCCTTACAAGGGACATTCCAACTATGATATACCAGCTGAAGCCTATGACCACAGAACCCAGTGAAACAGTTGCATAGACCAAAAATTGGCTGAGCATTTTGGTAAACATAAAGGACAAGTATCCTTGGTAGTAGAAAAATACTATAGAGAAATAAGTTGAACAGTAGATAGTACCAAGATATCTGGAACAGCAAAACAAATTAGAACTAAGTCAACAACAAGGCCAATGCATCCCATACAGGGTTTCACTACTTTATGCACATCCCCACTGAGTTCATATAGGGTATTGGACATTGTTCTGACAAGGGACTTTGATTTGGTAGCTTTCCAAAAACTTATATTTTTCCTCAAGGATCTCCACTTTGGTGGCCTTGTTCCTTCTTTTTCTAAGATGGTTCCTTAGCTAGTTCCATGGAATAAATCATCTCAGCTGATGCAACAGGCATAGCAGATTTGTTTTTCAGAGAAGTTGTTCATATGCATGGTGTTCCAAAAACTGTTACTTCAGATAGGGACACCAAGTTCTTTAGTCACTTTTGGTGGACTTTATGGAAGAAATTTGGAACTCAACTATAGTTTAGTAGTTCCTATCATCCACAGACTGATGGGAAAATAGAGGTGGTAAATAGGAGTTTGGGAAACTTGTTAAGGTGCATTGTTGGGGAAAAGCTGAAACAATGGGACTTACCATTACCACAAGCTGAGTTTGCATATAACAGTTCCATAAACAGATCCATGGGAAAGTCTCCATTTTCAATTGTGTATGGGAGTAATCCAAATGGGGTGTTAGATTTGGTGCAACTACCAATTGATGGCAAAGTCAGTGATGATGCAGAAGCATTTGGCAAACATATACAACAATTGCAGGAAGAAGTGCGGAAGCAGCTACAAAATAGTAATGATAAGTATAAAGAGATAGCAGATGTGCACAGATGGAGAAAGGTATTTACAATTGGTGAGTTGGTTATGGTATATCTGTGGAAGGAAAGGTTTCCAAGAGGAACCTATAACAAGCTGAAGTACAAGAAGATTGGTCCCTGCAAAATCGTGAAAAAAATAAACGATAATGCTTATGAGGTAGAATTGCCAGGGAATTTTGATATTTCTCCAGTGTTTAATGTTTCAGATTTGTATTCTTTTCATGGGGATGGTGAAGATTGGGATTCTATTGATGAAGTAGTACATTGGAGGCAATAGGTTCCGGTGAAGAAGAAAGAAGAAGTGGATCAGATTCTAGATAAGAAAACAATGGACACATGAAATGGGAAATACAACAAATATTTGGTACACTGGAAAGGACTAGAACAAGAGGACAATACTTGGGTCACAGAGTGGGAGATTTAAAAGTTATATGTAGATAAATGGAAGTAGTTTGAAGAAGACAACTTGCAGGAGCTGCGTTTTTTTCAAGCAGGGGAGAATGATGCGCTAGAATTAGCAGGAACTTGACAAGGTCATAACTTGAGTTCCGGGTGTCCGTTTGAGTCCGTTTTTTTTTAAACCACATGTTTCAATGAGACGAACGCAACAGAAACCCAACATACTAGTTGGGGCAAGTTTTTGACACGTTTTCGGGCCCTAAATCCACCATCTTGAGGCCGAAAATTAGGATTTAAGTTATAGTTCAGTTTTTTTCTATTTTTGAGCATTAGTTAATTTTAGTCTATTAATTGCATTATGAGTTAGAAAGTTGGAAATTCCTCTAATTTAGGGATGTAGAAGATGCATGGCAATTTCTGTTCCCATAGGAATAAGCATGCGAACTTACTAAGAATAGCAGGTTCTAGTAAACTGCTAAAAATAGCAATTTCCGCCACCTAGAGTAGATTTAGTCAGAGTTAGCTAGAGTTTACTTGGCAACTCGAGTTGGGAGTTGTTTTTCTATTTAGGAAACATTGTAATTCATTATTTGATAACAAAGAAGGAGATCTTTTTTCTTTTGGAGTTCATAATATTTGCAGCATATCTGGTTTGTTCTTAATTAGGCTTCATTAAGATACAAGAAATTGCTCCTGTGTAAGGGCCTTAATTTTAACCTTCTATTAAAAAGAAGTAAATCATAGTAGGATAATCCTATATAGGTTATAAATTCAATCTATGAAATTTATTAGGTCCAATTCAACACTCAAAGGCATCTATAGAGAAGGTCTAGATATAACACCTTTTTTGAAAAGCATGAGTTCTACCCATTCTTATTTGTTTGGACCTTCTCCTACCATCATTTTTGATGAATGGAGAGCATAAATACACACATAGAACCTCCACAACAATAGAGAGTTTTTCGGTAAGATGAGGAGGAGATAGATAAAATCCGTAGAGGAGAAGAAGTTGAAAATAGAGTTCAATAATATTAAATGAAGGCATACCTTAGTTGTTTTAGTTGATCAATAAGGATCCAATTTTTGTAGTCTGATGCTCCTTATAACCTCCATACTTGTTGAATTTATTTTCAAAAAAATATACCCTTAAAAAATTTGAGTTCTGTAAAAATTTATGACCCATGCAACAAATTTCATTCATCTTTCCCCTTAATTCCTCTAATATACATTGTTTCCCTCCAACACCAAAATAGCTTAACTCTCAATTACAAAACAATAGTATGCCCCCAAATTTATCCTTGGCATCAAATGTCATTCATTCTTTTTCCCCCTAAATTCCTCCAATGTGCAATGTTTCTCTCCAATTCAAAAATAAACATCATCCCCCAAAATTCCAAAACAATACTAAACCCCAAATTTGGCTTCCATTCAAAAATTCCAAAACAATATTTCACCCCAAATTTGAATTCCCTCCAAATCCTATTTAGGTGCATAATATGCCTCAAAATTAAATTTTTGTAGATACTATTACATTTGATTTTATATTAATGAAAAATTTACCATTTCTATATACCTTAAAATCATAAAAAAAATACTAATAAGTTTATGTGCATCCACATTTTTTTGTGGAAAACTTATTAAAAATTCATGGTCAAAATAAGTTAGGCATAAAAATGAAAAAAATGTTTGTTAATATCCTATACAAAACATTACAAACTACTCTACAATTTGAGTATATGTAATATGTCCTTGACTCCTGGGTTAAATTTGATGGTTTTTTATATGGTTTTTATAATTTTCTCCTTTTTCTAGAATTGGTAATAACATGACCTCAAGTCAATATTAGAAAATACTTTAGCACCCTTCATTTGGTCAAATACATCATCTACCCTAGGAAACAAATATTGATTCTTTACGTTAACCTTTTTAAGCATGTAATGATCAACACATAATCATAAGGTACCATACTTCAGCTTCACAAAGATAACCACAAAACCCTATGCTGGAACACTGAACCTAATGAACCCTTGGTTTAGTATCTTTTACATTTATACCTTCATTTTTTTTTGTGGTTAGTCATGTTTAACTAATAGGTATGTTTAGAAAGAGTTCTTATAAGAATGACCTTGATTGCGAAATAAAACTCAAAAATAGGAGGCATCCCTGGGAGTTCCTCAATAAATATAACCATATAATTAGCAAGGATGGGGTATTCCTCTGTCATCTTACTTGATGCTTAATTATTTCGTATGTATAAAAAATTATTAACATCCCTACCATACCACTTTCTTAGGTTGCATAGTGGACTTATGTTTATGCCTCTTTGTCTTATTGATACCATAGAACACTACACAACTTCCTTTGATCATATAAACACTAAAATTTATTATCAAATAAATCCAACTTCACTTGATTTATTTCTAAACAATCCATTCCTAGAACTAAGTGGTAAGACCCAAGAGAAACTATGTACAAGTACAACTTGGTTTTAAAAACATCAAATTTTAACTTGATCTAACTAATAATATTTGTAACTTAGTGTTTCTTCCCTAATCCAAATTCATCTTTGTAACCTTCTCTTAACTCAGATGGTTCAACATTAAAATTTGAAGAAAAATCAAGAGAAAAAAAACTATTGGTTGTTCAAGAATCTACTATAACATAAATGGAATAACTAGCTAAAATACTTCTGACATCAAAAGGGTTGTATTTATTATTAGTTTTCTTATTTTCCACTACTGCATAAATCTTGTCTTGATATTTTGGGCTAGCCAAATAATTTTAGTAGTTCTACTTAAATTTTGCTTCCTTTCCACATATGACCATGTTATTTTTTCCACTGATAACTGATTAACACCTAATCACAGGGTACTATTTTTACTGTTAAAAGATAGTCTCCTTTAAAATACATTTTTTCCTTAGGAGATTTATGTGACTTGAACCCTCCTTTGTTCTATGAACCCATATTACCATAAGATTTCATGTTATTTATAAAATGTTTGATAAATTATGTATTTTTAAAAATATTTGAAGGATTAGATTAGAACTTATTATGAGAGTTCGCTTTACGAAATTATTTCATTTCTTTCATTCTCAAATGTTCCTTTTCACTTTCCTTGTAGGATGATACAATAGTAGAATCTAAGGTCTTGAGTTTATTTATATCCACATCATGCTTCAAAATAGGATTAAAAAATAGTCTATAAATGTTTTCCTTAGTCTCCTCATCCCACATGTAGTCCACATACCTAAATAGGATAAGGAATTTGGCCACATAATCAACCGAAAAATAATCCCCTTGTTATAAGAGCTGAAATTATAATTTTTTTCTCTCTATGAGAGGATGAAAGGTACCTCCTATAAAATTATTTCTCACCGCATGAGAGTGGTGATATCATAGTCCTTAAGGGAACACATATGCTCCAAAAACTTCTAGACTCTCCTTCTAACTAGAATATTCTAATATAGGAACAAACATTGGAGGCCATATCCTTGAATCAAAAATACGTTTTGATGAGGAAAATTCATCCTTCTTCCTTGTGACCTAATTATTTTCCTCAATACTAATGATATGGTACATTATTTATTTCTCACAAAAACTTTCCCCATTGAATATGTATTTTTAGATGGTCTTGATTATGTAGGTGAGCAAGATACCTCTCTTGCTACTTTTTAGGATGTTCTTGGTGCACATGCTCATGAGGGTGTATAAGATAATATAAGAGTGTTTATTGTGTATCTAATTGATATCAAAATGATTCTAAGGTTTTCAAAACTTGTTCCAAGGTAGGGGCTATGTTACGGACTACACAAGAAACTCCATCATTATTCATTTTTGAATTATTATTTTAAGGTTCTCTATCTTTATGAGGAATTCTTCTCTTTCATCCCCTTGAACCCTAACCCCTCTCGCTCCTATTTATCACCTTTTTGTGAATAATAATAATAATATTTCTCGTAAAATTTAATATTTAGTTTCTACATTTTATCCCACATGTCCCTAGAGTAGTAACTTATCTCTAACACCACATGTAACATCCTCAAAATTCAAGTCAAAATTTCTTTTAAAAGTCTCATTTTTTAACAAGAGTTTAATCATAACGGATAAAAACATTACAATATCTAATTTACATAGAATAAAAAATGTCACATTTTCATGAAAGAAACATCTACTTCATATTTAGTTAGTTAGTTTCCTTACTAAAAAAATAATTTTTATCATAGCTTAGATATTTCATAAAAATCAAAAATTAATTTCATAAAGCTAATCTTGTCATTTAACATCCATCACAATACCATAATCCAAATATTACTAAATTCTTACAAAATACCTGACATAATTATTACTAAGTCCTCAAATAATTCATAAAGCTAATCTTGTCATTTTAATTATTTACAATATGTCATTATCACTTTTCACATATAATGCACTTTCTAAAAAGACACAATTTTTTCCCAACAACATTCAAAGACATTCATCATATTATAGTACATTGTAAAATCATGATCTGATAGGCTCTACTATAATAAGAATATTCTAAAAATTATTCTCTTATGTATATACTATTAAATATATATAATATGAGTCTTCCAATAATGCATCATGCTCCTATTATACTATAACAACACAAGTCTAAAGTATAGTCCTCTTAAGGATAGTGAGGAAGAGTATCAAGAAATTGATTAACCCCAATATAGTTCTTCCTAATTAACATTTTTATTAATGCAATAAAAATATAGTATATATTTTACTAGGATCAAGTCCAGTGTAGATGGAACATCAAATGTAAACCATTAATATAAACCAAATACATAAGAATATAACAACTAACAGGAGCGGTTACACAATTTTCTAAGAGTAACCCCAAAATTCCATCACCAAGAATTGATATCCACATTTTCATGTAGGAACACACACACACACACACACACACACACACACACACACACACACACACACACACACACACACACACACACACACACATCAAGATGTTACCACTTTAATAAACATTAGAACAAACCAACAATATTGTATGGAGATTACTTAACCCTTATTTAACAATGAAATATATGATCACCCTAAATTTTACTAATAAGAGGAATCTAGTTTACCAGTACTTCCATATCATTTCACAATAAACATGGTGTATAGTTATATGAATACTATTTTATATGGATTACCTACCAATATTTATTAAAAATCATTCTTAATACTCATGTCCCCCTCTAAGTTATAGGGAATTTATAAAAACTTAAAACATAATGATATAACACCCCACATGGACTTAGGAATTACACAACAACAAAGTTCATCATAATATAACCACATAAATACTCTACATGACCTTGTCATATAGTTCAAAGAAGAATATTACTCATCCATATTCATTGATACAATTGTTATATGTTATAATATACAAATTCAACTTATCCTATCATGCTTACTTCTTATTATTAGTTAAGGATCCTCACAAAATAGTCATCAAAACTTGTTTATTCCCATTCAATGAATACTAAACATCCATACCAAAAATGGTTCACTTATTCATTTAAAATTGAAGGTTCCTTGATTAATAAAGAGAGATAGATGTGGTTCAGTTTTAACAAAATCACACCCATCATCCTTAGTTATAGCATAACAATAAACAATCACATTAAAGTTTTAGAAAAGCACATAGTTACTAAACAATATTTATTACATATTATGTTCCATAATATTTTTAAAGAAGAGATCATATATTACATATCTAAAAATTTAATCGCATTACAAGAATTATACCATTAATTCATCACCCATAGTTATATTATACCAAAAATAATCACGTTATATCACTAATAACACACTGAGTTATCTTGAGTTACACTACGTTGAACCGAAGGACATCAAATTTTACAAATGGAGTTAACCTCAACTCATGAAATTCTACATCATTCATATTCATTTAATTCTTCATAAACAATACACCAGAACTTTTTTTAATAATGCACTAATTTCATTCACATGTAATACCATACCTAGCTATTTTAAAAAAATATTTCTTGCAAAACAAAATTATATGCCATACCCAATAAAATGGGTTAAATTATCCCTCTTTTGGAGTAGACTACTAATATTATCCCTATCCTCCCAATCCATCATGAGTATTCTAGGAGGAATCTTACACAAGTCTTGCATTCACATCAATAGACAAGTGAAAAATATCTCTTCACTATAATTCAATACAAAATGAGAATGTAAACATCCAATCAAACACAAAAAAAACAAAATATATCTAACCAAAATGTAATGTGCCATTTATGTGAAAGATAATAAAACATACAAGGATGGTATCATATAAGGACAATGGTGTTTATATTAAAAACATGTTTAATAACAAAAATCCAAAACAATCAATTTGAAACGGGTATAACACATGGATATGGAATGCATAGGGAACATTCTCATATACATTGTAGGTTGAAGTTTTTCCTAACACTCCATAATCACCATAATAATGCCATAATCAATAAAATAGATCAAATTTCTTGAAAAAAAAAAGGATAGAATCCCCCATACCTTTATTTTCCTAATTCCTTCCACTTGTTTGCACCAATATCCTTATTTTCAAAAAAGTAGATCTTTTCCAATGCCACAAAATATCAACACAAAAACTGTAACCTTCATTTTTCTAGTGAAATGGCTTAAAATTCTATTCATATGTTCTAAAAATATCCATAGTATTTCCCATGGAGAAAATAAATGCCATCACTTCTTCATATTGCTTCACTAAAACCTCCATTCTCTGAAAAATTCTCCAACTACCAACACGTGATCTCTTCTAAGTAATAATGGAGTGAAAAAATTATTTGTAATAGTTCAAAATGTACCCTTTCTATACTCAATAGTGGGGCTTAAAATCAAAATGATGGCCTTGGGTTTTTTGACTCACAAGGTCAACATACATATCTAAAATTATTACCAAATAATATCCTAGGTGGTTATACTATGTATATAACAAGGAAATAAAATAAATGCCAATCCTCTTAATTAACTGACATATGCTAACATTCCTACAATATAACCAAGGTAATGTGCTCTACAAAACACTAAAAAATTAATTCATGTAAGAAAATAATAACAACACCCGGAAGGGTGGATTTTTCTATAGGATAAAAAAACTTTCTTTTGTTATCTTACCACATGACAATGTGTTTATAACTTTACTTTCATTTCTCTTAGTCATGTGACTGAATTGCAAGAAATATGGGATTGAATTTGATCCATAAGCTTTTTGTGAAAATCAAGAACAAGATACCACATACATCACATTATGAAATAAATAAAATTTTAAAGTGGTAAAAAAAGGATTTTCTTATGTGAGAGAGATATAAGATATTTTCTTAGTTTTTCGAGTAAGTTGTAGCTCTATATGGATCATATACTATCATTATGTCTAGCTCGGTGTATTTGGTTTATATTTATCATTATCCTTCTCAATGAATAAGAATCGTCTTATATGATGAACATAACTAAAATAACTAAATAATAATAGAAATGATCATCATAAATAAAAAACATAATATACTTCCATGTTGCAACTAAACAAATGATTCTCATCACATGAATTGAATTCCTTTAAAATCATATTAGTACGAAGCCATGTACACACATATAAAAATACATCTAAAAGCTTCACATGATAATTCATAATATCACATGACTACCTCATACTACCATTGATCTAACAATTTATAATAGTAAGTATTCCTCCTAAAAAATGAGTGATACATCGTAATATAAATAAAGTTCAGCAATGTGTCATAAGAAGCACTTATTATTGTTTTATAAAGTTTCTTAAAGGGTTTTATATTACAAAATATATATTGGTAAAGTGTCTAATTCCACTTAAACAATACACAAGATTATCCATTCATGACATTCTATTCTTTGTAATGTTCTTATTGATTTCTCTTGAATTTATGCACATGCATTAGTCTCTATCCTTCTTGGATAATAGAAATAGAGGGGCTATACAAATATCCAAATTCTTCTTCCGTTGTCTAATATTTGTTAGACCGATCTATGTATCTTTTCATTCTCTTGCAGTGTCATTTGGTAAGCCACATTGTTTGGAATACTATACCCTAAATTATACATATACAGTGACTTATGTCTCTTATGGATTATAACCCATGTGATATATCACCTTATAATACCTCCATAAAATCTTCTAAAAACTCATTTACCTAGCATGTAAATCACTTGACTCTATATTCCATGATGGGCCTATATTGTCTCTTTCTTTTGGAATCATCATAAGTTTAAAACATATGTCATTTTGTTTCACCTCATTTAGGAACTATTTTCCTGAAATCATCAAGACTCTCGATCCCTGTTCCAATTACTCCTCTCATAGGGTATTTAGAGAGCAATAATATCCACCATTTACTACTACCTTATATGTGTTTACATTAACATCATATTTCCCCTTGTAATAAAAATTCCATAGTCTCCCAAGAAACACATAGAGAGTGTTAATAATTATTTTTTTTGCACATGAATTCATCCTTATACTTCATGTATAGATTTTATCAAGACTATATTAAATCACTCATATTGTAACCATTTCTATAAATATAAAAATATTAGGGATTATAATGTGAAATCCTATTTAAAGGTAAGTGCATATAAATGGGGTACCAAAATAGGGTCAAAATTAACCATTATGTTTTCTTGAAACCAAAAATATGAACTGTAACACGTAATTTGACATGCATATGCTCTAAAATTAACAATTTTATAATAACAAGAATATTAGTGCTTAGAATATAGTTTTTGAAGTACTATGTTTATTTTAAATGGTGGAGATTAAGAAGGTAAAATTTGGGGCATACAAAAAGTGGTCCTAATTTTATATCAAAAATATAACATGATGTCATGTGTGTACACCCTCCCCCTATTTTTGAGTTTTGTTAATTAACTTGCAAATCACTTCATTAAAAAGTTAGGTATGATCATGTATTAGGTCATAAAAAATTTTCCCTACATTGTAATGAATATATAATTTTGTACCAATTTTGAAAGAGGATACATCCTTAAATAAATTTAAAAATATGTGTGTTCCCTCCTCATTTTTATAAAATACTTTAAAATCATTTTTTTGAGTGTGTAGAATAAAGCATAAAATTTGAGAATGTAATTATTTGTTGAAATTTGGATGAGCTGATAAAACATTATATAGAAAAAAATAAGATGTGATTTTGGTAAAAAAATGAATAAAATAATAAAATTAATTAAGGAACAAAACCTCATATTATTCATATTTTATAAATACACATAGTCACAAATCTAATACAAAGCTTGAAATCATAGAGGTTTTTTGTGGAATATTATCCTAAAACACATGAGCATATGGGAAACACACTTGATATTTCTATATTATTTGATATATATATATATATTTTTAAGCATGGAGTAGTACAAAACTTATGCTTAGATGTACAAATCAAAGACAAAATAAAATGCTCACATTACAATGTGCACACTTTATTACATGAATGTGTTATATTCTATATGAAAAAAATATTTTTACACAGTACAAATATGAGTGTGTTATGAAATGTAACTATCAATACATAATACACTCATGTTATAACATGAACAATCTATACCATGCTCATATTTTAAAGTGACTAAGACATAACGTAAGAATACTATGTTTAAAATTCCTCGCAAACTCTGTTTGGAAACTTTTCCTTGCATGTACATGGCCTTATTCTTGATTTATGCACTATCTCTTATTTCACCAAGTTTTAAGTGTTATTGTTATCCACTATGAACTTACAAACATTCCCTCCCTACTTACATGTGATTTTAAATAGATTCTTCCCCTATGTTGGGATAATTTTTTCCTTTTCTAGATTCAATAAATTGTTCTTTATCATCAATGATTTTGACATCTCATGGTCTTATCCATAATATATTCACATATCACTTTCTCTTACTTATGCAATATGGAAACTCACATTACCGCATCTTCTTTTGCCATAATTTTTCACATGTGGGAAATTTAGTGCCTAATTTTCTTGTTGTGAAAAACTTATAACATATTTTTTGAACTTATGGGTAATCTAATATACCCTCCTCCCTTGGAATAACTTCCTCTTCCTCTATACATTTCTTCATTGTGGAATAAACTACTAGTATTTCCTTGTTTCATGGAACTTCCCCTATTATACCTTGTTTGAGTATTTGTGTGAAATTTCCCTTTCCTTGTGTCACACTTTATTATTTGTGTGATATATTATCTTCTTTGATTTTTATTAATAGTCATATTCCCTGTATAATACTAAATTGAGAGATACAAACCATTCATATAAATCAATATATTCTCCATCCTATAATTGAATCATTCAAATGGTGAGTGTATATTTCACACCAAGCTTCCTCTGCAGCATATTCTATAGCTCTTTGAATAAATTGAGTTGGTATTATTTGGGAAATAGTTTTAAATTTATATTTTCCACTAGCCTCTTCCAAGTTTTGATCTTTAATTTTCCTTTCTATACTATTTTCATCTATATATGCTCCCCCCAGAGACGTGTGGCCCTTTAGTTTTGTGTAGGAGAAATTACATATTTTATAATTCCATATATTTATATTTGGAAAATCTCAAATTCTATTATCAAATCAATGAGATCTTTTGGTTCCAAACTTCCATTATAACTTGATTTATCTAGTCTAGGATTACTCCCCATTCTTACAATAGTATATATGAGTATTTCCTTTGAAATTTTGAATTGAATTTCCTCTTTTTATTGTGTTTCTTGAGTCTTTTCTTTCATAGGTGACACTTCATCATTATGTAGATCATCCACCATGATGAATTTATATTTCATAGTCTTTATGGCCTCCAAATAGTTCTAAATTGTTTTCGTGAACTTGATGGATTCATCAAGTCTTGTGCCTTGTTTATTTCACCTATTCAAACATTTCTTCTCTTGTTTTCCATTATTTATTAAAATTAATATATCTATAATATTCATAACATAAAAAAATTTACCCAATAAATATTATATTGGAATAGGTATAAAATTATTTTATACCCACATTTGCAAGTTTAGAAAACCACCATTGTTTTTTGAGTGATACTTGTACCTTATACCGAATGAATCTATTGTTGGAAGATGTTTGCAATGATTTTATATCCATACTTAGGAATGTGGAAAATTGCAATAACCTTTTCACCTCACTCGGTAAGGAAATACAAATTTACTTTGATATTAAATGGTGTAAATGTTATTAGGTATCCCAATTAAGAATGTTCTTCAACCATGCATCCCAAGTAATTTAACACAAAAAAAAATCCAAATGTATATATGAAAAAATAGACGACGCAACTTCATTATTGATATAATCAAGAACGCGCATACATAGAATGATCGTTAATGATAACACCTCAAAAATATCCTAAGAGATATAAAAAATCAGAATTGGGTAGTCTCACCTACATAATATGTTCCATATCATAGTGTTCAACAACTACTATACCAAAAAATAATTTCTACTTCTTTTAATTGAAGTTACATCCCTACCTCGAGGCAAGTGGTTTTGTTTATATAGGCATGAAATCCACCAAGAATCCTAAAAATAATACCCATTAAGACTCCTAAAGTTATATAATGTTCCAAAAATAAGGCATAACAAACCCATAAAAAGTAAGTCATCCAGATTTTGACTTCCACAGGATCACACACTATCTATAATCTTACATGATGTTAAAATATAATCATGGCATTGGTATACATTTTTTTTCAGTAGTTCATGGAATAAATAGGACTTTTGAGGTATGAAAGTTAATTTTTTTGGAACAACTTATACTTCCACAGTATGACACAATCCTTCAAAAAAATGTAAAAATTCAAAATACACTCTAACAATTTTTGTTGATACAATATTTCTTATGGAAAAAACCTCTTGCATCACAAATTTTGGCTTTATTTATTATGGTGAAGCACACATGGATTCAATTTCTTCATATTCAATCACAAATTCCTTTATTGGCTTCTTCCTTTTGTTAACCACATCATAAGACCATGTTGGTATCTCAATAGTGATAGAGAAAACTTGAATTATAGATAATATTTGGGACTCATTTTTAAGAGAATGGGGAGGGTGGGTGGTAATTATATTATTCATTTATTGTAAATAATTCCTTTTTGAATTGGGAGGGATATTAAGATGATTCCTATTTTAATCAGATGTCAAAATCTATAGAGTGGTGTTCTATATCAACTTTGGGGATTTTGGAATAATGGAAGAAAGAGTGGGATAAGTAGGTCACACCAATTTAGGGTCCTTCTTTTCATGTCCTTTAATATTGAATATGAATTGTAAGGTATCTTTTTTTTTCTAATGCTCATAGATAACCTTACGTGATTTCTATTCTCTTAATATTTTGTCTTTGTTAGATTTTTGAGTAGTATTATTTTCATGAGAAGAGTGATTTAAGAAACATATGGATGATTTTTTATAAGATGAAACAAGATCATGTTAAGGATGAAAATATACAAGATTAAACTTGGATATTTATTTTTGTATCCAATAAATATCTATGACTTCCTTGGTTCAATATTTAAGTGTTACCACATCTATTTTAGACCAATTTATTTGAGGTATAGAAATTTTAACAAGTTTTTCATATGTGGGAGCCAAGAAAAACATATTATAATTAATGATTCCATGTAGTAAATTTATTTCCACATTATGGATTTTTAGTTACTTTAGCCTCATATATTCAAGTGAACTATCCTTGAAGCACACTTATGTCTCATCTTTTCAATTCACCCAAAATTATTCCACATGGGGGTGGTGTCTATAAGCCTAACCCATGGCTCCCTTTAAGATTACATTCTACTATAAAAATAAACTATTCTCATGAAAATTTGTTGTGTCATTTTGAAATTTTCAACATTTGTTTATTTAGCACCACTCATAATGGAGCATGTGTAATTATGAATAAAATTTTGGAATTATATACATGTTTTGTGTATATAATAAAGTAAACTATGGACTTCAACTAATTTTATACATATATTTGGTGAGGCCTTTTTATTTCTTACATATTTTGGGAGTTTATAAGGAGAACCTCATAAACAAAAGACTCTTATGTAGGAAAATATGGAGAACTAAATAAACCAACTTCCCCATTTCATAATCATGTCCATTTATGAGTTTAAATCCATTTATCAAGGTTATTCTTTAGTTTCACGATGATGTGAAAGAAAAATATAATTAATACACCTAAAATGTTTACAAATCATATTTAATTCTAGTTGGGGATATAAATTAAAAACTTTTCCATTTAGTGGAGCCATGAATCCTTTTTTTCAAGTCTTGGGAATAATCTATTCCTGATAGCACCATATACTTTGAAAGAGCTCATATAGAAATGGTTGATTCACCTGAAATTTATTTACAACCTACGTTAATTGAATGTCAATATGATTTAAGGTACAATACATATTAAATATATTGAATAAATTAATCCACAATAATCATAAAATCCATAATAAATATTTTAATATAGTAAATGATGATATAACTATATAAAAAGTGATTAAAATACAATAAAGGATAAATACTTAGCTATGTCGAGAGGTAAACAAGTAGTTTGGATGTGTTGGTGCTCAAAATTGTCTCGCCTCATTTGTGCCCTTATAAATTTATTGATTTATAGCCTTTGTCATTTTATCCTTCCACATGATTGTGCTTGGCTGGTCTTTGTTGTCTTTTTTAGTCTGCCCTTGGGTCAAAGATCATGTAAGGGTCCATATTAGTCTCCTAGTTTCTTTGTTCCTTTGGAAAGGTCTATATTTTGAGTCCCCTGTGCTCTGTCCTTTCAAAAATTCATGTTTTCCCGTTCCCTCTATTACCATAGTAGAAATTTGTCATTCTTGTCATTTCTGCCTTAAATACTTGAAGAAGAATGAGTTGATATGTCCCTGAGGAATGTATTTGAGCCTTATAACTTTCTAAACTCTTTGTCCTTGAAGGAAATTTCATTTCCAAGATCAAATGGTCATTTTTCAGTATTTTACGGTTTTACGGGCATTTCTACCTGTCAAATTTACATCCTTTCCTCCACAAGGGACATGGCACCTTTTGGTTAGATGCAGCTCAGCTAAACACTTCAAAAATTCTATAAAAATCCTCAACTCAAAAATCTTTCCACATGGATAAACGTCGCTCGTTTGAAGATTTAGTTTTTGGTTTGGCCTTTGACTAGCACTAGGAGGACACGTGGAGGCTTCTATTGCTTAGCCTGGACATGGAAAAAAATTTATGTAGTTGGAGCAATTTGGTGGAATAGGACATGTGGTGAGCTTGTGCTCCTTCAGGATCTCCACTTTGGGCACCATCTTAAATAAGCGCCAGGATAACACATGGAAGCTTCCGCTTGCCTTGCATTTTCCTTAGACTTTTCAATGGAAAAAAGGAGACAGCCTCAGAGTATGACATGTGGTGCTTTTTGCTGAGCTTCAAGCATTCAAACAAATCTCACCCAAACAAGATACGTGGTGAACTTGCGCTCGTTCAAGGGATCAAATTTTTTGGACTGCCTCAAGGTGCACCATACTGACACGTGGCACTTTGAAAATTCAAAGAGGTGGGGAGGTGGACCATCAGGTGAAACTTAGAAATTTTTCCTCTTGTATTCAAGTGACTCAAAGTATCAGACTAACCCACGAGCCCGAGGGTAAAAAAACAAAATTCATCTGAGAAGTCAATAGCGAAGGTGCGGGCTGGTGGAACTGTGGAGGAAAAATGAATTTTTTTCCTTTTTCCAGAAAGATGTAAAATGTGTAAAATTGAGTCGCAACTTTGTATCCAGTCATATTGCACCATGTGTTAGGCCCAAATCTCTTCGGCAGAGCAGCAGAGGAAATCAAGAAATTGTGTAAATTTTCCGAAAGTAGTAACAAGGTAAAAAGATGTCCCGAGGCCCATATTTACCCAGATCAGCCACGTGGAGGGCTCAAATTTGAAGTTGAGGAACAGATCGACGGTAGCTGTGAATTTCACCAATTTGGCCGCCCTTTAAGCTCCAACAAGTTTGGAGATGTATTTTTTGCATCAATCTTCATCAATTTTTTTACCAATTCATGTCGTTTTAGCCTGTAAGATCCTAATTAATCAATTTAGGGGTTCAATTTGTGAATCCAAGGCATTTCTCAAATGAATTTTTACTCTGGTTTGTGAAAAATGTGAATTACCGTATCCAAAGTTGTAGAGTAAAAAATTGCGAAGGGAAAAGTTGAAATGATGAAACGAAAGGGATCTACATGCGTGGGAAATGAAAAATGTGCTTCCACTTTGAAGAATGATGAAATTTTTGTAATGATTCACCTTTTAAAAGAACAACTGGTAACTTTTTGTGAGTTTGTTAAATGTCCTTTTCCAGAAATATTACAAAGCAAAGGTGCTTCGAATATTGCACTTTTGGAGGGAAGATTTGAGGGGCAAAGTGAGTGAGTGAGTAAAAGGTATATATTGCATGAGTTTATCATGCAAATGGTTGGGGTTCATTTTCACTAGAAAAAATTGAGAAAAGATCATCCTATGAGATAACTTTCTGAGAAGTCAGGTTAACTTCCTCTGTGTTAGATTTTCATTCATGTTGAGTTGGTTACAAGTGGATAGACATCAACAAACTATGAGAATGTTTAAATAACTCTCCCCTACTAATGAATCTGAATAATTTTGAGTTAATTTAAGTCAAATATTTGGCAATTTTTTTGTTTATTTCACTTTTAGAATGTCTGCAAGTATTTTTTCTTGTTCCTATTGCAATCTTGTATCAAAATCTCTTTGAATCACATAGATATCAATCCTTGTGATAGTTCAGTGGCATCTACAATTTTATTTTTCATAAGATCTTTCATCTGGGAATGAAATAAATTATTATAAATCACTTTTATTTCATCTGTTGACAGAGATTGTTTATAAGGCTCTGGGTGTACCTCAGGTGTGACTGATCTTATATTTTGATGTTTTATTGGTTCTTCTAGCTCGAGCCTTCGTTCTAGAATCTCAAAGATTGTGTGAAAAAGTGCATGTTTGGGCCTCCATTGATGCACACTTTCTGGTTGAAGGAATGTTTTAACTATTTTGAAGCTTTCTATTATTAAGTTCTCCATTTTTTGTGAAGTTTCTCAAGGATATGGCAAATTCCAATCTATCTTCTTTATCTCCCACCAAAAAAATTATTCAAATAACCAATCCTACACTGAAATACCCCTGTTTTGATCGATAAATCCACTAAAGAAAAAAATCCATTTGCTAAAGTATGCAGAACATATCAGGATTCCAAATGTCTTCAGTAACCTTAGCCTTGTGTTTGATATCTCCATAACCTGGAAGTGACAACTTGTGAGAGTTAGATTTGGTGTGTTGATCAAATTTTCCCCAAGGTCTTCTCTATAAAATTTGTGCAAAAGAAAGGTATATGTGTCTCCTTCAATAAGAGAGGTTAAAAAATAGGTTCTCTTACCTTGGTTGAAAGGCACAACCTAAAATAGTTAGGATGAGAACAAATCCTTTTAAGGTGCTACCCACTTCTTCAAAGCCTGAGTGCTAAAAAGTCAGATAAATTGCTTCCCCAGCTACAAAATGACATATAAATCATTTATCTACCTCTGATTGTCTTGAAAATTCCATGATGCTTCTCAATTTGTGAAGGAGGTTAAATCTGGGTACCAATAGGCCTTCGGCACCATTGCTGAGGATGAAGAATGCAATATCTAGACTAATTTGTTAATCTAGATCATCAAGGACGGGTTGCTACATAATTTTATGTTTGAATCCGGGGCATCATGCAATGTCAGGCCTTTGGAAGTTATGAATGAGTTATATATCAAAGTAACATCATTGTATGGCAAGTGTACTACCATGGATTCCAGGGAAGTGCCAATTGTTGGATGTGTCAAAGGTTTGGTGGTGCAACTTGCAGCCTATCCAGGTAAGAATTTGAAACTTGATGTTGTAATTGTAAATTTCCCTACCAAATGGGGTATGTTATCGTCAAGAAATTGGGCTGAAAGTTTTGGAGGGAGTGTCCAAATGGATATGTCTTTTTCCACCATTCCCATTGAAGGTAGCCTTGTACAATTATATGCAGAGAAGAAGATGTTGCATCTAATTGAGGATCCAAACAATGCTTCTTATGAAGTATTATTTGCTGATGTTGATGTTGATAATTTTATTGGGTTTGCTGATGGTATGGAGCACAAGATGGATTAGTCAAAGTTTCGTGAATAAGTAGGCTCTCCATGGACTTTGTTATTTGACGAAGCTTGCTCAAAATTTAGTAATGGTTCTAGTGTTGTTTTGATCTCTCCAAGCAAAGAGGATTTTTTTTTCCTTTCAAACATAACTTTGAATGCACCAATAAAATAGTTGAGTATGAGGAATTATTGTTAGGACTGAGGATTTCTTGGAAGTATGGCGTAAAGGATGTCATTATAAAGGGAGATTCTGAGTTGGTTGTCAAACAAGTTAGAAAACTATATACAACAAAAATTTAGCAAATAAAACAATACAAACACGCAGTTTGGGATCTGATTGAGATGTTTGACTCCTTCAACATTGTTCATCATGATAGAACTTTAAATATTATTGTAGATAAGCTAGGAGTGTTGGGGTAAAGATTTGACAATTGTACTATTTCTCCATATTGTGAATATGATGTAGAAATACTCACTAGGCCTGCAGTCCCTGATAACATCAGACATTGGCAAGTATTTGATGATGATGCTTGGGTTCAGAGGTTTTTACAAAACCAAGGTGAGTTTGTGGATCAGCTTATTGATTTGGAACCATTGGTTTGTAATTTTTATGGAAAGGAAACTTTTTTTGGCAGGGATATCATACAATTGAAGACTAACACCACCCCTAGAGGGCTGGTTGCTCTTGAGTCAAATTTTAACAATGCCGATAACATAATCAATAAAAACATGTTTGCATCTAGAGATGTTGAAGAGAATGAATTGGGAACAAAGGAGAAACTAAGGAAGATTTGGTAAGGGGGTGGTTTAAACAAGGAAGAAAAACAATCCTATATCCAATTGTTGAAAAAATATCAGGATTGTTTGGCTTGGTCTTATTCCAAGTTGAAACCATATAGAGAAGACTTGTTCCAACATGAAATCCCTCATGAGAAAGATGTCAAACCATTCAAACAGAAACAAAGGCCAATTAACCCAATCCTTTCTCTCAAAATGCAAGAGGATTTGAAAAAGTTGAGAGATGGAGGAATCATTCAAGCCACAAGGTATTCTTCTTAGGTTGTAAACTTGGTGCCGGTCAAAAAGAAAAATGGAGATATCAAAATTTGTGTGGATTTCAAAAATATAAATAAAGAATCAATGAAATACAACTATCCTCTACCAAACATGAAAAACATGTTGCAATTAGTGACTGATTCTGAAATGTTTTTTACTTTGGATGGTTTCTCCGGTTATAACCAAGTTGTTGTCAAAGAATCAAAGAGGATTAAAATTGCCTTTACTACTTTATGGGGAGCATATGTTTTTGTCATGATGCCCTTTGGTTTAATGAATGTTAGAGATACTTTTCAAATGGATATGGACATTGCTTTTGCTGGCTATATCAATTATTTTATTGTTGTTTATTAAGATGATATTACTATTTTTTCTAGCAAAAGAATTGACCACTTCCAGTATTTGGAATGAATGTTGATCAGATGTAGAGAATATGGCATTTCACTCAATCCAAAGAAGTGCCATTTTGGAGTACAAAGAGAAAAACTACTTGGTCACATTGTGTCTAAAGAAGGAGTTATGATTGATCCACAAAGGATAGAAGCTATCAGCAAGATCCCAGTTCCAAAAACTAAGAAAGGAATCCAATCCTTCTTTGGTCAATTCAATTTCATTAGAAAGTTTGTGTCTAATTTTTCTGAGTTGACTCTCCCCATTACCTGCATATTGAAGAAGAACCAGAGTATCAAGTGGGAAGAGGTTTCCCTTCAAGATTTTGATGGAATCAAGGAAGCATTGTAGCATGCTCCTATTCTAGCAGCCCCAAATTACAAGAAACCTTTCCAAATTTTCTCCTTTGCACCATTGCATCTATTTTGTTCCAAAAGGATGATGATGGAGCTGAAAGACCTATTTCCTTCTTTAGTAAGGCATTTCAAGTAGCTGAGTTGAAGTACACAATCATGGAGAAGCAAGCATTTTCCTTAATAAAAGCAGCAAGATTTTTTAGGCCTTATATTTTGAGTTCCAAAAGTGTTGCTTATGTTCCTCACAAAATGGTGAAAGACGTCTTATCATAGATGGAGATCTCAAGAAAAATGTGTAGATGGGTCAAAAAATTATAGGATTATGATATGGACATCCAGACCACAAAGCTAGTAAGAGGTTTGGGTCTTGCCAAGCTCATGGCTGAAAGTAATCTGCAGAATGCTGAAGTAAATGAGGTAGAGGAAGAAAGGACATATGTTCTTAAGAAATTGTTGATTTCTGAATGGTAAAAGGATGTAATATTTTATCTTAGACACTTATGCTACCTTGGGCATTTGAATAAAAATCAGAAAATATCCCTTAATTAGGTTTCTCAAAAATATATCATTACAAACTTTGGGTTGGCTTGGAAAAACCCTGAAGGAATCCTCTTGAGATGTGTGACTGAAGATGAAGCTCCCAAAATAATTGCTAATTTCCATGGGGGAGTTTGTGGAGGAAATTTTTCTGGAAGAGTTACTACATACAAAATTCTGAGGGCTGGTTATTGGTGGCCAACTCTTTTCAAGTATACAACTCAGTTGATTAGAAGATGTGAGATTTGTTAGCATTTCTCTAAAATATTGAAAGCTTCAGGATCCCTTCCTTTGCAGCCTATATCAATTGAAGATCCTTTCAAACAATGGGGGTTGGACTCTATTGGTGAAATCTCTGATTCATTAAGTGTTGGACACAAATAGATTTTGGTAGCTACTGATTTTTTCACAAAATGGGTAGAAGTAATTCCCACTAGGAAGGAAACAAACCAAGTTGTAATGGACTTCATATTGAATCATATCATCTATAGATTTGGAGTGTTAGTCAAGATTATTGTTGATAATTTCATGAGTTTTAGAGTTGGACCTTTAGTGGCAATGTGCAAAAAGTATGGCATAAAGTTGACATATGCTTCTAAATAAAATCAATAAGGAAATGGATAGGCTGAGTCTAGCAATAAAAACTTGTTGAAAATCGTTCAACAGACTTTGGAATTGAACAAGAAGAAGTGGGGTCAGTAACTAAAATTTGTTGTTTGGGCTGACAGGATCACTGCCAAAAGAGCTACTGGTAAGATCCCATTTGAGTTGGTATATGGAACACAATATCTGCTGCTCTTACATCTGTAATTCTCTTCATATCAATTTGTTCAACAACTTGAAGACCAAGAAATCAGTCCATATGAAGCAAGGATTAATCAGATTGTTGAACTTGATGAAGAAAGAAGAGCAATCCCATCAGAGGCATGTAAAATTCAGAGAGAGGATGAAGAATTTGTTTGATAAGAAGGTAACCCCAAGAACTTTTAGTATTCGAGATCTTTTGCTATTATGGGATATTAGGCATGAAGATAAGGGAAAGCATGGTAAATTTGATGCTTTATGGATGGGCCCATATTCCATTGACATAAGAATTGGTGAGAATACCTTTTTCATCAAATACCTAGATGGGGAATTTCTTGAGCTGCCTGTTAATGGAAAAAATTTGAAGCATTTTTTGGATTGATCCCCAAAACTGAGGTTTGTATATCACTTGTACAGTGTACAGTTTTTTGTTTTATGCTTTTTTTTTTTGTTTTGGTCGGTTTATCAGCTGGTTTTTGGGTGTTTTGGCTTGTGAATCTATTTTCCCAATGGATATTTTGGCACTTGGTCTACTTTTGTTCTTTTGGCACTCACAGGGAGTGCCCATCCCCAAGTCGGAGCCTTTGTTGGTGCTCAAAATTGTCTCGCCCCATTTGTGCCCTTGGAAATTTATTGATTTACAACATCTATCATTTTATCCTTCCCCATGATTGTGCTTGGCTGGTCTTTGTTGTAATTTTTATTCTACCCCTGGGTTAAAGATTGTGTATTGGTCCATATTTTTCTCCTAGTTTCTTTGTTCCTCTGGAAAGGTCTGTATTTTAAGTCCCCCATGCTTTGTCCTTTCAAAAAATCATGTTTTCCCATTCCCTCTAGTGCCACAGTCAGAATTTGTTGTTCTTGTCATTTCTACCTTAAATACTTGAAGAAGAATTAGTTGATATGTCCCTGAGGAATGTATTTGAGACTTGTAACTTTCTAAACTATCTATCCTTGAAGGAAATTTCATTTCCAGGCTCAAATGGTCATTATTCTGTATTTTACGGTTTGACGGGTGTTTCTCCTGGTCAAATTTACATACTTACATCTACAGGGGACGTGGCACCTTTTGGTTGGATGCGGATTGGCTAAACACTTCAAAAATTATATTAAAAGACTCAACTCAAAAATATTTCCACGTGGGTGAATGACGCTCATTTGAAGATTTACTTTTTGGTTTGGCCTTGGAGTAGCACCGGGAGGACATGTCAAGGATTCTACTGCATGGCCCAAACTTGGAAAAAAAATTATGCAGTTGGAGCAGTTTGGTGGAACAAAATAGGTGGCGAGCTCGCTCTCCTTCATGGTCTCTGCTTTGGGCACCATTTTAAAGAAGCACCAGGATGACACGTGGAGGCGTCTGCTTGCTTTGCATTTTACTTAGAATTTTCAACGGCCAAAAGGAGACTACCTCAGAGTATGACACATGGTGCCTTCCACTGAGCTTCAAGCATTCATAAAAATCTCACCGGAACAAGACGCATGGCAAGCTTGCGCTCGTTCAAGGCATCAAATTTTTGGGACCGACTCAAGGTGCACCGTGGTGACACGTGGTAGTTTGAAAAGTCAAAGAGGCAGGGAGGCAGACCATCGAGGGAAACTTGGAAATTTTTCTTCTTGTATTCAACTAACTCAAAGTATCAAACTAACCCACGAGCCTGAGGGTAAAAATTCAAAATTCATCTGAGAAGTCAATAGCAGAGGTGCTGACTGGTAGAGGAAATGTTAAAAAAAATTATTTTTTGAAATATGATTAAAATATGAAATGAGAGCGCTTCCCCTCAGCTAATCATATGAAGACACGTGTCATGCCGGAGGGCGGAGCCGCGGAGGATAAATGAAAATTTTTCCTTTTTCCAGAAAGATGCAAAATGTGTAAAATTGAGTCGTGACTCTGTATCTAGTAGTATTGCACCACGTGTCAGGCCCAAATCTCATCGGCGGAGCAGTGGAGGAAATCAAGAAATTGTGCAAATTTTCCAAAAGTAGTAAAAAATGTAGAAACACGTCCCGAGGCCCGTTTTTACCCGGGTCTACCACGTGGAGGGATCAAATTTTAAGTTAAGGAACAGATCGATGGTAGTTATGCATTTCACCAATTTGGCTGCCATTTTATCTCCAGGAAGTTTGGAGATGCATTTTTTGCATCAATATTCATCCAATTTTTTACCAATTCATGTTGTCTTGGCCTGTAAGGTCTGCATTAATCAATTTGGGGGTTCAATTTTTGAATCCAAGGCATTTCTCAAATGAATTTTTACTCTGGTTTGTGAAAAATGTGAATTACCATATCAAAAGTTTCCGAGTAAAAAATTGGGATGGAAAAATTTGAAATGATGAAATGAAAGGGATCTACATGTGTGGGAAATGAAAAACGTGCTTCCACTTTGAAGAATGATGAAATTTTTGTGATGATTCACCTTTTGAAAGAACAACTGGCAACTTTTTGTGAGTTTGTTAAATTTCATTTTCTAGAAATATTGCAAAGCAAAGGTTGTTCGAATATTCCACTTTTAGAGGGAAGATTTGAGGGCCAAAGTGAGTGAGTGAGTAAAAGGTATATATTGCATGATTTTTTCATGTAAATGGTTGGGCTTCATTTTCATGAGAAAATTTTGAGAAAAGCTCATCCTCTGAGAAAACTTTATGAGAAGCCAGGTTAACTTCCTTTGTGTTAGATTTTCATTCATGTTGAGTTAGTTACAATTGTATAGCCATCAACAAGATCTAATATTTTTTAAATAACTCTCCCATGCTAATGAATCTGATGAATTTTGAGTTAATTTATGTCAAATCTTTGGAAAATTTTGTGTGTATTTCACTTTCAGAATGTCTAAAAGTAGTTTTTCTTGTTCCTATTGCACTATTGTATCAAAATATCTTTGAATCACATAGATCTCAATCCTTGTGATAGTTTAGTGGAATCTATGTAATTTCATTTTTCATAAGAGCTTTCATCTGGGAATGAAATAAATTATTATAAATCACTTTTATTTTATCTGTTGACAGAGATTGTTTGTAAGGCTCTGGGTGTACCTCAGGTGTGATTGATCTTATATTTTGATGTTTTATTGGGTCTTCTAACTCAAGCCTTCATGCTAGAATCTCAAATATTGTGTGAAAAAGTGCATGTCTTGGCCTCTATTGATGCACACCTTTTTGGTTGAAGGAATGTTTTAACTATTTTAAAGCTTTCTGTTATCGAGTTCTCCATTTGTTGTGAATTTTCTCAAGGATCTGGTAAAGTCCAATCTGTCTTCTTGATCTCCCACCAAAAAATTATTCAAATAACCAATCATACACTGCAATACCCCTATTTTGATATGTATATCCACAGAAGAACAAAATCCATTTGCTAAATTATGTAGAACATATCAAGATTCCAAATGTCTTCAGTAACCTTAGCCTTGTGTTTGAAAATATCTCCATAATCCGGAAGTGACAACTCGTGAGAGTCAAATTTGGTGTGTTGATCAAATTTTCTATAAGGTATTCTCTATAAAAATATTTCAAAAGAAATTTATATGCATCTCCTTTAATAACAGAGGTTAAAAAATAGGTTCTCTTACCTTGGTTGAAAGGCACAACCTAAAATAGTTAGGATGAGAACAAATCCTTTTAAGGTGCTACCCACTTCTTCAAAGATTGAGTGCTAAAAGGTTAGATAAATTGCTTCCCCGGCTAAAAGATGACATATAAATCATTTATCTACCTCTGAGTGTCTTGAAAATTCCATGATGCTGCTCAAGTTGTCAAGGAGATTAAATCTGGGTACCAAAAGGATGTATACACTAACTAGAATATATTATTTGATAATAGAAAATCTTTGTTCCTATTATTTTTCCTAGTAAATTATCTTATATGGAACTCTACATATATTTTTGGGTTATGGTACGGTCTGGTCCCTCTTTGTATGGTTTCAGACCTATAAATAGTGGATCTTAGTGACTTCATTTTCCAATCACTTGTCTAGAAGAGGATTTCATTGTTTTACGTTAGTGTTCACACACCTTTTTCACCACTACTAATGTAATGAAATAAATAGAAACCTTAGACACCTACATAAAATAATTAAATGACAAAAGGAGAAATCCATGTGTGCCAATGTAATGAAGTGCATTTGAATTCCTTATATAGGATTCCAAAGGTTAGATATTCACATTACATATGATCTATGGAAGATCAACTGATGTATATAAGATATTTAAAATATAAAAAGAGATTATGTGGGATAGTATGGGTTATATTATACCATAGTGTGGATTAACCCTATTGGTGCTCAATTGTAATCTTGCCCCTTTTAACATTCTTCAGCCCGCCTGGTTTGATGTACTTTTGTAATTTTGTATGGGTGTGTAAATTTTTGCCTCCACCAGGATGTCGTTTTCATCCCTTTCCTTGGGTCGAGGATCATGCTGAGTCTTGGAAGTTTCTACAGTCTTCTATCTGCGGTGAAAATTTTGTAGTTAGGCATGTTCCACAATTTTGTCTCCTTTGTGAATCCTGTCCTAACATCTGTGGATATGTCATCTCTAATTGGATGCGGCATGGATGGTCTATTTGATGTTTTCATAGATTATGGAAAAGGGCGTGAAAGTATAAGGTAAATGCCTAAGACCCACAATAGAACATGTGGAGGGCATGTGCTCATTTGAGGATCCACCTCTAGTTTTGACCTTTGGAGTTGTACCAAAGAGACACTTGGAGGCTTCCACTTGATCTTCCCATGCTCAGAATTTTTAACGGTCGGTGCAATTTTTTTGGACCCAAGACACATGGAGGGCTTGTACTCATTTGGGGACGTGCCTCTAGATCTTACCTTTGGATTTGCGCTGAAGAGACATGTGGAGGCTTTCGTTGGCTCCTCTTTATACTGAGACTTTTCAATGACCGGTGTAAATTTTTTTGACCCTAGACACGTGGAGATCCTACGCTCGTTTGAGGTCCCACCTCTAGATCTTACCTTTGGAGTTGCGCTGAAGAGACACATGGAAGCTTCCGTTGGCTCCTCTTTATACTGATACTTTTCAATAGCTGAGGCAAATTTCTTGGTCCCATGACACGTAGAGCACCTGTGCTTGTTTGGGGATCTGCCTTTGGACTTCATTTTTACAGTTGCACCGAAGAGACATGTGGAGGTTTCTATTGGCTCCTCTTTATACTTGGCTGAATTGGACTCGCAACACAAATAAAAGAACGGGAAGCCCAAAAAATGCCTATATTTAGAAAATAAAATATGAATTGGGGAATTGAAATGGTGTGCTTTTGTAGGAAATTTGAGGCATACCAATCGAGTTGGGTGTAATCATGGTGAAGTATCCTCAAAGATTTAAATGAGATATCTACACAAAAGAAATGCATGTCAGATAAATTGGCATTATGGATAAAGATGATGATTGGCTTGATATGACCAAAACCATGCGAAAATGATCAGTCCAGAAAAGCACGAAAATAAATATGTTTTCTCCAAGAATGATTCTCAAAAATAAAGATGTGATTGCATGTAAAATCAAACCATCTAGAGGCACTCTAAAACCATAAAAAAATGTCCATTTATTCACTAAATAAAATAATGATTAAAAATATTTTCAAAATTTATGACATGCTGCCCAAATCATATCTGATGAAAGTAGGAAATGTGAATGGCTCACAACTTTTTGACCTGGAAAAAATAGAAAATAATATTCTTATTTAAAGATTCATGTTTTTCATGGAAAAAATAGGTTTCATGTTCGTGTTTTATAAATGCAATGAGAATACTCTTGCAAGAGGTGTGGTTAATCTTTCTGATATTTAGTCAGAGAGAAAAAAGGAGAGAAGAGCCAAGAGAAGCCATTTTTCTGGGAAAACATTTTGAGAAACCAGTTATTTCTTATGTGCCTTTCAAAATTGATCATGTCAAGTTGGTTATAGATGTATAGCCATTGACAGAACTTTGATATTGTAAACAAACTTTCCCTTGTTGATCAAATTTGAGAAACCTTGAGTAATTCGTGTAGATCAATGAACTATGTTATGTCCATTTTCATCTTGAGATATTTTCAAATATTTGTCTATGTGTTTGTTTCAGTATTACATTAGAATTCCCTTGAAATCACGCAAAATCTCATCCTCGTGACAAGTATTGTGGCATTTTCAATAACATTATGAAGAGAGATTTCATTTGATAATATGATAAGTGATTTAAATTCACTTTACTTTCATTCTAGTGATACAGATTGTTTGTCAGTTCATGACTGTATCATGAGTTTGGTATAGCAAGGGTCTTCTAAAGTTTAATTGAGACTTTAACACCAGTTCTTGTGTTAAAACCTTGAACAATGTGTGAATTCGTGTGTCTTTGAGCTTTCATAGATGCACAATTTTCTAGTTGAAGGTTTGTCCTGACTATTTGAAGTTATTTATCTTTTTACCTTTTGGATCTATTAATATTTGTTTAAAGTTCCTAGATATTTGGTATAATCAAATTTATCCTCTTAATTTCCCAACCATAAAATACACATCCAGAAATGAATCATACATGAACCACCCCTTCTTGCACTGTTTGTTCATAAATGCTGAGGGAATGCATTGATTTACCCATCCCTCACCTAAATATACATGAGAAATCAATTTTTACCACTGCCTTCAGTAACCTGGATCTTTTCTAGAAGTTTTCTTTGTCCTATAAAGTGACAACTCGTGAGCATTAGGCTACACTGCATTGACCATACCTTCTAAAGATCTCCTATCAATTTTGTGAAAGGAAAGAAAAAAGATATGAATCTGTAGATGTCACCCACCAATATGGTTTAGAAAATGGGTCCTCTCACCCTTGGTTAAAGGCACAACCTAAATTAGTCAAGGTAGGTCAAAACCTGTTCACAGTGCTATCCATTTCTTCCATTCCTGAGTGAATGAAGAGTGAGCTAAATCCCTCCCTGGCTACAAACAGGCTCACACTCTGATTTATCTACCTCCAAACATCTTGTTCGAACTACGGTGCTTCTCAGTCATAAAGGGAGAATAAATTTGGGTACACCCTATTTTATACATTCATATACATAGATTTAGTGACAAAATATCTAGATTCTATAAATAATACTTAGGTATGGATTGCTACTTTTGATAATTAATATTGCACGAATTAAAAACATAAAATTATTTGTAGATTAGCAAAATCATGGGGAAGAGAGGGAGATAAAGTTAAATATGTGTCGAAATATATTAGAATGTGAGAATTTTTCTTAGCATAGAAACAAATTCAAAATTTTAATTTCCAATGGATATGTTACCAAATTTTAGTGTTTAAAACATCATGGAGCTATTAGTTTGATTTTTCACTAATGATAAAATACTAGTATATGAGTTCTTTCCTTTCCAAGATGATGTATTTGAATTTGTAGACACAAATGTTAAAGTCATACATAGTTAGAATCTTGAATATCCTTGTACAAAGGGGAATGATGTCATGAAATTCTTCATAAAAGTCATTTCTAGGTAGATTTTTAGGTAGCATATTTGTGTTGATATTATAATTACAATAATAGGCATGTTCCAAATAGTGATGGCCACTCATGAGGTGGGAAAACACTTATAATTGCTAGAATATAAATGGTTGAATTGGTTTTGGTTGTTGATGTATATATTAATAACAACCATCTACGTGGCCTTTTATACACAAGAATTTTTAAGATCTAGTGATTTTTCATACATCCAAAAAAATCCTATCTCCACAAGAGAACAAACAATTGAAAGGTAATAACAATTTTTGCAACGCTAGGGCCAATTCCACATGAAATTGTATCCATTCAAATACCACCTTCCATTTCTGGTCTTTCAAATTGATATTAAATTATAAGAACTTGTATCTTTCGTTGTTCCATCTATTCATCTGATCATTTATCAAATAACGAATCTTCCATTTTCTCATATCTTGCAAAGGTTTTTATTTTTGTTTTTTTACCTTCAGAATTTAACATGCTTATCAATTTGAAGATCTTGAGATTTTTGGTTAGCTTGGGAATTTACTGAAGGGTTCTCACTTACCACTACCTATAACTTAACTCTCTCCTATGTAGCTCAAATTATTTTTCAATAAAATTTTCCAAGTTCAAAAACATCACATATTTCTAAATGAGTACAAATGTATCAGCTCCACATTAAACACCTTTCGAAATAATCAATAATATTTATGGTTGACCTAAAATGGATCATATACTTGGAATTTTTCTAGTCGACCACCTCAACTATATCCTAATCTATAACTAATTCGCCCTCAAGCTTCGACATTAAGTATTTTGATCCCTACTAAAAGCATGTTAATAACTACCCTAAATGAGTGAATAACTACTTTTATTTAATATTGATCCTTATATAGAGGTACAATACATGGATTTGTTTCATGACATGAAAATTTTCAAGAAGTTAAGACTCATAGTAATATCTATGTGTTATAATTTCAAGGTGATCAAGAATGATGGTGCTTTAGAAATTTTATGATTTGAAAACATAATTGTAATTTTAACAGAATGAGGAAGAGAGATCAAGTTTTATTTTTTTGTTGTTGGAGGTTGGTTTGGTTTAAAACATTTATCACCTTTAAATATGTATTAGCAATCCCAAACCTATTTACATGACTCTAGTTTTCTATACTTTTAATATTTTATTAAAATATATGTTCAACCCCAAATAGACACTTTAGAGAAGTTGGTTTTTAAAGATCAAATATACACTTCATATTTTCAATAGTCCAAGAAGTTGAAAAACTTTCCTCTTATAAAAATTCTACTCCAATAAATTAAGAAGATAGTACATCGGTATGGATTGTGTCATTCTTCATAACATAGGGTTAGACTAAATTGTTAACATTAGTTTATTGACCCATAACTTTATTTATTATCAATATACTTCTTTTGATTTGATGTTCTTATGACTTAGTCTCATGTTTATAGTATTACATGTTAGTGTGTTCTCTTTAGGGTTATGTTTGTATGTGTTCTTCAATATATATTGGATTTGACTTGTTGGGGGATTTATGACCATCTTACTTAAATTCACCTATGGGATCAATTTTTTACTCTTCTTATATTGTGTAAACCTCATTCCTCGAGTGAGAGGATTCACTAGAAATATATTATAAAACATGAATTCTCAAATCTGAAATCATTATTTTTTTCATTTTTCAATGTTGAATTCCCTAAACATTTTCCACTTCTTCATTTTCATAATTAATCCAATTTATGTGATTCCAAAGATGCATCCAATACAATATTTTGTTCTTCTATAACTGAGGACGACAAACAACATTGTTGATATCAAAATTCTAGGATGTCAATATTGGTGTGAAACACGATTCCATAGAGTTTGAAGTCACAATAATGAATGCTAACTCCACACAATTTCATGTCCCACATTATAAATAGATCTATTTAGTTTCAGGTATCACATTTGAAATATAACAGGTCTCATGAATAGACACATACCTTACAAAAATGCATATAATTCATAATATTAGAATAATCATATTCAAATTGGTTTCTTTGTGGAATCTTTTATATAATTTTATTATAATATAATGATGTAATTTATCGAATAAATCCTCTGTGTTGTTAGAATTAACTACCCTTCCTATCATTAAATATATATACTACTAGAAAATAGCATTTCATAAATCAATGGTTAGTACATTTCATTTTGATAAATATCGAAGATAGAAACCCTGAATATAGTGATGATAAAGTTTACTTTAGTATATTGGTTGTCAACATCTCTCTCTCTCTCTCTCTCTCTCTCTCTCTCTCTCTCTCTCTCTCTCTCTCTCTCTCTCTCTCTCTCTCTCTCTCTATATATATATATATATATATATATATATATATATATATATATATATATATAGTTAGATTCCATTCCTATGTATATAAGTAGTTAATAAAAAGTTAAATATAGCATTTATAATATACCTTCCATGTTTTATGCTTATCAAAGTAAGTATTGTGCTCGAGAGGATTCCTAGGAGATATAATCTAAAGAGAAAATTATCAAGGCTTGTGCTAATGAATTAGTAGCCACCGATTGTCCAATGCCTTGAAAATGTGAAATTTGTAAATATTTATACAATCAGAAGACACAATAATAATAATGATTCTCTACTTCATCAAACAATTATGTACGTATATAAAGGATAATTAGCTCTTATAATCAAGGAGATTGCATTAACTACTCACTCTAATAATCTCTCTCTAATACCTAATATATGAGTTACAAAAAACATCATAGATTAACTTTAAAAAATAAGAAAAATATCTATATGAGTTATTTAAAAAATCAATTGTATGTTTATTATCATCACAAATAATATATACCCAAACAATATAACAAGAGAACTGATATTCCTAGCATACCCCCCCCCTACTATGCACATGGTATACAAATAATCACACAACTCAACTATAGTATGTTGCCTCTTCTTACTCATGATCTTGTTCCAGATGCACTATCGTACAATTTTAAAAATATGTACTCTCATAGGTGGCTCTCATGGATGGATACAATAACCACCCATGTATGAACAAGGATGAATGTATCCACTGATCCTCCACACATATAAAATTTTGGTTTTACACAAGTTTGACCAACAACCCAAACATACAGAAGGTTTTACAGGAAAATGAAAAACCTAAAAATATGATTTTATATGAAAACTAAAATCCTAAAAATAAGGTTTTGTAGGATAACCAACAACCTCAATACAAGTATTGTGATGCTAAAGTACTATGTGCTTTATTTTTCCACTAAATTTTTCCATTATGGTATTACATCATAATTATGCTCAATTATTAAAAATTTGAACATGAATGTACCCCTATTCTTATTCTAAAAAACAAACCTAAATGAAATAAATAAAAGATGAAAAATGAGGAGTAAGTATTCATCACCTCCTCTATCTACCACATTGTATCATTTCTACTCGATATTGTATAACGTAGATAGTTTCCACTTCCACTAGTGATCACCCTCAATATAATTTCTATGTAAATTTTATTCACCACTACTGCATTGTGAAACCCCGTTGCTAATCGATTGTGAGAGAACATTAGTTTTCCTCCATCCTCTTATGCCTCCACGATTCAGTATGTTGCTTCTTACTTAGCTAATTAGAAATGAAAGCTCAAATTTTTCTACATTTTTTTTATTTTTATAGCTCCCCCCCAAAATCTGAAATATTTGTTATAGGATGTTGGTTTCCTCCAAAAATACATCTATTTACAAACAATTTTTTTGATGGTTTTATAACTATGTGCAAGACAATATTTGTATTGACTCTTAACCTTGACAATATGATAAATATGAAAAAATAAACTAATTTTTTTAATAAAAATACATAATGACAAAAGTAGACTCTTTATGACATGAATTGATTTATTTATACTTTGATAATTATTGTATTAAACAATAAACTCAAACTTAAAAGCTAAGAAATATAGTATTATGAAAATGCACATATAACAACTAAACAAACCTAAACTAAACACAACAAATCAGATTAACTAAAAGTGACTTTAAGATAATTCAAAATATTAGACACAAATTATTTAAGCAACTTAAAGGCATTACAAACAATAATACAAAAACCAGCCACAATGTAATAAACATGTATAATTAGTGAATTATTAGCCAAAAAACAATATTAAACCAACCCTATTTTTATATAGATATTTAGAGATTTTGCTAAAATATGCATACTAAAATTCTACAAATCATAAAAGACACGTGTATTGCATTTTTAATAGCTTCGTAGCTTGGTGGAACATTCCAAAAGTGATGGCTTTACACTTTGGATGAATGTTTTGTTTTGGTTTCCTTTCTCCCTACAATATTTAGATGTTGATTTTTGGCATATTTGTGGTTATTATTCACCAAAAATACATCCAAATCAGTTTTTATTCACCAAATGTGAATTTTTAGCCATAAAAAAACATATTTTGGATAGTAATTTTTCCATATATACAAGCATAATATGAATATAATGTAAAAAGATAAGTTTTCCATCTCATCTTTATCTTTTAAAAAAAAATGAGATGTTAATCCAATATCAGATGATTAAAATAAGTGTAATTTATTAAAAACATTTTTTAATTATTTTTCTCACGATCTTTCTCAATCTTCTTCTTCTTTATAGTTACACTTGCACAAGAAGCTAATTTAGCATCATTGTAGCATATTAATGAATTTTATATACAATGAAAACCAATAATTACAATGAATCTTCCCCAAATAATGTTTAAAATCCTATACTTATCTAAGAGACCTATGGACTCTCCTCGAATCTCACAAGAGTAACCTGCTCTAATACCAAATATGAAATTTGGTCATTTTTTTTCTAAATTTGAATGCATAATAATAATATTGATTATATATTTCATCAAATAATAACACATGTCATATATAAAGGAGAATTAGCTCCTATAATCAAGGTTATTTCTTTAACTAATCACTCCATTAATCTATTTCCAATTCTTATTATGTTAGTTGTAATAAACAACCTCACATATAATCTTAGACTAATAACAAGCATTATATATATATATGAGTTATTATTTAAAAAATCATTTATATGTTTATTATTCTCACAAATAGTATCTACCCAATCAATATAATGACAACTAGTATTTCTAACATTTTTTTAATCTCAAATATGATTCTTAGAGTCTGTTATTTCGTCGCATAACCCAAGAAGCTGAAAAACATTCCTTTTATCAAAATTCTAGGGTGATGTATCGTCAACACCGATTATGTCAACTTTTTTTCAGCATACATTTATTTTTATTTTTTATTGTTGGTTTGTTGACACATACCTTAATTAATTATAATATATTTATAACGATTTAATGTATCTATAAATTAATATCCTATTTATATTTTTACACGTTTATGTATTATCTTCAGGTTTATATGTGTGCATGTTATTCGATAGAGGTATTTGATTTTTTGGGGTATTTTAACTCAATTAACCATATCCCTTAAATTCATGTATTTGATTCCTTTTGAATCCACTCGTATTCTATGTACCTCAATTTTTGTGTGAGATAATTCATCATAAATATAATGCAGGATGAAAATGATCAAATCTTGTGTTATCAAATCTGTCATTATTTGATTTCATATCTTAAGGACAATAGGTCTCATAAATAAGCACAACCATCAAGAAAAATGCATATAATTCATACTATTAAAATAATCATTACAAATAATTTCTTTGTGGGATCTATTATAGAATCTCTTTATACTAAAATAATCACATTTTTACTATAAAATCCATGTTGTTTAAGTATGCTTCCTATCATTATATATATATATATATATATCATTAGAAAATAATGAAATATAGAAGATAAAAACCCCATCTTTAGTGTAAAAATGCATTTCTTTGATTGATAAATGAGAAAATAATAATAAGAGTGTCAGGTTGCATGTTCAAACCTTGAAAATAACATTTCAAGTAGCAGAAAAAGTCAATGATAACATAGTGGGCATGCAAACCTTGGAAGATAAATAAATAATGTATTTAATATTAGAAAATAACATTCAATGAATCAATAATTACTATTTTTACTTTTAATAAATTCCATACATTACTTACAATAATTTACCTAGACACATAGTCCTCTCTAATCTTCATTCACCACTCCCTCAGATTGTAAAGCCCCATAATTCTAAGATTTAAAAATAACAGGCATAACATTATACACATGAAAATGCTTCAACATTAGTGAATGTTAAGAACTTAAAATTTTGAGGAGGTGATTTATAAGAAAAATCTACAAGGAAAAATATTGCATTTCATATCTTTTATTTCCTAGGAAACCATGGAGAATGGACTAAGGTAATGGCTTATAAATATGTTGAAAACCACTTAACTTGTCATGTTTTGTAGTAATAAAATTCAACTTCTACATCATCTTAACATGTGATGTAATGATATTGAGTTCCATCCACATGTCCCTATGTCTAAAGTATCTTACAACACATGCAATTAAATTCCCCTAAAATTCTAGTGTGCTCTAACTATCTACAAAACACAAGGGATGAAATTTTAAAAATTAAGAATTGACATTATGAGTATTAGGAAACCATTGCTTACATATTGGTTTTCCTAAAAATCTATGTAATGTACCCCATTGTCTTGCAAATGATTGAAAACAATGGATATTTGTACATATGTTCCTTCTTATAAGAAAAAATAGTATTGCATAGAATCCCCCCAACATTTTCCAAGAAAATATACTTCTCCCCCCTAAATCCATTTCTTCACCACCTTTCTTCCTTCTGTAATTTTTCACTCCTTCAAGTTTAAGTTATTCAATAAATCCCTATCAACGTCTCTGTTTCACCGCTCATGTGCAATTTATTGCCTTGTATCAAAATTTAATTCAAAGTTTGGTGTTCTTGATTAAATCTATATCCCAAAATCAATGTGCAGAATCTATTACAATTTTAATGTGTTACACATAATCATTTATATGTAATATATCTTCAATATATTTATACGTAATAAATGAATGAAATTTCCATTGGAATCAAGTATGCCTATCTTTATACTTATAACATCATAATAACAAATAAGGTAGATCGTGTCTTAGAATTGGCACTTGCAACATCTAGTGATGTCAACGTACAAATAAGGAAATCAAATTTTGAGGTTAAACCATTAACATTCTCCAATATGAAACATATGTGGTATAATTTCCTCTCCCAGTTTAAATTGGATATATAGGTTGTTCCAAGTATATGTTCAATTTTTTTTAATTTAAAACACCATGTGTACCATGTTTATATTGTGTTATAAATGTTTGAAAATAAATTTCTTGCCATGTATTGCATGTCAAACTTATATTTGCTTCCTAGTTTTAATACATTGTCCAGTCTGGAGAAAGTGAAATTTTCAAAGAAAATCTCAAAGGATTCAGTGCATATTGATAATTTCATGAGTTTTGGTAAAGACTTGAACCTAATCGATTTTTTGTAAAAAATACAAAAAAAATTCCCCATTTTTATAAATAAAACAATTTTAGGGGTTAAGAAATTATTATCTTGGCTATGGCATTTTGTTTCAAAACTTTAATATTTTGATTGCTACTATCAAATTTCAAAGAAGGATAAAAAACTCAAATTGAAATATATATTATCCTTTGGATTACAAAAATAATAGGATGAAATGTTTCTATTAATACCTTGGTGGATATGATTAACATTTAATTAGGATTTTGAGTGTTTGAATTGGTCATTTTTTTCAATAAATTTCCAAGAGACACAATTATTATCAATAGTTTGGTCAAATGGATCATTGAAAAAAAATATTATATTTAACATAGTAAAGTGTTCCAGAAACATTCTACAATATAAAATTATTTTGTTAATAAGATAAAGGAGAGAGATAATAACATTTAGGGATTATACTCAAAATCCATATATATGATCGAATAAACATGCTTCGATTGAAATTAGGACATTTGGGGAAATATTAAAAAAATATGATTGAAAATATTCTAATTTGAATTACACGAGAGGTCCTTTTATTAGAAATAGCTATAAAATCATAATTGAAATTGACTTCTAATCGAAACATGACTAGACTTGTTATTTTAAGTAAAAATTACTATTTATAGAAATAATTATCTTTAGTAAGTTTTAAATTTAGATTTCTATATCCTATGAACTTGCATACATTATCCAAATGCATAAAATACTTTATTACTTCATTTTTAACCCATTTTGAATCATATTTATAAAGATACAATATTTTGAAATTAAAAAAAAAAGACAAAAAAAACTTCAAACCCAATTTTGGGGTCGTAGATGGATGATTTCGTTCTTTAAAAATTGTTAAAACATGACGCAAGTCACTACTACATCTTAGCACAGTGTATATAGTTTTTAGATATTTCTATAGAAAATGGAGTCAATTCAGTTCCCATATCATAAGTTATGGCCTTTGCAAGACACTCCACCAAATTCACATCATTCTCATCTAGTTGAAAAGAACTCGTATCCTATTAGTTTCTTTAATTAAAGTGTTCTATATTTTTTTTATTAAGATTCATCATCTCACATTCTAAAATCCATGTGATTTCCTCTTGCAAAAAACCTTCCCATTTTACCAAATATATGTTGAAACTATCTTGCCTTATGTTGATTGTTTTCTTGTTAAGAACTTGATTCACCACATTTTCCTTTTTATTCTTTGGAATCTAATCCTTCTAGTCTACTTGTTCATTGTATTCCTCTCTATCCTCCTCCCTAAGAAAAGCATACATATTTGAAACATTAAATAATGGAGAAATATCAAAATTATGTGGAAGACTTATCTCAAATGCGTTGTGTTCTCTATGATATAACCATTACTATTTTTAGTTGTTTTTGACATCATTCTTATGTCAAACAATTTTATTTTCACATGTATTATTTCTATTGTTTTAGGTTATGGGATCCTATCAAAACCCTTGCCTTCACCCAATCTAAAAAACATATTATCATATTTAAACCTTAGAACGAAATAAAAATATGATCTATCAAGGGTTTCTATACATATGTACCAATTTTTGCAGCCTTTTCTTTCACTTGTTGTGTCTTCTCTCTCTCTCTTTGTGCCTTCCTACAAACAAATCTTCAAGCATTCTTCTCTGCATTCTCTTCCTCGGTATATTTTCGTTTCTCATTCTTTGCATTTCCCATGATTCATCCACTTCAATAATTTTCACCTGCACACATAAATCGTGATAGATCTTAATGTATAAGAGTAAACTCGATACAAAACTATATGTGCATGAAACTCTATTTATATACAAATCTTAATAGAAATTAGGTTGTTTTTAATTTTAGTTTTTTATAACTTTAAAACAACTTTTCTAATTTTAATAGAATTTATATTTAATATAGAATTATTTAGTTTTATAATATTTTTTAAAATAAAATAACTACATGCTTTAAAGAAATTTTTATTATATATAAATAATAATTTTTAAAAATATATATAATAACATATTACATATTTTTAGTTAAAAACAATTAAAAAAACCAAACTTAGTTTAAAACAAAAAATATATGTAAAAAAATAAATTTAAAACATTAAAAACAAACAATATTAAGTTACTTATAAAAAATGAAATCGCAAAACATTAAATTTATAAGGAGACGTTTTGGCGGTGCTTTGGTGGCACAGGAGGTGTTTGCATGAATAGGGGTTCACACGAACATAGTTCGCGCGAACCCCTTAGAGTGGCACTAAGGTGGCGCCTAGGTAGTACATTTTAGCTCCAAATCTTTTTGGAGGATAATTGTGAGCCAAAATCTACCACTTAGGTGCCACGTAATTAGGGTAAACAAACTAGTTAAATTACAAAATTTTGACACAAAATTTAGATTTTTATTAGCTTTCTAAAAATGTAATTTTCATTTTTTAAAAATATGTTTTGTTATTTATTTTTTAATTTTTACTAACATACGGTATTTTAGGATAATCAATACTACACAATCAACCAAATTTGAAAAATAGTAGAATATATTAAAAAAAATTGAAAAAAAAAACTTACTATTAATTGAAGTCTTCTTCGTACATGTGAAAAAAAACTCAATTTCGATATAAATCTTAAATTTTATTGGTATAGACATATGTACACTATTTATTTGAAAATATTTTTTACTAAATAATTAATTACAAAGAGTTATAAGTCAAAAAAATATAAAAATTTAACAGAATCTCAAAATTCAAATCTTAAAAATACATCTAAAATTTCATGGTCAAACATAAATTTTCATATAAATAAACTACCCAGGGATAGTCATTACTCTTTTATAACATAAGAAACAACGTATGAAAAAAATTAAGAAAAAGACCATATTTTTTACCAATTTTACTTTTTAAAAATATACATGTATTCTACACTCTAAACAAAACATTTCGTTTGTTTGTGGAAATTCATGAATGTGTACGGTTTTGTGGCTATGACCTTTATAAAATAAATGAAACAGAAAATTCATGTTTATAAAGGTACAAATCATACCAAAAAGTGGGACATTTTATTGTGCTTTGACTATCAAAATTTTAGAAATTATATCCATAAAAAAGATTCAATCATTACATATTTTTGTGTTGGGTATACCCAATAAAAAAATCCATGATCAAGTCTCTCCATGGTCATGTTGGCACTGGTAATGACATGTATGATCTAGTGTGTTATACATGTCCCCTAGAAAATTGATATATTTTACATATCGAAACATGTCTTACAACGTATCTCTTAATATTTGGCCAAAAGTAATTTTCATCCACTAGTGTTAATCTTCCCAAAATGACCACCCAAACAACCACTATACAATTATCTTTAAAAATTATCACTCACAGATCCAACTAGAATACACAACTACTTTCCCTTAAAAATATAACCATCTTGCATAAAATAATATTCACAAATATCACCGTTCTCACCCACCTTTTGAATCCCTTGTTTCTCAACAATCCTCTTAAACTCAGGATCATAATCATACAATTTTTTAATAGATTTCAACCTAACCACTTCACTTACCATAATAGTTAGCAATGACATATGATTACTTACAAAAATAGCTTCCTAATTTATGTTTTAAGATGAATATAAAACCCTATAATAATGAAACCCACTTTTCATGCCTATAATTCAACTTTTTTTTCAATTCACAAATTTTAATACCTATTTATTTGTACACAAATTAAACTCATTTGGAATGAAGTAATGCTTTTAATGCATGTGTGCTTGTAAAATGACATTAAATTTTATATCATAAGTAAAATACTTTTTAGTAGCTCATTTCACTTCCCATCATACTATGATATAGGCCTTCCTTCTTGAATTAAAAAAATACCAATTCCCACATGTGAAGAATCATAATCAAACTCAAATTATTTTTAAAAATTAGATAAGGCCAAAATAGGAACATTTGTCACTTTCTTATTTAATCATTCAAATATCTTAGTCATTTCCTTTGTCCATATAATATCTTTCACCTTCATGCATTATGTTATTGTTGCCATAATACTACTTATATTTTAATAAATTTCTATTAAAAGTATCCAATCCATGAAAACTTCTTATCTCTATTGCACTTCTTGGAATAGGATATTCAAAAATTTCATTTACCATTCTTGCATCCATATTCACACCATCTCCTCTACATAAAATTGCATTTATTCAAATTTTCATATAAATTGTTTTTCCCTAATACTTCCAAAACCATTATCAAAACGAAATAAATGATCCTCTTTACTTCTAAGGAATATCAAGATATCATCAAAATAGACTACCAAAAACTTACCAATGTAGTCTCACATAACTTGACTCATCATCCTCATAAATGTACTAGGTACATTAAATAATCTAAATGACATTACCAACCACTCATATAGACCATATATAGTTTTGAATTTTGTCTTCCATTCATATCCTTCATGAATCTGTATTTGATAGAATCCACTCATTAGATCAAACTTTTATAAATTTTTAGCTCGTACAAAAACATCCATCATGTCATCTAGGTGGGGTATAAGAATTTTTTTGCATTTTTATTAATAAGTTTATTATTTTTACACGTCCTTCATGTCCCATCCTTCTTGGGAGTTAATATTGTTGGAGTTACACATGGGCTCATACTTTACCTTATAACTCCCTTTCTCACCAATTATGGTACTTGGATATTCAATTTTGCATGTAATGTTGGACTCAAACTATATATGGCTTGATTTAATAGCGATGATATTAGAATAAAATCAATGTGATGTTTAATAAACCTCTTTAGTAGATACTAATCTAGTATTATATATGAAAATTATTCTAGTGCCTTTGCTTCTTCAATTAGTATGGATACCACCTTTGTATCTACATTATTTACAATTAATGTATAACAAAACCTTGTCATATTCATCTATGTGATAAGATCTCTTGTGGAAAAAATACTATCTATTCATTTTTATTCTTTAAGTGGAAATAAAACCACCTTTACTAGATATTTCCAGTAGATTTAGGTGTTATTATTTCCATAATGAATTGGATTTCTATGAGATTAGAACATTCTCCCCAGTTCTACATGACATGCACCCATTGGAATAACATCACACAAAATATCATAATTTTAATTATTTCCTATAAAATATTAATTATACATATCTCATCTACTATAACTTCATTCCTTTATTAAACGATGAGATCCGATATAGAAAAGGATGCTTTTCAAATTGCAACCTAACTTATATAAAATTTATTTTAAAACCATATTTTCTCAACTAACACCATCAATTATAATGTTACATACGTTTCCTCCATATGTTCACCTTGTTCAAAAAATATTTATCCACAACCATAAATCACCACATTCAAATTTTTCTTTCCTTAGGAAAATAACTATTCTTCTTATCATGAGATTATTTTCCACATATGGTGTAACTGTTAGTGCAAAATCACAGCACCCCTGGATGTTGATCAGATTTCTAGGTTGATCATACAGGCATCTAGTGTGATTGCACAACATTGAAACCTTTCTCCAAGTGTGGGACTTGTAGAAATGAGAAAGGAATCTCTAGAGAAGGTTGGTTCTTGCTCCTAAACTACCTACCACAAGCTATTCCAGTGCAAGCAAGCTAATCTAAACCTAATCTAACCATGCCAAGGAGACAGAGAGAGAGAGAGAGAGAAAAAAGGGAAAAACAGCAAAAGCCTACACTAAAACGGTGATACACCAGAGAAGGAGAATGTTTAACATCTATCAAAACTACCTTGGAACAAGGAGAGGTGAGCAATGGGAAGGATGGACAGATGCATCACAGGCCCAAGGATAGATTCCACACAGAAAATGTCCCAAAACTCCATGAACACAGCTCCAGACCTGCAATGAACATTCAAACTTGCACAAATACCTACAATTAAAAGAGGAAAGAATAAAATAAGAAAAAAATGAGCAAGGATGGACAGATGCATCACAAAACACATTTTTTTTGCTTCAGAAGTTTACACAGAACATCATTTCAATAGCAAAAGGAAAAAACGCCATTACAGAGCAAGGGAGGAGGTTCGAACTCCATTTTCAACCCTGGAGAAGAAAAGAGGAGAGGGAAGAGCTGAAAAGATGAACAACTTGTAATAATCCCTCCAAAATGAGCCAAATATGGCTTTTACATTGCATGGGTCGAGCCCATGAGAGAGAAAACATGAAAAAGCGTGGGAGCCATTCCTCATTGACTGCAAATATTCTTCATTAAAATCAGCATTTGAGACATTAATTTTGGACCATGCTGACAGAACCCATGTGACCCATGTGCATTAAACTAGTTGTTGAAACGTCAAATTTGGTCGTGCTGAAGAAGAATGCGATCCATTCTGTATTAAATTTGGTCGATGAAATGTCACTTCTGGCCATAACTACACGTACCAGAAACATTTCTTGAATTTTCTCTCTCCAAACTAAACCAAAATGCAGAGATTGACCATGGAAATCCTATAGATAATTTCATAAGATTTCCAATGATATAAAGAACGTGCAAATCCGAGCTCTGGATCAAAAGAAATGGGGGTCTGAAGTTTTAGGGGAAAAAACGGCCCCAAAACATAGATCGGCGGGCAAACATTTGAATTTTTTCCGCGCGCTGCCACCTCAGACGCCACATGGCAAGCACTTATTGGAAAAGCAATTCTCTCTCCTCTACCTCCCGTGGGTTTCCCTTTTGAAAATTTTGACTTTTCTATACACTTTGGAAAAAAATTCCATTTTTTCCCCGCATCCCCTGCCACTTGGGACACGTGGCATCATTTGGTTCGTCGACAGGGGCACAAGGAAAACCTTTGCCTTTTAGTTTTTCGGCCAAAACTTTTGCTAAATTTTCTAATTCCCCCCTGAGCTCCGCACTTCCCCCACCTTAGGACATGTGTCATGTGTTTATAGGCTCGGGCTGACCCTTCAAACCTCACCCTTTTGTGACACGCGTCACATTCTGATTCGTTAGCGGATTTTCCAGGTTTTTGCGTCCTCCGTGTACATTTGTCCTGGATGTCCCAAACCGTCTGGGACAAATTTCTCCGATCCACCCGATTCGGGCTTCCCTGTCACTCTTTGCGGTGAAGACACATGGCACATTTCCATTGGCTCTCGACTCTTTCGGCTCTCCACGTCCTGTGCGTACTTTTGGCCCAGATGTCCCGAATGAAAGTTTCTTGTTTCGGCCGAACCGGCTGGTTCACGTCCTCTGCGCACTTTTGTCCTAGATGTCCCCACTGCAAAACGAAGACTTGGGCAATTTTCTCCTCATTCGCATGTTTCAGCTTTTCGCGTCCCGTGCATACCTACGGCCCAGATGTCCCAATTACTGCATGGATCGCCTAGAGGCTTTTCGGCCGGTTTGCGCCCTGACGTCCCAACTTTCCCAAGGACCGCCAGGACTAGGACTTGGCCAATTTTCCTCATTTTTTCTGCCCCAAGCTGGGTTTTCTGCATTTCTTCCATTTTTTCGACCTGTTAGGATTCCTTCTTGGATGGGAGAGTTAGAAGGAAGCCGAGGGACCCCAAAAAACATGATTTTGGGCCTTGAATTGATCCACTTGCCTGGGACTTGAAGAATCTGATGCATGTTATCAAAATTACCCTGGGGGGTGAATTTTTGATAACAATTTTGGTGACTCAGCGGGGTCATCTGCCTGCTAGATGAATGATCAGTAGCCTGAAGCGATCCATTGGGCATGGAGTCATGAGTAGTAGCCTGCAAACTAATCTGAACTTTGAAAAATTCCCTCTAAACTGCTTGAATCCCACAAGACATGGAGTTGTTCTCACCAAAATTCCACTGAAATGAACTGTGCAAGAGAAAAACCAGCACCACAAAAAGTAAGTACAGAATTAAAAATCATACATGCTCCAAATGAAACATGCAGAGTGTGCACAAGCACTTCTTCTGTTGAAAGCAAACCTACCTACTCTACTCTAATTGGAAGCAAAGGCAAGCTAAACAAACCTTGGAATTGGCTGTGAGAAATAGCTTCCTTTCTTCAAAATTAACAGCCATGCAATTGATTTGGAGCTGATCATGGCTGTTAGGATGAGTGGAAAATCAACAAGAAGCTGGTCTTCCACCCAAATCATCAAGGTATCAGCTGAAGGAAAATTCAATACCTCTTTTAGTTACTCTGCATTTGGATTGAAGAGGTATGACAGCTGATCCTTGGTACTTTGTAGCTCATCCTCATGCTCAGAAGCAAGCATGACTGGTTGTGACTTCTCCTTTGGCTCCAATGAAGCCAAATACCTGATTGGGCAAGGTCTGATCCATTTGATATGCCCATAGCTCTGATTTTCAACTCCAAAAATGGAGTCTTCTTGTAGACCCTCCTGAATGGATGGCGTGGAAGAAATGGTGAAACCCTTCCGTCCTTTCTCCTCCTCCAATGAAGAACATGAAAGATTAAAATCTTCCAATCTTGGTTCCAAAGAGCTGCTATAAGATGCAGGCTGCTGCAAATGAATGTTCTCCTTCATGACAGCAGACTCAAGTGTTTGGAATGTGGATGATGAAAGAGAGAATGGTGGAAACTCAACTGGCTCTTTTCCATCAAAACAGTCCTCCAAATCTGACAGATAAACTGCCTCATGGCTGTCCTGCTGCAAATCCTCCACTTCCTCCATGGTGTCTTCTTGATCTGTAACTTGATCACCATGGTTTCTTTCACCCTCCAACATTGAGTTTGAGAGATCAAACTCCTGCTCAGTACTAGAACTTGAGAGAGGTGAAGTAGAAAGAAGAACTGAAGGTTCTCCTGTAGCCTACTTTGTGCTCAAAGCCCTTGGATCTGCACTTTTCTCCTCCACAACTAGAATGTGCTCCTCTTCTTTTGGATCTGGAGCAACTTCTCCTTCCTCCAATGTTTGAAGACAATCTTGCTCTTGATTGAACTCTTCCTCCAGCATGAAGTTTGTCAAGTCAAACTCTTTAATCTGCTGCTCTAGAGGACAAGTTGGGACTGCAAGAACTTCTTCTTCTTCTGCAACAAAATCAGTCCTGACCACCATTTGTTCTCCAACTCCAACCTCTTCTATAGGTTTAACCATCAAGGGGATCTTTGTCATCCCAAACTTGGTAGCCCAAACCTTCAAGTTGTCTGTCATTTCTTTTCTATTGGGTTCCTCTTTTTGCTGTCCCTGATGACTGATTTTTGCAATTTCTTCTTCCCCACATGGAATTGGGAATGCAAGAGGAGGGATGGGTTGTAACTCAATTGATTTGGCAATTTTTTGTGGTGGAAAAGGAGGTAGAAACTCTTGTTTCTTTGGAGGAGGGGGTATTTCTGTTAGCTCTTGTGGAGGGGATGACTGTTTGGAAGGAAAAAGGAAAGAAGAATTGAGGTGTGGTGGAAGACTGAGAGGTGGAGACATGGAATCAACATTTGGGACAGCAGATGGGGAGTTTAGAATTTGCAATTCCAAATGAGATGATGCTGCTCGAGTAGTGGGAAGAGAAAAACCAGATGATGGTGTAGAACTTACCCATTGACAAGGTTGTTCAACAATAAGTGTAAAGGCCTCTATTTCCATTGTCCATTGTGCAAGTTGGGGTAGCATCTTCATCATGAAGTTCAGCTTCTCCTAAGGGCTGAAGTGTCTTGGAAAAGGTGCCACCCATGGATAGGGTGCTCCACAACGATTCCAAATGCTTTCATTTGTGCTTGAGCCCTAGACTACACCATCTTTACCTCCATCTTTTGGATTTTCTCCAAAACACCAGCATCTTGCATCTGATGGTCTTCATTACATGTGTACCCTTGCTCTTGGAAAGCTCCATAGCCAAACTGATTTTGGCATTTCTGCTCATATGGGTATGCATGCTGATTTTGAATTTGTTCAAAATGTTGATTTGGAGGATTTAAAAAACATGTTGGAGGTGGGAAACATTACTGCTGTTGTAAATGTGAGTTCCATGATGGAAATGAAGTCATGATTGCACAACTTCATGGAATGGAAAAGAATGAAAGAGATGGAAAGAAGGATGGATGTGGAAATGGATGAAAAATAGGTCTGTAACTTCAGAAATGGGTTGCTGATCAGATGGAGTCGCCAGATGTGTTTGCAAGTGCCTCCAAAGCCTGAAATATTCAAAGGAACATACCAACCTGAAAAAGATGAAGTGGAAGACCTCTCAATGTCCCACCGGGCGTGCCAAAACTGTTAGTGCAAAATCACAGCACCCCTGGATGTTGATCGGATTTCTAGGTTGATCATACAGGCATCCAGTGTGATTGCACAACATTGAAACCTTTCTCCAAGTGTGGGACTTGTAGAAATGAGAAAGGAATCTCCAGAGAAGGCTGGTTCCTGCTCCTAAACTACCTGCCACAAGCTATTCCAGTGCAGGCAAGCTAATCTAAACCTAATCTAACCATGCCAAGGAGACAGAGAGAGAGAGAGAGAAAAGGGAAAAACAGTAAAAGCCTACAATAAAACGGTGATACACCAGAGAAGGAGAATGTTGAACATCTATCAAAACTACCATGGAACAAGGAGAGGTGAGCAATGGGAAGGATGGACAGATGCATCACAGGCCCAAGGATAGATTTCACACAGAAAATGTCCCAAAACTCCATGAACACAGCTCCAAACCTGCAATGAACATTCAAACTTGCACAAATACCTACAATGAAGAGAGGCAAGAAGAAAACAAGCAAAAAACGAGCAAGGATGGACAGATGCATCACAAAACACGTTTTTGTTGCTTCAGAAGTTTGCACAGAACATCATTTCAATAGTAAAAGGCAAAAAACACCATTACAGAGCAAGGGAGGAGGTTCGAACTCCATTTTCAACCCTAGAGAAGAAAAGAAGGGAGGGCAGAGCTGAAAAGATGAACAACTTGTAATCCTCTTCAAAATGAGCCAAATCTGGCCTTTTACAATGCATGGGTCGAGCCCAGGAGAGAGAAAATGTAGGAAAACGTGCAAGCAGCCCAACCATTGACCAAAACGTATTCTTCATTAAAATCATTGGTTGAGACATTACTTCTAGCCATGCTGAAGAAGAATGCAACCCATGTGCATTAAACTAGTTGTTGAAATGTCACTTCTGGCCGTGCTGAAGAAGAATGCGACCCTTTTGCATTAAACTGGTTGTTGAAACGTCGCTTCTGGCCATTACTACGTGCCAGAGACGTTTCTTGATTTTTCTCTCTTTAAAATGAACTGAAATGCAATATTGACCTCAGAATCATGTAGAGAATTTCACCAGCTTTCCAATGATATAAAGAACGTGCAAATCCGAGCTCTGGATCAAAAGATATGGCGATCTGAAGATTTACGGCCAAAACGGGCCAAAACGGATATTTGAATTTTTTCCATGCTCTGCCACCTAGATGACACGTGTCGGGCTCTAATTGGACGAGAAATTCTCTCTCCTCCACCTCCCGCGGGTTTCCCTTTGAAATTTTGACGTTTTATAACTTTGGAAAATTTTCCATTTTTTCCCCGCGCCCCCGCCTTAGGACATGTGGCATCATTTGGTTCGTTGACAGGGGCGCGGGGAAAACCTTTACCTTTCAGTTTTTTGGCCAAAACTTTTGCTAAATTTTCTAAGTCCTCCCGAGCTCCGCACTTCCCCCGCCTTAAGACACATGTCCTATGTTTATTGGCTCGGGCCGACCCTTCAAACCTCGCCCTTTTGTGACACGCGTCACATTCTGATTCGTTGGCGGCTTTTTCGGGTTTTCGCGTCCTCCGCATACATTTGTCCCGGATGTCCCAAACCGTCTGGGACAAATTTCTCCGATCCGCTCGATTCGGGCTTCCCTGTCCCTCTTTGTGGTGAAGACACGTGGCACATTTCCATTGGCTCTCGGCTCTTTCGGCTCTCCACGTCTCGCGCGTACTTTTGGCCCAGATGTCCCGAACGAAAGTTTCTTGTTTTGGCTGAACCGGCCGGTTTGCATCCTCCACGCACTTTTGTCCCAGATGTCCCCACTGCAAAACAAAGACTTGGGCAATTTTCTCCTCCTTCGCCTATTTCGGCTTTTTGCGTCCTGCACGTACCTACGGCCTAGATGTCCCAATTGCTGCATGGACCACCTGGAGGCTTTTCAGCTGGTTCACGCCCTGATGTCCCAACTGTCCCAAGGACCACCAGGACTAGGACTTGGCCAGTTTTCCTCTTTTTTTCTGCCCTAAGCTGGGTTTTATGCATTTCTTCCATTTTCTCGACCTTTTAGGATTCCTTCTTGGATGGGAGAGTTAGAAGGAAGCCGAGGGACCCCAAAAAACATGATTTTGGGCCTTGAATCGATCCACTTGCCTGGGACTTGAAGAATCTGATGCATGTTATCAAAATTAGCCTGGGGGGGTGAATTTTGGATAACAGTAACTTATATGTCATGTTCTTCAACCTCATCATCAATAAAATTTACTCTAGGATAATACTCATGTCTCCTCTCTTGTGCATGATATTATGGATGTTTGAATTCTCTATGACCTTCTTTACCACACCTATACCAAACATAAGATCTGCAAGGGAAATCCCATCCTCTTCCACTTCCGTTATTTTTATTTCCATAGTATCGCCTTAAATTTAATCCCTCTTCCTCTTTTTTGGTTTTATAAACCTTCCATGTTATCCTCTTACCACTCACAAGATATTTCTTCTCTTGTGTAGTTTTACTAAATTTTTCCTATTATTAGAGAAAAAATTTATCTCTTTGGTCCTTAAAATATTATAAAACCTTGATCTAGTATGTTTTTCTTAAAATTTTAAACATAATTGATAATATTTATACATGTTATTCATCTTATGAATGCTTGGTTCATATTAAATAGAAAAATTCATACCATTTACATACCTTTTATGCATATTCTCTTTTGTCTTATTATGCTCTACTCAAATGGATAACTTGTAAAATTCATCAGTATAATATTGCACACTGTAATCTATCTGCCTCAAATTTTGAAATGTTCTCTATAGGATTTAAGTATATTCCACAGGTAAAAAACAATTCTTTAGCTTCTTCTCCATATTACTCCAATTCTTAATCTTTTATTTTTATTTTATCTTCCTCTCCTTCTAAAGTGATCGCACCATATCATTACATGTCCCTTAAACTTGGTACGTGAAAATTTTACCTTCTTCTTTTCTTTCATAAGCTTCCACTCAAATAAAATTTTCACACTATTTGACAAGGATATCAAATCCTATAGTTTAAAAATCCCACCATATTTAGAAACATCTGCCTTAATCCCATGACTCATTCCTTCAATTTATTTAATCAACCTTTCTTCAATGGTTTTTGGTTTCTCTTCTACTTGTTCATTATGTGTTTCTTCTTCTTGATCTAACTCTTACTCTGTATCATATCCTCCATGATTCTCCTTGGACACATAATAAATTATGATAACTCCTCCACTATCTCAAATAGTTGTAGAGTTTTATACATCTTTTCATAACCTCCTTGACCTCTTTCCATCATATCTTGAACCTGCATTCTGATACCAAATGATGAGGCTTAACGAAAAAAATGTATTAGGAAAATAAATTTTCCAAATAAACTCTACTAAATTCTCCTTATTCCAATTTTATTTAAATAAAAGGTCCTTTTACTTTAAATAATAATAGAATCCTAATAAAACTTCACTTCTAATCCAAACTTGAATATACTTGCTATTTTTAGTAAATACTTATTATTCATAAAAATATATATTTTTAGTAAGTTTAAAATTTAGATTTCTAGATCTTTAAAACTCACATATTGTGCTAAACTAGTTTATTAGTTTAGTCAGGATAACTCAAAGTTACAAAGATATAATATTTTGGAATTTTAAAAAAGTAAAAACAAAACTTCAAACCCAAAATTTGGGCCCTAGATGGAAGATTTCAGCCTCCAATTTTTTTGAAATGTGTAGTAAGCCACTAATGCAGCTTATCACAATGGAGATATTTTTCATATATTTCCATAAATAATAAATTCGTTTCATTTCCTAGATCAAAATTTATGGCCTTTGTAAGGCAAGCCACCAAAACCGCATCATTAGATTATGCCTACGTATTTGGTAGGTGAATGAAAAATGGGAAAAAAAATAGATTGAGCTAGGCATGATGACTATAGATATCGAAAATAAATCTATAAATCATCTATTAAGATAGGAAAACATCTCTCTATATTTTTTGTATCGACATATTGTGTTTATACCATGTCATACTATGCTTAGTTTGTATTGTGAACTATGTTGTATTGTGTGATTTATTACCATAAAAGTATTCAAGGCTGGCCCAATTCCATATTTCTTGCGATATAATCATAGGAACAAGAGAAATGAAACTAATATTATAAGAATTTTATCATGTAGTAAGATAACAAAAGAACATGTTTTTGTGTAACATGAAATCCACTCCAACAAGTGTTAATATTATTACCTTGTATGAGTTTATTGTTTGGTTCTTGGTAGAGTAAATTACCTTGGTTATATCATAGATATGTTAGAATATGTTAGTTGATTATAGGGTTTGTCATATTATTTTTTCCCTTGTGACATATGTAGTATGACCACCTTGTATTTTATTTGGTAATAATTAGAAATATGTATGTTGGCATTGGGCATTAACCACCCCAAGGCCATTATTTGGATTTTGAACCTCACTATTGACTAGAGATACGGAACAGTTTAAACTAATACCAATAGAATTTTCAATCCATTATTTCTTGGAGGATATTAGGGGTAGGAAGCTGGAGAAATTATTGGAAAATAGAGGTGGTGGGGAAGTGAAGAGGTTATGACATTCAATTCTACCATGGGCATTGTTACGACTAATTTTTATAAACTTTGATGGAAATTTGAATTCCTTTCCTGGGAAGCATGTAGGTTCTAGTTTTTGTAGTGATATTTTGTTGCATTAAAAAATATTTGGTTTTTCATAAATAACGATATTAGAGAAAACAAGTGGAAGGAATTGGGTAGAGAAAGGTATGGGTGATTTTCTCTGTTTTGTTTCCAAGACTTTTGAGCTAACTTATTGATTGCAGAATTATTTTTGTGGTTTTTGAATATTAGGAAATAGTTCCATATAGTATGTAGATGTAAATTCTCCCCATGCATTCCACCTCCATGGTTTATATCAGTTTAAAGTTGTGGGTATGTTTTTTTTTGGTTTTTAGTAAAAAAATGTTAATCCAAAAACTATTAATCTTATATGATATCATCCTTGTAGGTTTTATATTTTACCATAGATGGAACATTGATTTTTTGTTAAATGTCTATAGTTGCGTGTTTGTTTTATTAAATGTGTACATTATCATTCCACATTGTACTACGGTAAAGAGAGAGAAAGAGATATTTTTTCTTGGTTGTTTTTGTGACTATCAAAATTTTGTGAGATTCATCCTCAATTGATTTTTCTGATCAATGGGGAGGGTAGGGATAATCTTGAAAATCTACTATAATGGAGGGATAAAATTGACCCACTCAATTGGGTGTGTAATATCATTTTTTATCATCAGAACTCTTTATTGGAAATAACTTGGTATGATATTTCATGTGAAGTAACTTAGTCAATTATTAAAAAAAAATGGTGTTTTATTGTTAAAGAGGAAGTGAGTGTCATTGATGTACAAGTTCAAGTGTTAAGGTCAAATACATTTATAAACATTGAAGGCATTAGGCCAAACTTCATTAAAACTTTTTCACCTCCTTACTATTAGGGATAGAAAATGACTATTTTTATTATCATATGTATTATGAGTGATGATATGAGGGTATCCTTATTCTAATATGATTAACTATTAAGTTATGTAAGTTATGATCTTTGAATTAAAAATCTTATGGAATATATTGTGTAATAAATATTGTTTAATAAATATATGCTTTCCTAAAATTATTACGAGATGGTTTCATGTTTCCTATAATAAAGGATGATGAGTATGATATTGTTAAAATGGAACAACCTTTGTCTCTCTTTATGAATCAAGGAACCTGTAAATTAAAATGATCATGTGAACTACTATTGGTATCAATGTTTACTTTGCATTAAAGTGACGACTATTTTTCAGCTCTTGGTGTAAGAAGAGAAAGTAAACATGGCATGATATATGGAATATGTATAGTAACATATACAATTAAATATATCAATATGGATGAGAAATATTCTTCTCTGAACTATATGATAAGGTCGAGTAGAGGAGTTAACTAGTTGTGGGATGATGAACTCTATTTTTTACAATTCCTAGGTTGGTGTGGTGTGTTTGGTCGATAGTTTGAATTTATTATAAATACTATATACCTTATAGATGGGGGAATTAGTCTTGAGAAGGATTTGAAATATAGAATGGGAAGTAAGTTCTAAAAAATGTGGTTCATAAAATTATACCATATTTACTCCAAGCTGATATGCAAGTACTCGTAGAAAGTGTTTCTCTTCTAGGAAAAGGGTAGGGTGATCATATGTTTCAGTGTTATAGAATGGTTAAATAATATCCATATATTTTATGTTTACACTATTTTTTATTCAAATGTTAACATTTTGATATGTATATATATCTCTCCTTGTATGACAATATGGACCTCAATTCCCTGTCATAGAATATTGTGATGAAATTTTTGTAACCACTCATATGAGTTGTTCTATGATTAAGTACTTGATTTTTATGAACGGTTTACATTATAAGTAAAAAATAATTTTAGATTATTAATTCACTTGAATTGTGATTTTATATATGTGATCCATATTCTTTTTTATCAACCCTAAATTAATTTTAAATGATTAATTCACTTAATTTAACAAAAATTGAATACTTTATGTCACAAGTTATAGATCAATACAATTATATAGTGATTTGCAACGAAAATTAGGATATTTATATGCATTCCAAATTGATAGATCAATTGAAATAAAAAAGAGGGGTTTGGAGAATTATTTAACTCGTCTTAGACCAGTTTCAAACTATTTCACCACCAAAAATAGTAAATGTGAGGGATTCTGTATGAACCCAGATTAATTGATCTTCACAAAATGTACTTATGGGTGTAACCATATACAAGGTTAGGACCAGATACAAAAAACCAACCTTTCCTACTATCTTGGACCATTAGTTCCTTAGATTCTAATTTTATAGGTTCCACCATCATTACTTAATTAACACTGTTATATGTTCAAATCCACATATAACCCTAGATTTTGAACAAGTACCAATAAATGAAACTTAGATTGTTATAATACATTTAATAAATCCTTAGATATAAAACAAAAATATGTAAATTATTTATTTATATTTATCTCAATGGTTAACCCATTTCTAATTCATCAAGGGTTGTACTAAATTATAGACTCAATGTAGTTGTCGTAGTATGTTATGAATTTGTGCGTGTGAATTATAATCCTTGACCTAGTTTTTATGTTTTGTTTTCCACAGATAGAGGGATATTCTACTTTAATCCCTTGAAACGCTTTGTGGTTAGATGTAAAGAGAAAATTTATGGCTCCTTATAATATGATATGCACTATAAAGAATGTACTCTTGAATTTTTATCCTTTATTTGGTATGTAAATAGGTGTCTATGCAAGTGTGTAATGCTAAGCAACCTCCTAGGAGCGTTGTCATGTATTTTGACACAAAGGTAGTGGATAAAAACATAGTATTAAATGTACAAACATATTAATAATGAGATATGGTGTGTCTTAGCTATGTTACCTAACCCTTGTGTTGATTAAAACCCTTGTGTAATGCTTTGGATGAATTTTCTCTTACTTATGACATGGATCTATGATATTTACATGCTTTTAGATGGGTGAATCTAGACTCCTTAACTTGGTTGAGTGATTCACACTTGTATTAGGGACTTTCATATATGATTTGTAGTTGATTTGATCCACTTTAAGAACCTTTTGAGTGATTTTGGAATGATGTTTACAATAGGATATCATAAGAATGCTATGTGCGTTATAATGTGGCTATTACTTTCTTATATAGTCTTTAGTAGGTGAGATATTACGATAAAGTCAAATCTAATAAGGTGAAATGACAAAAAGAATGATTTAACATTGAAATAAAAATTAATTATTGAGAAGCAGTAGCATTTACAGATTTTCTAGGACTAAAACAAAAAAAATTACCCTTCCATATGGTTTTGGAAGGGAGAGAAACGCCTTAACTAATTTTTTACAACTTGAATATTAGATTTTTTATGATGATTCAATTAATTAATATTTTTATAATTGGAAAAAAATCATGGTGTAAACATGTAAGAAATTTTTAGAATGAATAAGTAGAATATGATATTGGATTCCAAATGTGATAAATTGTCTTAGAAAGGATATAAGGTCATACTTGGTATTGCACAAGGAAAAGTTGCTATATTTTAGTGTCTATAGTTTCCCACCATTAAGTGTGTAATTTAAAATGACATGATTAAAGGAAAAACATAAGGTTGCACGCACGCGCACACACACACACACACACAGTTTTCAACCACTTGAATGGAATTCATGAATTTTTTTTGTTGGTATGATCCATGAAGAAACCTAGAATATAGAGTGTATACAATGTATATAAAAGAAACTAAACTTTAACTCAAAATATAGATAATTATTTATAACTTTTAACATTGAAAGAAATATGTTAAGGAGATGAAAAAAAGGAAAGGATACACACATTTTTTTGTAGAGGGAAAAGATCCCATTCTATCACTACCTAAGAGAGTTGGAATGTACTTTGGATAATTTGGAGGATTGGGGGTGACGAGTCCCCAAAGTTTTGGCATAAAATATAGAAAAGAAAGAAGGATTGGACTATGAAAAACCTATGTAATTCAATGAATTCACAATTTGAGAATGCAAAGAAAGAGGAAGAAATTTTAATCTATCAATATTAAATTTTTTCTTTGAAACTTCCCTTTTTTGATAATCTGATGAGAGAAGGGGAAATATTAGTCGAGGAAGCTCACATTATTACTTTGACATTTTTAATGAAAACAATGGGATACACTTATATTGATGTATCTAGGCCCACTTTTCTCCAATATACCTTAGACATAATGACCCTTGACATGCCCCCATAAGGTGCTACTATAGTGAATTTGATTATACAAAGTTTGAATAGTTTCTAGGGAGAAGGAGGCCCATGCCCCTAAACCCCTTTTGTAATTGTATCTGAAATAACATTGTGAAGAAGGAATAAGGTAATCATACCCCCTATAACCTTATCTGAGTCATCTAATATGTATCTTTACTTGTGTAAAAATCAGTTAAATATATCTGATAGAATATAGAGAAAATGTAAAATTGAGTGAAACTTTCTTATGTATGGGAACATATGAAGAGTTCATTACCATACCATGGTCGTTACTATTCTATAATGTTTTTACCATGCTTGAATTCTACTAAATTTTAGTATTTGTGGACTTTTCTAATAATTTGATCCATGTAATGGTATATTCCTGTATCATGTGATCTATTTTTATTTGTAGAAATACCCTATTGAATTCCCCCTCTTTTGAGGTACTTCTGATAAAACATTTGAGTGCACTAATCAAATGAATAGAGTTTTACCCATCAACCATATGTTTGATAATCTATAGGAGGATGTGGAAGGATAAATTGATGGATACTTACAATAATATGTACTTGTAAAAGGGTTTCACATGGTGGTGACCATGATGCAATGAAAAAGTAAATTACAAAAAAAAATACAATAAGACATATAACGTAACTTGTAATAACAAATAATAATAGAAATCATTCTAATTCCATGGTAAATCAAGTGTAAAATAAACATACAAATGATGTCAAAAACCATTAAAAAATAGTAGCGCGAGGATTAGTGAAATATAGAACTAACATAGTAATAAAAACAACAATGTGCATTCAAGTAAACAAACAAATGTATAACATATACATAAATAGGTATGGAGCCAAACACATTGAACACCCACAGTTTCATAATAAATTTTTAAAAGAAGAACCAATGAGTAAAAATTAGAGAATCAAGTGCATATGGAGTCAAGTAAACAAAAACATGAAGAACATAGTCATATATAGGAATGGAGTCAAATACATTGGACACCCACAGTGTCATAAGAGAATTGTAGTATAAGTACCAATGATTCAAAATTATATAATCAAGTGGAAACACATAATTTAGGCATTAATAAAAAAATATGAGACACACACAGTATCACAAGAAAAATAAGGGAAATATGCCGTATACAGAAAATAGTCACGACATCATAAGTAGAGAAGGAAACCAAGTGAATTCATGTAATAAGAAATCAAGGAATGAACTCGCATATAATATTAGAAATGTCAATACAAATAAAAAATTGTAGAAAATAATAATATTAACAACAAATATAAGATAGGTTATTATTATAAAGCACACATACACCCTATTTATGTAACAAAAAGTGATAAAGAAGTTGTAAAGTAACATGTAATGAAATAAATTGACATATATAGTGTGAAGGGATGCCCCAAGAAAAAAGTGTAAGGAGTTTTATGCACTTAGGTACATTTCTAGGTCCTCAAATCATGCTAGCATTTACATGATTTCTAAGAAAGAAAACTATTCATTGACATATCACTTTAGCCTTTTGATTTTTCTTATGCACTTTTATTGGCTTTAGACATCTTCCATGCTTTCCAAGATTTGATTTTTTTATATTTATATGGCCTCGAACACTATCACCAAGCTAGGACACTAACATCAGGAACTCTTGACCCTCTCCCACCTTTACTCACTCTTTTTTGGGTGTATTTTATCTTTTGGAAATATTTTCCACTTATGGGTTGGTCTTCTAGTTGTCAATTACAAAATTCAAATAAGAAAATCATATATATACTTTGTTACTTCTCAAAAATAAGGTACCAAGCACTAGCATTACTTACTATCACCTAATCTTGCATCCAAAAGGCACAACAACATCAAATTCATCCATCTAGCACACTCACTCAAGGTTAAAGGGATGCATCACTTATACATAAATAACATAGGAGGGGAAGTCTATTCTATTCCATCCCACACATTTTCTTAAAGATAATTCTAGATAAATCATGTTAGCATAGTACAACTTGCATAAGGGCTTCCAAGGGAATAATTACACACACTTACACAAAGAACTAAATGGAGTCTGAAATGTACTGTAGTGATCAGTACTAATTTCACTCTCGGGTGACCGCCAGGGTCAGTATGAATTCACATTTTTATATTTTGATTATATTTGATGTGGTCTATGGACATGTATAGGTATAAAACTTGTTTTGTAGGGTACATGTATATTTGGTGATATAGGAGAGAATATAGAGATAGAAACATAGATTGAAAATGAATCTACTCCTGCACAAAAGATATCAGAATCTAAGAAACTATCTTGATACTAGTGCCCATATCTATTCACTAATACCCAAGCACTCTTATCCTCTTGTGGGAGCTCATGTTCTATATCATTTCGAGTTCTAGAACCTCTAGTTTACAGTGATGACACTCCCTTAATTTTTTTACATCTATTCACTTTTATATAATGCTCAGAAATCAACTAAGTCACTCTTTCTCCTCCTCTTGCTTAAGGTTCTATATTGTATACTCTTTGTTTTTACTGTCCTACTGTATATTGGCACTTGTATATCATTCTTTACAACCGTTACTTTGCAATTAAATTTAAACCAATTTATATTAATTTAACAACTAATATATCTCTTATTATCATGTAAAAATATGTGAGTATCCCGCATCAAGCCAGATATACCTTCTGAATGTATGTGTGTAAAGAATAGATATGTTATGTAAAAAATCAATGTAGCCAACATAATGTGTAAAGTAATAAGGTAGCTAGGAAAACTAGAATAGGTCTTGATTTTGTATTCTTTCTCATAATTGAAAGATTATATATTATGTGATTATTGAATTTTTTTGTAGTTAGTTTGAAAATAGATATGTCCAAGATAGGGGATTGCACAAGAGCTTAGGAAAAAGAGTCTCATTAATGGGAAAGAAAAATATAAAATGGTGAATAAGGGAGATTCCTAAAATGTCTCATAGTAAAATAAGGATAATCATGTATAAAATAGTAGAATATTCATTGTATAATAAAAACCCAAAGAGGTGTAGCCAACATAATGTGTAAAGTAATAAGGTAGCTAGGAAAACTAGAAAAAATCTTGATCATGTATATAATAAGGTGTAGAATTTGAATTGAGATTTGTGATTAGAGTTATGTGTATAATAACATTGTAATTAATTGATGTTTATTTTCAACTATGTGTGATACACATTTTGATTGAATAGATGTGATAAAACATGTGATGATTAAGGATAATATTAGTAGTATTAGAAAACATATTAGAAGCATCATCCTTACCAAAGAACGTAAGGGCATAAATAGTGAAAGGAAACATATTTTGAAGGGAAATACACATACACCCCCAAGTATTCAAAGTGGGATGGTTATTCTATCTAAATAAATAACATGTGCTCACCCAAGATTCAAAATATGCATTGTCATGATTAGCAAATAGCGTAGTAGTTAATTGTGTATATGGTTGATTTAACATTAATGAAGAAGATACATGATTATGATGAATATAAAGTTTGAACACTTTTGTTATTTACAACCAATTTTAATTTATTTTTATTTCATATATGAGAGTTGTAGATAATAATTTTTGTGTGGTATTGGTTGGTATTATAATGGGATCAAAAATATCTTGTGTATGTATACCAAGTGCTTTCCTAGTGAAGCCATTTTTTTACAAATACTTATAGCCCATCCCATACTTCTAGAAGGGAGTATGTGTAGTGTTGGTACAAAAAATGGTTCTCCCTTTGAAAAGACGAGCAACATCAACAGGTAGAGCAGGATGATTAGAGACAGATAGAACAAGATTTGAGTCGTTTTGTAGTCAGGGACAAATTTAACTGGATCTTTATCTCTCGAGCTTGGAGAAATTGGATAGCACCATGCTGATGGTATGACCTACCCTCCTACTTTAGGTTGTGCATTCAATCATGGTGAGAGGACCCATTTTGTAACCTATAGTTGTAATGGATCAATAGTATTTGACTTTCCTTCTATGATTTTGAAAGAAAACCATGAGAAGACATGTTCAATGCAACATAATCTAACTCTCACGAGTTTACACACTACAAAATGAAGAGATCTCCTAAACAAGGTTCAAGTTACTAAAGAAAATAATAAAACTTGATTGATCTTGCATGGTTTGAGTAAGGGATGGGTAAATTCAACAAATATCCCTAGCATTTATGGACAAATAGTGCAAACAGGGGTAAGTCTTGTAGAATAAATCATTTATAGATGGATTTTGTGTGGGAATTAAGCAGGATAAAGTTGATTATACCAAATTCTTGGGATCTTTTTAAAAATGTTGGAAAATCTTCCAAAAAAGACAAAAAATAACACTTCAAACAATTAATAATGAACCTTCAACTAGAAGGTGTGCACCCATGAAAGCCAAAATATGAATCTAATTTTAAAGATCCAACTAAACATATTAAATCCCTAGTCCATCATGCCTAGGATACACTCATAGAATAACAAACAATCTATATCAGTAAAATGGAATTAAAGTGAATTTAAATTGTTTATTGTGTGATGAAATGAAATATCTTCTCACACCGCAATTGTAAATGCCACAATACTACCACAAGGATAAGATCTTGTGTGATTCAAAAGAATTTCTAACATAAGATTGTGACAGGAAGATGAATAACTATATGAAATATCTTTAAATTGAAATTAGACACAACAATGCTCATGATTACCATAAATAACTCAATGATCGTCAAATTCATCAGTAATGGAATTTTTCATTTATAGTATCAATGCTTGTCAATGGCTCTACACTTGTAACCATATTGACATGATTTTTTTAAGGCTCCAGAAATTAACAAGTTTCTCAGACAAGTATTTTTGAAAAATGGCTGATTTCAGTCTCTTCTTTCTTTTCTCTTCCTAATTTCATAGAAATATTAACCCCCCTTTACGAGAGTGTTCTCACCACCTTTATACAATTCCATTCCCTTTTTCCTTTTAATTTCCCTGACCAAAATGTGGATATTTCCCAAAGATATTTTGCTTTCCCAAAATTCTAGGTGTATCGATGACACTTTTTATGAAAATAATTTATCCATCTCTTCCAGGTGTGAAGAGTATAGGCCTCCTTCATTTTTCTCTTATTATATATGACTAGAATACCATGTCATTGCTTATGATTAATTTTTTCATGATTCCCTCCATCCGGTGATTGGATAGTTACTTTTGATATCCTTTGAGAAATTTTAGGTGACCTGAGGTGACAGATGATTTTTCATTTACTACCTGAAAATACACCTTGGGTACTGTGCATTCCTTCTCACATCTGGTTGATTCATTTGTCCCATGTGGTTCTTGTCAAATCTAGTTAATTCATAACCATGCTTATTTCAGATTCACTTCAACCTCTAAATTATCCTTGTGTGAACTGAAAAAGGATCTTCCCTCATTAAGTGAAAATGATTTCTTTAAATTCAATCAATCTGTGCTACTTCTACTATAAAACCCAACTTCATCCCATCACCAAGATGCATTACTTTTCTTATCATGCAATTAAGAAATTTTTATACTACCTTATACTAGTGACATGGAGAAAGTACCCATGGAAAATAGTTTGAAGGAAATTTTGTCAGAATATTTGAATCAAATATTCAACCTGTGTGGTCCTAATAAAGATTTTGTTATGGCCCTATTTGACATAGAATTTTCATGAGACACCATAGGGCCCTTGAATTATCAACAATCCTGGCTTTCACTTATCACTAGGATAATTAGGATCAATCATATTTCAATGGGAACATCTAAAGAATCCTGAAAATAGGAAGAAATTATAGATTGAGAGGAGGGCCCAAAGTGTCTTGCCAAATTGAATTTTAGTGTCAATTCTTATGTGATGAATAATTTAAATTAAATTATATTCCCAAGGAATCTTATGTGTTATAATTTAAATCTTGTCTTGACATTATGCCTACTATTTCTCACAAGGTGAATGAATTGGAGTAAAGTATTTCCTTTTTGGAGAAGGGGTAGATAAGACCTAAACCCTCAAAACCAAGTTCAATGCCAGCACTATCTTCGGGCAAGAGAAGTGGTGAATCAATCTCTTTGCCTCCAATCATTATCTCATATGGAGAAGAGGAGATGTCCTTATCTATTCATCGTTCAAGAGCAGAAATATCCTTTGTTTGGGATAATAGGGGTAGGTTTTCCATTCGTTTGTCCACTCACTCAAGGAACTATGCTCCTTCATCAGGACATGGCCTCTTAGGTCCCTAGCTAATCCCTTATCTAAGAGAGCACCCACCATTTTCAAGGAAATGGAAAAATGAATCTAGCTCAAAGTATATTGTTCCTTATGTCCGTTGTGATGTAGTAATTATTCTTCTAACCACTCCACACGTTCCCCCTTTGTCTATTCTCAAAAATTATACCCTTCACAAAGGGAAGGGGATGACACCATTCTTCACAGGTGGCCTAGATCTTCTATACTAGGTTTCTTCCTATCAAAAGAAGATTGAGGTAGATAAGATCATGCATGAACCCTGAATGAATCTAGAGTGATTAATGGATATGGGGATGTCACCTAATTTAGAAGGTTCTATTTTTTTATCCAGACAGCACATGGCTCTGATGATTTCTCTCTAAGGAAGAATAAGCTTCTGAACAAACTGCCTTTTCTAGGAGGGAAAGCTTATGAGGAAATGAGAGGTCTCTGAGAAGAATGTGTGTCTCTTATTCCTTTGTTTTCAGTTATGTAAAGAAACCCTTTTACCATGGGCTATCACCCTTATAGAATCTCCATTTTGAAATATATGTGAGACAACTTTCCAATGATGTAACATTCCTATTTTAACCTTCTGATATGCAATTATTTTCAATTTGCACATTACAGACTCCTTAGCTTAGTAATGGTACTAGTAATTAAAAGAAAATAGTATTTTGTTTTCAATGGTTAAAAATTATGTACTTTTCCTCAACCTCTTAATGTATTACATCATCTTATAACCTATTACATCTCATGTAGAATAGATGATTCATCTCATGATGATTTATAATTCTCCTTGCATTTTCTTGTTAATTCACAACACTTATGAGTTGCATGGCTCAAACAATCAGTTCACAGGTATTTCTTTCCCTCCACGGGAATTCCATATTTACAATTGTGCCTGGGTGACATGTGGAAACATCCACACCCTCCCCATTTCTCTAAATTTTCAACTCATTGGAACTACCTTGTCACGTATAAGCCACCTGGTGAATTATCGCAACTGGGGGGAGTCCTGACTTTCTATTCCTTTTCAAAATTACACTGAGGAAACACATGGACATTCTTCTCATCTTCTGTGGGGTATTCCCATTAAATGAATCTTGAATCTTTTCCTTAATCCCTCTACCAATTTTATAGAAATTTTCTATAACCTTTATGACCCTCAACTTTAAAAAGGGAGTTTGACAAAAGTAGATATAGGGTCTAACATGGTCCAATTCATGAATTTTCCACTCAAAATATTTTAAATTAGAATAATTGGACATGCAAACATTAGATTCATTAATAAAATAAAAGGAGAAAGATTATTCGAGCTCCAACACTGGCTCCAACTCAAGGATGGGTACCCCTTGTGGGTGCCACAAGAGTTATTCAATGTAGACCATGTGCCAAACTTCCATTGGCCTATGGAGTCAAATATTATATATACCAAGTCAAGAGATAAAAAACCATCCTAAAAAAAAAACCAAGAAACCAAAGCAACCGGGCATAGAAGACTAGGGGCAAAAACGGGAAACAAAAGAACACACAAAAACTCAAAAACAAAGTAGGAAGACTATACATTATACATTGGTTCATACCTTTCTCTGAAAGCTAATCAAAAACAAAATTAAGTTCCTACTATTGAAAGGAAACTCAAGCAACTCTCCATGTAGGTCCTTAAAAAAGAAAGTATGTTCACCAATCTTGATATCAATGGAATACGGGCCCATCCATGATGCATCAAACTTTTCATGATTTCCCCTATCCTCATGTCTATTGTCCCATAACAATACAAGGTCTCCAATGTTGAATATTTTGGGATTTAACTTTTTGTCAAATATTTGTTTAGCTTCTCTCTAAGCTTAAAATTCCTTTGGTGGGACTTTCATCTTTCCTCATCAAACTTAATGATTTGGTTTAATCTCACACTATAGGGGCCAACTCTCCATCTTCAAGTTATTGGATGAATTAATAAGAAGGTAATTGCAAGTGTAAAGGAAGGAGGGCTTGGACTTCATAAAATAGTTCGAATGGAATTTACCCATCGGAATCTCTTGCTGGAAACATCCATCTCTGATAAAAATGTCTTTGACCATAGTATGAGGAACATAAGATATGACCTTTGAGCTTAAGATATATGACCTGAAAGCTTTTGTTGCTTTGACCAAGACAAAATATTATGTTTTTATAATTGTGTACTTCAACTCATCTACCTATAATGCTTTACTGAAAAAGGAAATTGATCTTTCATTTCCTTCCTCATTGTTTTACAATAATATAGCTGCGATGGTGTTTTCAAATGCAAAAGAGAAATTTTCTAAAGTCTTTTTATAATCAGGGGTGGCTAGGAAAGAAGCATTTATGAATTCCTTTTTGATCCCAGTGAAATCTTGGATAAATTCATCTTCCCATTTAATAATTTGATTCTTCTTCAACATCTTCGTGATCGAGATAGTCATCTCCATGAAATTAGAAATGAATCTTCTTATGAAATTGATTTGGACAAAAAAAGACTTGATACCCTTTATGTTCCTGGGGATAGGAACTTTCCCAATAGATTCCACTCTCTTAAGATCAATCATGACCCCTTCCTTTGATACGATATGCCCCAACAACTTGGCTTTCTGCACCCCAAAATGACATTTTCTAGGATTCAACAACATACCGTATTCCCTGCACCTCTATAACATCTTTCTAAATACTACTTGAATGATCATCAATTTTTCTTGAAAATACTGTCACATCATCTTGGTATACAACTATAAATTCACTTATATATCCAAAAAATACCACATCCATATCTCTTTGAAAGGTGACACCAGCATTCATCAAACCAAATGGCATTCTCACATACACATAAGTACACCAAGGAGTAGTGAAAGTAGTTTTGATTTGTTCCGATTGCTTCATAACCACTTGGTTATATCCAGAAAATCCATCTAATATGGAAAACAAATCTAACCCAATGATTAACTACAACATATTATCCATGTTAGGAAATGGATAATTACCTTTCATTGAGGCCTTATCTAGATTTGTAAAATGTACACAAAGTCTTATATCCCCATTCTTCTTTCTAACTGGTACTAAATTTGCCACCCAACAAGAATACCTTGTAGGTTGTATAATTCCTCCAGTTTTGAGTTTCTTGAGTTGTTCTTTCATCTTCACAGATAAGAGAGGATTAATTGGCCCATGTTTTTTTCTGAACAGATTGGCCTTGGGTTCTAAAGGTATTTCATGTTGGAAAACGTCCTTCCTATATGCCTTTAATTCTAAATATAACCACATGAAGAAATCTTTGTACCTCTTCAACAATTGGACATATGACTTATTTTCTTATTTACTCAAGTCACTGCCCGACCATATTTTTATAGGTATATCATCCATTCCAAAGTCATGTTCTTCTACATCTCTCAAAACATGGACCTTCCTATGAGCAACAGTATCAACATTGTCAAAATTTGATTCCAATGCCACTAACCCTCTTGGAATTGTATTTGTTTTTAATTGAAAAACCTCCTGGCCAAAAAGAGTATCCTTGTCATAAAATACAGAAACCATCAATTCCTAGTCAATATTTTGATTTGTAAATTCTTCTTTATTTTTTAGAAACCTCCAAATTTTGGCATCATGTTCAAAAACTTTCCAGTGTTTGACATTGTAAGGGATAGATGGTCTTGCCAACACTTCAATATCATACTCACAGTAAGGGGATATTGTAAAATTGTCGAATTTGGATCCTAATACTACCAAAATTTTCTACATCAACATTTTAATCTTTGTTGTGATACAATATGTTAAAGGAATCAAACAACTCAATAAAGTCCCAAACTACAAGATTATATTGTTGCATCCTTTGATTCTTAGTTACATAAAGATTCCTGAATTGTTTAACCACCAAATCTGAATATCTTTTGAAAATCACATCTTTGATATCATACCTATAAGAAATCCTTAATCCCAAAATTAGTGCTTCATACTCTACAATATTGTTAGTACATTCAAACTTAAGTTCAAAGTAAAACTTCAAAGTCTCATGATTTGGGGATATAAGGACAACCCTGACACCATTCCCCAAATTGGAAAAATTTCCATCAAACATTAAATTCCAAGGGTCACCCATTTTCTGAAGATACTTACATTCATCCATGTTATACTCTTTAAAATCTGCATAACCCACAAAATTATCAGCATCTACGTCAGTGTACAATAGCTCATAGGATGCATTCTTAGGATCCTCATTGAGATGCACCATTATATTTTCTCCACATAGTTTAACAAGGATTCCGTCTATTAGTATGGTTGCATATGAAAAATCCATCTACACACTTCATCTAACACTAGTAGCTGCTTTCCTTGACATCAACATTCCTAATTTAGTAGGACAATCCACAATGACCACATTCAAGGTTAAAAACTTTCCCGGATAAGCCGTCAATTGTACAACAAAAAATTTGACATACCCAATCACCGGCACTTCTTATGAATCCATAGTAGTGCACTTTCGAGAATTTTTTTCTACTTTGATATTTAATTCATTCATAACCTCAAGGGGCATCACAATGCAAGAGGCCCCTGAGTCAAACATGCAGTTGCGTACTAACCTATCCTTTATGATAAAACTAGAATAAAAAAGGTCAACATCAAGTTGGGATTCAACAAAATAAGTGCCAAAATATACCTTAAAATTTTCTCTAGAATCCTCTGATACTTGAGGTACGTCCAATTCTACAATGACAGGGGGAGTATTCACATGGTTCATATTTTTACATGGGGGAAATGTATCCTCTTTTAATCCCAAGTACTCAAATGGTATTTTTCTATGTTCAGGGAGTCAAAGTAACTCAACAATAGGAACCATGACTTTAATCTGACTCAAAATATGGGTAACATCACATGGGACATATTTGGGTAAGAGAGTATTAGGAGTAAGGGTAAAAACTCCTTCTAGCAGTACATGACCTTTCAAGGTTTGGGCATGATCTAGGGTACAATATATATTTGGGATAATTGGACCTTTAGTTTGCATATCCTTTCTAGGAGAATCATTTGGGATATTGGTAAGAAACAGAGTCTTAGGTTTGGGCTATAGTCCTGCTCCTTTAACAAATCAAATTCGGGGATTGTATTCTTTCCCTGGGCAACAACTGCATTCATGAGTAATTTATTTTCTCCCTTAGAAGGAATTCCCCCATCGCACTTCTTGATCATTAAATCCCTCAGATATTCAAAATCATGATTAGGTAAATCAAATGCTTGCACCATATCTACTTCAACATCATCATTAGGGGGAAAAGGTAATATCCGGAAAAATCAATCCCAAAAACATTTTACGGTTTTGGAACTTATCAGCTTAGTTGAAATGGCTCCTTGTTGTGGATTTTTCAGGGTTTTCCATCATACATACATCACCATAGATCTCATCATCATTTGTATCTTCAATTTTCTCAATAATATCACAAGGGGAATGTGGAAAAAAACACCTATCACACCATTCAATAACATGATCTTCCTCCACCACATCAACTCTAGCAGTCAAAGGATCAACGATCTGTTTATTTTCTCTAGGTTGTCATTGTTTATTTCCTGACCCCGTGGGTACTTTTCCTCTTTCATCTATTATGTGATCACTCCTAAGATGATTTCCAAATCTATCTTATCCCTATGGTTTGTTGTGACCTTGACAACTCTATACTATTCACTTTTCTACTCTGGCAAGCTTGTAATATATTTCTTTAACTACTCTGGCCAAATTTTTCACAACCTCCTCCAGATCCACTTCCTTGTTTGACTGAGGTCTATCAGGATTAATCAATTTGACACCCTTCTTCCTATTTGGTTTTCTAGTTGCCTTAATATTATTTTCAATCTGCAATGCCATTGTAAAATCATGCCTTAAAGTTCTAGGATTCTTATCTCTCAAATAATAAATAACTTTTTGGTTAAAAACATCAGAGTACTTTATTAAGCAGGATTTATTATTAGGCCTCAAAATTATGTGTAGTCTATTTAAAGTCTTATTGAACCTGGTATTGAAATCCTGGACAAACTCATTGGGAATCTTCTTTATATTCTCATATTTAAACAAGAGGAACCTTAAGTCTGTCTTATCCCCATATAGTAATATGAAAGCATTCTTCATCCCATTCCATGAATTTATTGAGTTATCTGGAAAATATTTTTACCAATCACGTGCATATTCTTAGAGGGTATGAATGAATAACTTTATATATACATCTTCACGTTCTATTTCAAAATCCTCCATCATATTAAAAAAAATTCTCAAATGTTGGTCACCAGTGATGTCATTATTTCCCTAAAATTTAGGCAACCTATTTCTTACATCTTGCAGTACAACATTAGGATATCCAACGATGCCTCTAAAATTTATTGGTCCAAATGTGTTGAAAACAAAAGGAGCTCTAGGTGGAGGCTAAGCCATGTTATTTTGAGAAGGTGATCCTACAGGAGGATGAAAACAGTGTGGGACCAGGGGTCCTTGGGATACATGCATATGATCTTCAAAGTAAATATCCTCTAGTGACTCAATTTCACAAACAACATTATCAGTATTGAGTAATAAAGGAAAGAAATGAGGAACACTTATCCTATATACAAATGATGTCCCTTCCCCAGTTGGATTATTTAAATCTATAAAAGGACTATTTGTTTCTGAATTATTTGAATACATAGGATAATACTCAACTATAGGTTGGTCGTTTTCCACAACTAGTATCACCTTCTCTCTTGAATTTGATCCCCGAATGCTTTCTAGACTTGTATTCCTTTTGTATTAATTTTCCAAAGCTCTAGAAACAATATTCTAGTAGGATCCTTGTTAAAGAAATACCTTCTTCCTTCTAACTTTGTAAATATTAACAACAAATCTTGCTTGACAAATATTAAGACATTGGTATTTATCAAAAATTTCAAACAAACACGGAATCACCACTAAGGATTTTTACCTCAGATGTGCTAAAGCATTGTAATTAACTTGTCAAGTGTATATAAATACTCAATTTCTACAAATATTGAAAGATTTGATCATCCTTTGTCAATATTAATCACTAGAAATACAAATATAGTGTAAAACTCCCTCAAACTAGGAAATATTGCAAAATTAACTTCTGATCTCACACGATCTTTACAAATCTTAACAAAGGATAACATCTAAACAAACTATTTACACCTAAACATGTAAGATTCATTACCAAAGGTCAATATACATATGTATTTTCTCAAATAGTCCCTAGAAGTGGTGTCAGATCAATGTTGGTACCAAAAATGGTTCTCCCTTTGAAAAGTTGAGAAGTATCAACAAGCATAGCAGGATGCTTAAAGATAGATAGATCAGGATTTGAGAAGCTGAGAAACATCAAAAAGCATAGAAGGATGCTTAAAGACAGATAGATCAGGATTTGATTTTTTTTGTAGCTAGGGATGGATTTAATTGACTTTTTATCACTTGAGCTTGGAGAATTGGATAGTACCGTGCTGAGGGTATGACCTACCCTCCTACATTTTGTTGTGCCTTCAATCAGGGTCAGAGGACCCATTTTTTAACCTATATTTGTAATGGATCAATAGTATTTGACTTTCCTTCTATGATTTTGAAAGAAAACCTTGAGAAGACATGGTCAATGCAACATAATCTAACTCTCACGAGTTATCATACTAGAGAAAGAAGAACTCTCCTAAACAAGGTTCAAGTTACTAAAGATATAAATAAAACTTGATTTCTCCTACATGTTTTGAATAAGGGATGGATAAATTTAACAAATCTCTCAAGAATTTATGAAAAAACAATGCAAGAAGGGGTAATTCTTATAGAATTTATCATTTATAGATAGATTTTGTTGGGGAATTAAGAAGGATAAATTTGATTATACTAGATTCTTGTAATATTTTAACAAATTTTGGAAAATGTGCCAAGTAAGATGATAACAACACTTCAAACAATTAACAATGAAGCTTCAACCAGAAGGTGTGTACCCATGGAAGCCCAAAGATGCACAGTTTCACACATTCTTTGAGAATTTAACATAAAATATTTTATTAAAGACCAAAATTAACATCAATAATCCTTGATCCATTATGCCTAGGATACACTTAGAGTAAAATGGAAGTAAAGTGAATTTAAGTTGTTTATTTTGTGATGAGATGAAAGGTTTTCTCATAGAGAAATTGTAAATGCCAGAATACTACCACAAGGATAAGATCTTGTGTGATTCAAAGGAATTTATAACATAATATTGTGACAGGAATATGAATAACTATATGAAATATCTTCGAATTGAAATAACACATAACAATGCTCATGATTAACACAATTAACTCAGGGCTCGTCAAATTCATCAGCAAGGGGAAGTTTCATTTATAGTCTCAATTCTTGTCAATGGTTGTACACTTGCAACCATCTTGACATGATTTATTTTGAAGGCTCTAGAAATTAACAAGATTCTGAGACAAGTCTTTTAGAAAAATGGATTGTTTCAGTCTCTTCTCTCTTTTCTCTTCCCAAATTTACAGAAATATTAACCCCCCTTTGCGAGAGTGTTCTCATCACCTTTATACAATTCCATTTCCATTTTATTTTTAATTCACCCCCCCCCCCCTAAATGTGGATATTTCATAAGTATATTTTGCTTTCCAAAAATTCCAGGTGTATCGATCACACTTTTTACGAAAATACTTTATCTGGCTCTGCCAAGTGTGAAGAGTACGGGCCTCCTTAATTGATCTGAAAATAATCAGATTATTACTACTTGATCTCGGACCCTTGTAGGCTTTAAATATTTTCTGATGATTTTCTCATTTTAAGTAATCAATTTAAAAATTAATGCAAGACAATAAGACAATTACACAAATATTGATTACGGAGTTCGGTAATTGCCTATGTCTCCAAGTTCGTGGTCGAACCGTTCCACTAGTCAAAACTTGTAAGTTACAATAGTACTTTCACAAGAAAACCTAATGGAATTTTACTTGCCTATCAGTACACCAGTTCTTCAAAAAACTTCCGATGATTAGTCGAATTGTTCTTCACCTTCCTGATGCACAATCTCCTTCGGCTTCGATCGGCCTTCTCAACACTATCAATGCGAAGCTAGCACTCCGGTCGACAATCTAGGATTTGCAAGTAATTGGTGTGGCTCAATGGGCCTATTGGGTAGTTTATAATTTACTCCCAATCACAAATATTTCATCTACTATTGCCTAAAATAATAGGCCAATAGACAATACTTGTTGACACATCCCACAAATAAGCTTAACAAATAATAAGCTTGTTGGACTCATGTGTGTGTCCATTACAATAGAATGGGTTCCCTATTTATACAAAATTAGGGCCCAAAAAATATGCAATATAATTTATCTTAAGGCTATTATAAGCCTCATCCCGTAAAATGAATGGGATCAAATATTCCAAAGAATCCGATTTTCATGTTTAAATGGGATTAATCCCCATGTTAGCAGCTTAACATTTGATAAGGGATTAAATCCCATAGTGGCAGATTAGCATATGAAATGGGATTAATATCCCAATTTTGGCGGTTGAGGATAAAGTGGTATAAATCCCACATTTGGGCACCCTTTTATTATGGGTAGGTTTTAACAAACCTTACTCTCACCATTTTATACATGGATAATACCACACATGGCTTTAAGCCCCCAACAACCACTTCATCCTCCTTCTCTCCTCCACGTGGAAGATTCCACTACAACCGCTTCACCTGCTCCCTTCCACATGCTTAGCATAGCATTTGGCAGTTTATGTGGGGTTTAATACTAATGTATAAACATTAGATTTAATACTAATGTATGGCGGTTTATACTAATGTTTGAACATTAATATATATATATATATATATATATACATGGAATTTGGAATGGTGTGTAAGTGGACTTACCAAGTAAATAAAAATTTGACCCATACCATGGGGTATCGAAATTAATTAACTCAGTCATCATGTAGTCCACTTGTCATCTCTCGATAGGAAAATCGAGTGAATTCAACGAGTGGTGGCAAGCCACGTGTCACAGTGCGATTGGTCCAATATTGACTAGTTGACCAGAGTTGACTTTCCCGTTATCTGAACTTTGACTGAACATATCTAGAGCTCCCGATGTTCATTTTTTATGTTCTCACAGTCGTTGGAAAGCTCTCAAGATGATATTTTTCATTAAAACCATTTTTAGATGTTTAGGGAACTTTCAAAAATGATCCCTTGATCACACCTCCCCACTTAGAAAGGCTTTTTGTCCCAAAAAGCTTCCGTATTGTCCTGAATCTGAAAAACTATGCTGCCACCTCGGAAGTGCTGTTGTAGTAGACCCTTGGTTCTTCTCCTCCAACCTTCTCACTTTGAAAACTCTACTCCGATCTTGGGACCTGTGGGTTATGGGCCCACAATGCTTTTTTTGCGTCACTCTGATATCCGAAGAAGACCTCCACGCCTCCGCTTCATGGTGCTAAGTTTCTGAATGAAAACTCAACACTCCTTCTATGTGGTGCTAAGCTTCTTGATATCTAACCACAAGGATCTTCTTTTACTCTATAACACAACTCCTGGCTCTGAGTTGATTCCACAGAATCCAAACTGGATTGAAGGAACTCCATGTTACGTAGAGCTTTGATTGATCTGATGTTGGTGATGGACAATGCCTTATCCCTTTACAGACCTCAACGCCTCCAATGCATGATGCTAAGCCTCTTTCAAGACCTCAAGCCTCCGATGCACGATGCTAAGTCTCTATAGACCTCAACGCCTCTGATACATGATGCTAAGCCTCTTTTAAGACCTCAAGCCTACAATGCATGACGTTAAGTCTATTACAGACCTCAACGCCTCCGATGCATGATGTTAAGCCTCTTACAAGACCTCAAGCCTCCAATGCATGATGCTAAGTCTGTTGATCAGCTACCATTTGTATGTGTAGTCGCAATGCCTTGACACTGAATGAAGTTATGAGCTAATCCTTTTGAGAGCTCTGATTGTTGACATACAATATCAGGTACCACTCTGCTGCACGGTCACAATGCCTCTACACAGAATGAAGTTCTGACCTAACGTCAATGCCAATGATGATTCAGCTACCATTTTTCTACATAGTCACAATGCCTCTACACAGAATGAAGTTCCGAGCTGATCTTTTGAGAACTCTATTGTCTGCACAAATGGAAAATTAATCTCCAAGCTTTATATGAGGTAATTCCTATATCCAAGCTGTAACAGGTACTCACACGCTAATTAGGAGATATGTTTGGAGCATTAATCAAATTTTCTAACTAAGAAAATACACTGAGTATTGTAAACCTTTCTCTCATCATTTTCTCATAAAATCTGATCTCCAAACTTAATATTGCATACAATCCATCAATCTAAATTATGCAATATATAATTGAAAAATTGTTGACTTACCCATTTTAAAGGACTTTCACTTTCAGGGATTACTTGGTCCAGGGTTGACTTGTCAACTGGTGGTTGAGTAGAAACTACCTTTGCCTTTACAATAGGCCTCCATTCCATCTTTCGCTTGCCATTACTCTGATGGTGAGATGGATGCAGTTTCTAACAATTTTCCACCCGGTGCCCATTCCTCTAGCAATGAGCACAAAAATTCCTCTTAATCTCCTTCTTCTAGGATGAGGAACTCTTTCGACCATTTCTCAACTCTGCATGACGAGATTGTTCTTTCTGATTTGCCTTGTTCTAGATGAATGGCATCAACTTCTTCATCAGTGTCCTTCTCTTCCAACATCTAGCCACTGAATGATTATGCAATCCACAAAAAGTACATTGAAAGGAATTCCACATCTTCTGAAAATAATAACCATACTTCTTAAGCTGGAAAAGTGCATCAGAAGTTTTCTCGTGCTTACGATTATGGTAAGAAACTGGTGGTGGAATATCATTACCTCTTCACTGATTTCTCTTACCACATCTTTCCTGTGACAACAAAGCACAACTTTCCTTCTCATAATATTCTTACAGGACTAGTGGGGTAATCACTTTTCTTTCAGAAGCTTGTCTCCTGTCAGCGTTCTTGGAGCATTCTCCAATTTCCATTCTCACACTAGGAAAACCCAAACCTATAAAATGAGGACAATCCTCAACTTGTATTGGGTTAGCAATACCTTGGCAATTTTTACCAAGGCCTCTTCCATAAAATCCCATTTTATCTAGTAACTTAGATCCAATGCCTCTAGTATGCTTTTCAAACAAACCAAAGACTTCATTACTTGAATCTGAAACCGAATGGGAGGAAGAAGAAGATTCCAGTGGTGAAAAACTTACAATGTAGTCATCTACCATGGTCACTGCATCTGAATTTGAAGGTATTTCCTTTCTCTGATCACCACATTACAACCTTTCCAAGAGCTCATCCTTGGTTTTCAGTTCCAATTTCAAACAAGCATTGTCCTCTTCCAAGAAGTAATACATTAATCACAGGATGGATTTCTCTTCTTGGATCTGGTGATTATACGCCTCAATTTCCTCGAGCTTCACCTATTTAGACATCTTTCCCATAGTGCACTTGTACCATGTTCACAAAAATTGAACTAGCTGCACCAACTTGAAGCAATCACTCTGTTAATCAGTTTTACCAGCTCTGATACCAAACATGATCTGAAAATAATAAGATTATTACTACCTGATCTCAGACCCTTGTAGGCTTTAAATATTTGCCGATGATTTTCTCCTTTTAAGTAATCAATTTAAAAATTAATGCAAGCCAATAAGACAATTGCACAAAGATTGATTACGGAGTTCGGTAATTGCCTACGTCTCCGGGTTTGTGGTCGAACCGTTCCACTAGTCAAAACTTGTAAGTTACAATAGTACTTTCACAAGAAAACCTAATGGAAATTTACTTGCCTATCAGTACACCAGTTCTTTGAAAAAATTTCGATGATCATTCGAATTGTTCTTCACCTTCCTAATGCACAATCTCCTTTGACTTCGATCGGCCTTCCCAATGCTATCAATGCGACGCTAGGACTCTGGTCGATAATCTAGGATTTGCAAGTAATTGGTGTGGCTCAATGGGCCTATTGGGTAGTTTATAATTTACTCCCAATCACAAATATTCCATCTACTATTGCCTAAAATAATAGGCCAATAAACAATATTTGTTGACACATCTCACAAAAAAGCTTAACAAATAATAAGCTTGTTGGACTAATGTGTGTGTCCATTATAATAGAATGGGTTCCCTATTTATACAAAATTAGGGCCCAAAAAATATGCAATATAATTTATCTTAAGGATATTATAAGCCTCATCCTGTAAAATGAATGGGATCAAATATTCCAAAGAATCCAGTTTACATGTTTAAATGGGATTAATCCCCATGTTGGTGGCTTAACATTTGATAAGGGATTAAATCCCATAGTGGCGGATTAGCATATGAAATGGGATTAATATCCCAATTTTGGCAGTTGAGGATAAAGTGGTATAAATCCCACATTTGGGCGCCCTTTTATTATGGGTAGGTTTTAACAAACCTTACTCTCACCATTTTATACATGGATAATACCACACACGGCTTTAATCCCCCAAGAACCGCTTCATCCTCCTTCCACGTGGTCCTTTGCATACCCCCACCACCACTTACCTCCTTCACAAATGGACTTAACATGTGGCGGTTTATACTAATGTTTGAACATTAATATATATATATATATATATATATATATATATATATATATATATATATATATATATATATATATATATATACGTGGCATTTGGAATGGTGTGTAAGTGGACTTACCAAGTAAATAAAAATTTGACCCATACCATGGGGTATTGAAATTAATTAACTCGATCATCATGTAGTCCACTTGTCATCTATCAATAGGAAAATTGATTGAATTCGATGAGTCGTCGCAAGCCATGTGTCACAGTGCGATTGGTCCAATATTGATCAGTTGACCAGAGTTGACTTTCCTGTTGTCTAAACTTTGACTGAACATATCTAGAGCTCCCGATGTCTATTTGTCACATTCTCACAGTCATTGGAAAGCTCTCAAGATTATCTTTTGTACTGACACCATTTAAGAAACTTTCAAAAATAATCAGATTATTACTACCTGATCTCGGACCCTTATAGGCTTTAATTATTTGCCGATAATTTACTCCTTTTAAGTAATCAATTTAAAATAAAAAGCAAGAAATTTAAGACAATTGCACAAAGATTGATTACAGAGTTCAGAAATTTCCTACGTCTTCGGGTTCATGGTCGAACCGTTCCACTAGTCAAAACTTGTAAGTTACAATAGTACTTTCACAAGAAAACCTAATGGAATTTTACTTGCCTATCAGTACACCAGTTCTTCGAAAAAATTCTGATGATCAGTCGAATTGTTCTTCACCTTCCTGATGCATAATCTCCTTCGGCTTCAATCGGCCTTCCCGACGCTATCAATGTGACGCTAGCACTCTGGTCGACAATCCAAGATTTACAAGTAATTAGTGTGGGTCAATGGGCCTATTGGGTAGTTTATAATTTACTCCCAATCGCAAATATTTCATCTACTATTGCCTAAAATAATAGGCCAATAAACAATATTTGTTGACACATCTCACAACAAAGCTTAACAAATAACAAGCTTGTTGGACTAATGTGTGTCCCCACAATAAGCTTAACAAATAATAAGCTTGGGTTGTGTGTGTGTTACAATGCAAATGGGTTCCCCATTTATACAAAATTAGGGCCCAAAAAATATGCAATATAATTTATCTTAAGGCTATTATCAGACTCATCCCGTAAAATGAATGTGATCAAATATTCCAAAGAATCCGATTTGCATGTTTAAATGGGATTAATCCCCATGTTGGCGGCTTAACATTTGATAAGGGATTAAATTCCATAGTGGCAGATTAGCATATGAAATGGGATTAATATCCCAATTTTGGCGGTTAATAATAAAGTGGTATAAATCCCACATTTGGGAACCCTTTTATTATGGGTAGGTTTTAACAAACCTTACTCTCACCATTTTATACATGGATAATACCACGCATGGCTTTAAGCCCCCAAAAATCACTTTATCCTCCTTCCACGTGGTCCTTTGCATGCTCCCTCCACCACTTACCTCCTTCACAAATGGACTTAGCATGTGGCGGTTTATACTAATGTTTGTACATTAATATGTGTGTGTGTGTGTGGCATTTGGAATGGTGTGTAAGTGGACTTACCAAGTAAATAAAAATTTGACCCATACCATGGGGTATCGAAATTAATTAAGTTGGTCATCATGTAGTCCACTTGTCATCTCTCGATAGGCAAATCGATTGAATTCAACGAGTGGTGGCAAGCCACCTGTCACAATGCGATTGGTCTAATATTGACCACTTGACCAGAGTTTACTTTCCTGTTGTCTGAACTTTGACTGAACATATCTAGAGCTCTCGATGTCCGTTTTTCATGTTCTCATAGTCGTTGGAAAGCTCTCGAGATGATCTTCTTCACTGACACCATTTAGGGATGTTTAGGGAACTTTCAAAAATGATCCCCTGATCATTCATTTTACTCTTATCATATATGACTAGAATACCATGTCATTACTTGTGATTAATGTTTTCATTATTTCCTCCATCTGGTGATTGGATAGTTACTTTTGGTATACTTTGAGAACTTTGAGGTGACCTAAGGTGACAGATGGTTTTTCATCTATTATTCAAAAATACACCTTGGGTACTATGCATTTATTCTCACATCTACTTGATTTAAATATACCATGTGGTTGTTGTTAAATCTAGTTAATTCATCAACCATTCTTATTTCGGATTCACTTCAACCTCAAAATTGTCCTCGTGTGAACTGAGTGGGATATTCCCTCATTAGGTTAAAATTATTTCTTTTAATTCAATAAATTTGTATTATTTCTAATATAAAACCAAAATTTATCCCATCACCAGAATGCATTACTTTTCTTATCGCTATAATGTTACGATTGCAAATTTCGACTGACTTCTACTAGTTGATATCGATCCAGAGTACCCATGGTGAATACCCAATATTGTTTGAAGCTGCAATTTTGCCAGAAGGCATCTCAATCAAACATTTGATCCTGTGTGAGCCCTGATAAACGATACTTGTTTAGGGCCATGTCCTTGACATAGATTGTTGCGGAGGTATAACACAAATGGACCCTTAACTTATCAATCATCTCCTCGCCGCGACATCTTGCAACCACTAAATGATGGCCAAAATAAAATTAGTGCAATATAATAAAATCATAACAAAAGCATGTAAGGTGGGTTCAAAACAAGGCGAACGATTTTGATGGAAACATCTAAACCGCCTCGTCATATCACTTTGGCATAAATGGTCTAGTACCGAGATGATTCGCCATGTCGCCTTTGGGAAAACTAAGGTTCAGTATCCATTCTTATGTGATGATTGACTTTGTATTATAGGTGATTCTTGCAATGTTACATCCCATGCGCTATATGACACTTTAGTGGTTAGTTGAAAGTTGTGCCTGCCATGTCTCACTTAGAGTGGATAAGGTTAAGGAGTTGACACCGAAGTACCATTTCTATATCAAAAGTTGTCATTATGAGATTTTTAGAACCTTATCACAAAGGGGTACAAAAATCATATAGCCAGGACCATATTATCGAGTAAGACCACAAGGGAGAACCTATATGGTCTCTATTTATCAACATCTTCTGATCTCTAGTTTCCAAAATGAAGCAGTTGTCCTTAGGTATTCATCATTCTACACAGTCCAAATTTTCTTATGCTACCTTTGATAGCAAGCAAAGGTTTGAACTCCCTTGGTTGTCCATTTACTCAGAAATTACTATGTTCCTATCATTTAGGGCATGGCCTCTGAGGTACTTGAAGCTATATTTTGCCTTCTGCATATTGATTGTTTAATTGCCCATATCAATTTGAGATAGACAACATGAATCTATCTCAAACCCTCTTGTTCCTTATGTCCAATTTTGGTTTAATCACTTGATCTTCCTATTACTTCTTGTTAGTATCTTCCTTGAATTTATCATATGTAGAGCTTGAAGTAATGTTCCCTTGAGAAAGGGAAAGGGAATACAACATTCTTCAGTAGGTTGCATGCATTTTCCTCTTATTGGAATTGAGCTGTCTTCACTATCATGAAATAACCTTGAGCAATTTGAAAAGATCATTGCATGTAACCATGACTTTATTCTTTATCAAAAACATTTTTGTATGATTGTTTTGCTCACGATCTTTAGGTGAAAGCACAATCATAAAGGAACTCATTTTGATGTTTTCATCATGATAGCTTTGGAAAATTGCTACTAATGACTTCTATGTTAATGAACTACACTAATATTCTGAACATCCTCCACTCTTCTGGATGAGATAATCTTACGAGTTAGTTAGAGTTTTTTGAGTCGTATGGTCTAGTCTTCCTAATGACATTTGTTTTCATTTATGAAAAAATTGAAGCACAACCCTTTTACCATGGGTTGGGGCAACGTATAGAATCACTTATTTAAATATATGTGAGACAACATTCACAATGATGTCACATTCATATTATGGGTTTATGATAGGGAAGGCTTCCCGATTTCCTACATTACAAGTTCCATAAGCTTAGCGTATTGGCATCAGTAATGAAGGGCATATTTGGTATTGATGTTAATTACCCATGGTTTGTAAATTTTCATCTAAACATATGCAAACTCTTAATGTGTCTGCAATCATCTTTATATTTGTTGACCATCTCTAGTGTCAGTAACTAAACAATATGATCTCATAGTGAGTAGCAATTGGGCTAGCCTTTTGGCATGTTAGTTCGACAACACTTGTCATGTCACCTTACGTAGGGTCTGATAAATTAATTATATGACTAAATTCACATGTAGTAATGAAGTTACTTAAAACTATGTTCAAAGAGTGAACATAAAGAGAGGTAAATAAATAGTCAATATTTATGTGGGTATATAAGATGAGACTTGGTGTAAATAAATAAATAAATAAAAGACTCCCACAAATGTATACCAATGATGTGGGTAAATAAAACATAACATACTAATGTAAATCAAGTGTGGTATAAAGGGGTGAAAAGGATATTTGTAATCACCTCTTGAATGGGGGATTCCCATATTAATGGATACTCCCTAGAAAAAGGTTCATACTCCCTCCAATAATATTTATTTTCAAATAAATCTATATCCTTCACGAATCTCAACTGTGAAAAGTAAAGGGGGTTTTACAAGTTGGAACAAATATAGGGGCACACATGGTGCGAGTAATGAATTTTCCCCTCAACCATAGGGTACAGTGGTACGCCTTAGATTGGACATGTGACCATTAGAAAGGGTTAATATAATATATTGATTTGAGATTATTTTATCTCCTCACGGCTATAGCGTAAGGACCTTTTTTGGGATCACAACAGGAAGTGTAATGCCCTTTTAAAAAGAGAATTCTAGATATGTATTCCAAAGAAAATTATCTATAAGGAATATAAGAATGAAAATATGGTACATGTTAAAGCATAAGATCTGATAGGTTAATTTTCAAATATTACTAGTGCTTATAAATCATATGGTCATCTTAATTTGTTACAATAATGTAAACTGAATGGAATAATATTTTAAAACCCTATATCCAAAGATACAACTTAAACTTAGTATGTTATTTTTTACATCATCCTGAAATCATTGAAAAATCCTATCATGGGAAAAAATCGCATCACTTTTTGGTATCAGAGCCAAATGTTGTGAAAACCAAGGGTTATGGTTGTTGCAAGAATTCTAAGTTTGATGTTTTACATATAATTTGTTATAGGGTATAAAAATGATGATTTGGATTTTATTATATTTTTTATTTGTGAAAATTATAAAGGATTGATCAAGTTTTAACATACTGGACATGATTAACTAATTTAACAATGCACTACCACCTAAAGTTTACTTCGATATAGTCAAAACCTAATTTAAATGACATGTTGGGGAGGAATATCCTACTAGAATCAATTAAAATATATTCCTTAGTAAAATTCAGAGTACAAAGAATAGAATCCACGTGTTCACATAATTTTATTAGGATCCATTTGGGTGGAATCATATTCCTTATCAACCTAAATATTTTGTTCTTGTGCATATAATTTGATTTGTAACTTTAAAAGAGACAATTCATTGGGTAACATTAACTCTTCCTAAGATTAAAACTAGATTGATGATGAGTTCAGCAAGAGACATAATTTAGTCATGGGTATGTGAGGGATCCTTTAGATGTGTAATGCTCATCATTCATATATTTGAATCTCAATACTCATACCAGTTGAATACGAACATGGTGATCAAATTAGTAGGAATATTGCACTATGAAACTTTAACTTCATACGAAGCATAAATTTCCACCACGTATTCAATTGGGAATAATTTTTTCAATGCAACTTAGATGTGCATATATAGGCACAAGATAAGCATTAAAAACATTTACAACATGTATATTAGCATGCCCTTTTAAGAATAGAAAGCATTTAGAATGCTTATGCAACCTTATGACATCCACATATGGTCATTGCACTTGATATGGCATACATATGGGGAGGTTCATTCAGGGATAAACGTTAGAAGTGGGAAACAAGGTACAAAATATTTATCTATAGTTTAAAATATTTATTGCAGGAGAAGAACTAAGTTTGTAACTTTAAAATGAGATATTTTCTTCAACTTGGGATTTGCATTTATGGAACCAATTAATTAAAGTGCACGATATTTTTCATTATAAATTTTAGGTTTATACTGAGCATTCATATCCCTAAATATGGTTGTATATGACCTTTCACTACTTATAACCCCATAGTACATAATGTAGAACATGATAGGTTGATATTCAAGAGCCAATCAGAAAATGAGACCTAAAGCGCATTTTTTATGGATATATTAGAGCTATGTTGATCTCAAATACCTTTTTAATTTAGGTGAAAAAGTAGAGCAATTAATGAAAATTTAGTATTCATTTTTTGATTCGAGTATGAGACATAACAACCTCTGTATGTTGGGTTGTTACTAAAGTGAATATTGTCATGGAAAATGTCCTTAGCACTGAAATAGTAATTTTAAATTTCTAGCCATGTTTATATACTAAACTCAGAAAAATGTCAAAGGACTTTTAAATCTAGTCACTATGAACCCTTCCTATGACCAACCTATCAGCTCATGCAACCCCTCCAAGTAAAGTGTCACCATCAAGTCCAACCAAGAGTTAAAGTGACTAACATTGGATATTTCAAAGTGTAGTTTCATGTGCAAGTGAATGAATCTAAGTTGATTTCATAATGAGATCAAGATTTGAGGTATAACAATGCTCTCTGAGGTGCCAAATTGGTTATTTTTAGCAATATTGTAGCATGAAGACATCATTCGGACGTTGACAAGGAAAAATCAAGCCATTTGGGAGTTGTGAAGGAGAGAAATGAATTTATCCAAGATAGTTTAGGGAAAATATGTGGAAGAAATCTATGTCAGGAATCAAGCAAGATAGACATGGTCATTTTAGGCACAGAGAATGAAGGCTCCAACGGTGAAAGCTAACTTGTCTAGATGATATTGGGAGTTCCCTTAAAGAGGCCCATTTGAGTAGGTACCAACAAATAGGACATTAGGGAAATCTCTTGGAATCTAGGTCTAGGGCATGATGGACTCATGAGAATTAGTGTATCCAAGACTTAAAATATGCAATGTCTGTGCTGGAATCCTAAGGACATTAGTAGTTTCCCCTTAAGAAGGTCAAAAATGAAACACGTTATATGCATGCTAAAAGTAAAACAAGCTAATGGAATGGACTTAACCCCAAGTAAATCATAACTTAGTTTATTTCAACAAATAAATCAAGATAAAACATGAAAATAAGCTAAAAACTTGCACAAAATGTTAGAAACAAAGAATGCAAACCTCCTTTTGAAAATGGATGTGCTTTTGATATGTAGATGCCCCCTTTATATGAACCAAACACTAGTTACGTGCAATCAAACGGGTTTTACTAAGGTGGAAGAGATCTCATCAATATGGATTAAGTTCCATTTTTTACTCTTCTCCTACTAACCTTGGCAAGAGAATAGGTTACTCAATTAAAAAATCCTTCCATTCACATGAAATTCTCTTGTGAAGTAAAAATGTTCTCTTGAGATGTCAAATGTCTTAAAAGGACAAGGTGTACTAGGTTTCTTATATAAATTTCCAATTTGGGAGAAGATTGCAACCTAATGAATGTGGGATAAAGTGAATGTTTAATTAGAAATGGATAAACATGATTAGAAGAGATTAGTAACTCATAGAAGTTTGAGAAAGTTTAATTAATCAATTGAGATTAATTAATAGGACAAGTTTAGCTTATAGAAGCCATTTAAAGATGAATTGAAGGGAAATTAATAGACTTTGAGGGGTTTGAGAAGGGGATTTAACTAATAAGAGGGTTTATTGATTAAATATGAGTTGAAAGGTTAATTAATTAACAATGGTTGATTAATTAATTAAAAAGACGATTTTAACTGACAAAGTAAAGCTAATTGACATACTAGATGAAAAAAAAGGCTAGTTAATTAACAAAATGTCATTAATTGATTGAGAAAAAGGGGAATATTAGATAATTAGTGGGAAATCACTAATTATAATGAAATTACTTGAAATAGGACAATTAGTTAACTTTAGTATTAAAATTGTATAGTTGAAATTAGGTGTCTATATTTTGCCCTCTTTGATGTCGTGTAGTGGGAGTGACAAAATTTCAAAGATAGTAGATGGTTTTATTTTGTATGGGTAGAAGAAAAATCAGCATGATGGAAGATGCCCCTTTGAGTGATGATGCGGTGATAAAATAAGTTGATTGAGGATCAAAAAGAAGAGAAAAATTATTATAGTGGAAGAAAAGACTTATCATGGAAGTTGGAATTTGAACTTGGATTAGTATGCCTTTATTTGATTTTATGTATTTTTGTGCCATTTAATGACAAGGGCTATACAAGGGAGGGGTGAAAGGGAATAAACAATTCATTATTCCAACCACGTCTTGGTAGTGTAGAAGAAATATAAAAGGTTAGTTAGAGGGAAGGTTAGGTAGAATGGGGAATTATTTAGAAAGGAAATAAAGATAGATGATGGATGGAAAGATTGTAGCATGATCTACATACAAAAGTACATTTTTATTTGATGCGAGCATACAAAAAAATGGTTAAATGACATAAAAATTCCATAATATTGATTTTTTGCAATGTTAAAGGACTTAATCAAAGAAAAATATACAAGCAATGTAATACAATAAAGTAAACAAACAAACATGCCAACAAAAAAAGCATAATCAAACATGCTTAAATAAGCAATGTTCAAGAGAATTGTACTAATGTTTTTACTATCCATATTTAGTTCCCAAATATGCAAGTTATACGAAAAGGGTTAAGATGATGCCCCCAAAATAGATACATGTAAGGGATTGGATTGAGGACATAGAAGTATTTTAAAAATTAAACATGCACTATGAAATTACCTCGACCAATGATTCATGTTGGGAAGACATATATAGGAAGAAAACAATATTTTGTTATGAAAGAAGATAACAATATGATATACATGTCATGTGTTATAACTATAAAAAGAAAAAAGACGTTTTGTGGTATAATTTCCAATGTTTAATGTTTTTAAGTTTTTTTGCTATTTATGAAATTTGAGATTTTGTGAATGTTTTTGAGTTGTCTATATTTTCCAATGTTTAGGATTTTATGATGTTTTGATTTTTTTTTATATTTTTGAAGATTTCGAAAAACTATCTATAGGATAACAAAATGCCAAGATGCCCCCAATGAGAGATGAGAATATACAAGAGAAAATTACGCACTCATATACAAGAATAGGATAATCTAGATTAAGGCCAAGAGGACTAGGTTCAACAAGATCACAAACACAAGCCAATGACAAGGCTAGGAAGAAGTGATCATGCCCCAAGTTTGAGGTGTCTGATGAGCATCATTGGTACTCATACTTTAGTTATCTTATCTTTTCCAGTCCAGGGCGATGTCTATGGCTATATACAACAAAGTAAATGGTTGAAATAGTGCTAAGTACTTATTTAATAAAAAAATTAACCAAATGCTATGCTAACTTCCATAAGGAAGTGAAAAATATTAATCAACCAAGAATTATTGAACTTACAATTAAAACTACTAAAATAATGAAATTCTAGTAAATTGAATAAATGTAAAATAACAGAGATAAAATGAATGAGAAATTCTCCCTTCATGTTGGGAAGGAGTGGCTCTTGCCCCTTCCCACTGATCCAGTTCAAAGTTGTAAATCACACAAGTCAAATTTTCACTTGAATCATCAGTTTATTGAAAGGAAGAATTCCATTTACAGTAATCAATCGAAATAACTATTTTCCCTGTTACAAATGCTCTTTTATATCAAATTAGTACTAGTCACTCTAAAAGAGGACTACCTATTTGCATTTAATTAAAACTACTTAACTAGAAACTATTTATAACAAAAAATAATTATCTGAGGAGTTACAATTGTGGAAGGATTAGTGCATGCCACACTTGGATAAAATTCATCCTGTTGACTACAGTTGAGGTCCTTAATTTACTCTTAATTGAGGTAGCCAATAAGTGCCAGAAAATATCAAATATTCTACATTAGATCCCTATAATCATGAAAATTATTAATCTATGAGTTATTATTTTTGTCTACTCCACGTCTTCAATCAAATGGTGTAAAGTTAAGGTTGATTGGTCCTCATAATTCGCATGTTAGTTGATATGGTAGGCCACGTATCATGCTCATTCCATCACTTAGAATAGTGTACCAGATACATAAACTTGTCATTTTTCCATCTGTGTCATTTTCCTCTTTTGTCTGAGTTCCTCACTCCAATAGGTATACATTAGTGATCCAAGTGAGTCATGCAATCCTAAGTGACTGCTGCACTCCAAAGTGATTCCTGCTCTCATCTATAGTTAAGTCTTATGATGGCTTAAGATATACTCTTCAAATTTAATATTAATGCACATAAAGATTCAATTAACCCATATTTGAAGAAGTAAACACCATATGAAAATAACAAGGTTATGCACAATATTTCCTTCTAAAATATTGTAAATTATTAATTACCAAACGACAGTATCATACTTAGTGCAAAAAGGATGACATGAAAAAACAAGAGTTTACAAAGGATTACATAGGATAAATGAGGCCTCATCAGTACTTTTAAACAATATAATCCTCTTATGGCACCGGAAACTAGTTTCATCAAAGGACCTATCCAAAGTGCTATAATAGCATGGTTTTCTTGTTTGAATGAATTTATTTATTTTTAACTTTTTGAAATTCCTCTAAAGCTAGGTATAGAAATTTTTTAGATACATGATGTTCATGGGATCCTTAGGATCTAAACAATCAGGATGTGCAATTTTATAAGTTGTTAAATGATATTTTTTATCACAATGTATGGCCCTAAGCAATTAGGCTATATTTTTTATTTCTTTTCACGCTCCTTGGTGATATTGAATTGTTTTTTCTAACAATATCTTCAACCTAAAATTCATGACAGATAATGTGCTTGTTATAGCTTTTATGAACTCAATTCTGATATACTTTAAGGTGATCTAAGGCATGGAGGCATTTTTCATTAAGAAATTCAATATCTTCTAGTATAACCACTCTACAGTCCTCTTCATTGTCTAGATAGTCTTTTAAAGTTATTCACAAAGAGAGAATATTGATATATAAGGGGAAAATAGCTTCAGTTCTAAAGACAAGAGAATATGGGGTTACATCTATGGGTGTGTGGATAGAATATTGGTAGCCCCATAAGGAAATATGGACTTGGAGAGGTCAATTACAACCTATCTTACTGAGCATTTTTTTCATAATCCAAACAAGGGTTTTATTTTTGGCCTCTACTTTCCCATTACCTTGAGGGTAATAAGGGGTCGACCACTTCTGGAAGATTTTAAAGCGTTGACATAGGTAATTCACTTGTGTTCTTAAATTATTTTTGATTGTTAGATATAATAGAAGAAAGGATTATACAATGATAAATGATATAGTTCATGATAAATTTTGATATATTAACCCCCATAACATAGGTGAGAGGAAAAACCTACACCCATTTGGTAAAGTACTCATTTTTAGTAATTATATGTTATGTCCATCAGATGAAGTGGGTGTAAGATTCCCTATGAGATCAAGGCCCCATTTGGAGAACTACCACAATGTAGTGATGGGATATAAAGACTGAGATGGTATATGGATAAAATTGCCCTGTTTTTGGCACAAAAAACATTTATTTATATATTGACATCAATATGTCTCCATAATAGGGTAGTAATAGCCTACACATAGAATTTTATTTGAGAAGACCATGTCACTAGTGTGAGCACCAAATATTCCTTTGTGTTCTTATTTGGTTTCTTGGATAGCTTCTTATCAATTACAATAATGTAACAAATGTTGGGTAAAATTAGTTTATTTAATTAATTATGCATTGTATATTTACCTTAGGTAATTAATATTTCACTAAGGTAATTAGTTTTTATATTTTTTTATAGTTCTATAACCATATTTGTCATATTAATTCATAGGATATATTTTTATGTAGTTGTAAAAATATTTTTTTGATTTATTCTGCTTCCCATATGTATTTTTGAAGCTTATGTAACTAGCATTATTTTTGCACCTGTGTAACTTCTTATTTGTCTGCATATGGTTATTAAATTCACATAAGAATTGTAGCACATTCATTGTAATGTTGATTTTGAGTATTAATAAAATATTCCAAGCTTCCGTCTTTATTTTACATTTAGTACCAGAGAAAGAATTTGGACCTGTGACAAATTAGATTGGAGAGAGAGAGCATACAAGATTGAGGTGCTTGGAGAAGCATTTGCAGAAATTGAGAGCCTGTGCATCCTTTTACAACTTCCCATCCCCATCCCTACCTCCCTACAAACTCCTGCTTGATATTCAGGTAAACCTAAAGCAATTGTTATTGCGTTGGTGCCATTTTCCCCAGAAAAATTTTCTTCCTGACACTCACAATTTAAAAAAAAAATAATAATAATAAATTCATTTTTTCCCCGTCAGGGGTTTTGTCTCTAATTTTTTTAGTTACAGATAATATTATCTATACCATCAAATTTGGAGCACTCTACTATTTTTTTTGGACGCTCCCGCCATCAAGATCCTACCAAGCCACTCAACGATCTGGTTCATTTGGCATCCGATATGAGTCTATTTGAAATGAGCCGAGTTCATCTTCAACCGTGTTCAACATTTTACTTAGAACATAGCCAATTATGGTTTCTTCATGACACAACCAACACTGAACACTGCCATGTTTCCATGGCTGAGCCAAGAGCTCACTCGTCTCATGGTTTGTATTAAGAAAAAACCAATGGAATGAGTTTGTGGATGGGTCAACATTGGTGAGTAGTGCATTTAAGCTCCACGTCCAAATGCCCCCTACTACCTACACAAATCCCAAGCGGATAAATCTAGACATCATCAAAGACAATATCATGGAGCAAGAAGAACATTCAAATACTAAAGACTTCTTGTACACTGCTTGATCAAGTGAACCTTCCATGTCATCTAGTGATGTTTGTTATGTTGATTCGGGAGCCACTCAACACATGACGGGCCACAGAGATCGGTTTACTTCAAAAGGACACGCATTTGAAAAACCATGTTTCATTAGGTGATGATTCTTCATACATAGTATAGGGGATTGAGATCATTTCTCTACCTCTTGGTTCATGCAACTGTAGATTATCAAATGTAATATATGTCCTTGGGTTGACTAAAAATTTGTTTTTTGTTAGTCAAATCATAGATCACAACTTAAAAATTTACTTTGATATTCATTCTGGAAAGAGAACGTGATTAATTTGAGACAAATCATGATGATCAAAAATAGTTGCAAAATCCTCTAATATTGGACACATGTTCCAACTTGATTTTGTCCACAAAGATGATCAGGAACTTGTGGCTAAGAATTCTGCCTCTACAAAATTGTGGCATTGGACACTTGGTCACATCAGTTTCAAGCATCTCGAAACACTTCGCTGACACAATATGGTAAAAAGATTACCACCTCTCCAGAAGGATACAGACAACTGTCCTCACTTCCTAGTAGGAAAACAACATAGAGATTCATTCCAGAAGAGTATTTTTAGAGCTCATGGTGAGTTTGATCTGGTTCATACCAATCTTTACGCTCTGATCCAACCGAGTCATTCTGAATTTTAGTACTTCATGCTTTCTGTTGATGAATATTCAAGAAAAATGTGGATTTTTCATCTTTGTAAGAAAAGTGAAGATTTTGAAACCTTCAAGAATTTCAAAGTGGTTTTTGAGAACAAAAATGGTCATCACATCAGAAATATCCACTCAGATCGAGGGGGGGAATTCACCAATGATGATTTTAAATCCTACCCTTAAGCTCACGGGATTCATCGACAAATGCCTCCTCCACACACACCACAAAAAAATGCTTTCATTAAAAGAAGAAATCATACAAACATGGAAATGATGTGATACATGATTGATGATTCCATACTAGAAAGGACATTCTGGGAAAAATCAGCAAAAACAACAATGTATTTGTTGAATAGAGTGCCCATAGTTGCTCTTTATGTAGTAACCTCATAAGAAACATGGTAAAAAGGGAAGCCATATGTTGTACACCTCATAGTATTTGGGTGCAAAGAAAGTATAAATATACCCAAGAAGAAAATAAATAAATTGGATATGAAATCACAAAAACTCATCTTCATTAGGTATAATGAAGAAACTATATGGTACAGATTGATGGATCCAAAGACCAAGAAATCCTACACCAGCAGAGATGTTGAGTTCTTTGAGAAATAAGAAGTAGGGTCTTCTCCTATAGACTCACTTGATGTATATTTTTCACCAGTTATAAAAACTGAAGCTGTTCCCACTGATGATGAAAGTGATGATGGGGATGTTGGTGATGGTCAGATAGAACCACTACCCACAGGAATAGTTTGTTTTATACCTAAGTGGTATACTAGTGATGTGTCATTGTATTATCCAATAATTTAACTAACTAAATATTTTGTTAGTGTCATTATAAATTGGGGTTGTGTCCTAGGTCATATGTAATAAAGCTCTATGTAACCATTTTTCCTGTTGGGGGTTGTGAAATTTTCCTTAGTTACCAATCTATGGAATCTTCATATAAATCTAAGGAATTCAGTTGTTGCGATGAAATGGAGTTTAAAATCTAGACTTCTGAATTAAATAGAAATGCACACATAGAATCTGAAGAGAATTTGAAAGAATGGAATTGAAATTGCACACTCATAACTAAGAGTCAGTGGAAGTAAAATCATATGCTAAGTTAAACTTTGTATGAAAGGAAATAGACATTGTTAATAGAAATTCCAATAGGAAAAAGAAAATAAATTCAAACTAAGATTGCATGAAATATACTGAAACAAAGATTGCAGTAAAACTTATAAGAAACCGGATGTGCATGTAAGTGTAAAAAGCCTCTTGTCTCCTTGGTCGAGTGGGCCCTTTCTCTCCCTTAGGAAAGAGGAAATATCTATAGCTTTACATCCTCAAAATGACGCTTACTTATATTGATTCAAACATGTTTCATAACATATCCAATAAATTAAAAGAAGAGTTCTTGATAGCACATGATATGTATTGCAAAGTATATAAAAATAACAACTACCACCATGTTCTTAAGAAGGTGTCTATACATAGACACAAATAGTTATTGTTATCCAAAATGAGCCCCCTACTTATTTTGGCTAACTTTCTTTCATTATTTCCTTCCTTGTGCTTCAAATTCAATTTTCACACATTGCAAGCACTCAAAATATTCTTGAAATAGCTTCATCAAATAGGATTTTTCTTCCCATTTTCAAAAAGGTAAAGAAGTCCTCCTAACTCCTTGTATTTTGCAAGTTATGGCTCGGAAAAGTTTAGAGGGGAAATTTTCCGAAGGCAGGCCCACAATCAATGAAATGGTACCCTGTGTCAAATCGAAATGGTAAACGTCAAAGGAAATTCTATTTTTTTTCCATTTGGTCAAAGTGCATCAAAGGAAAAATAGGGAGCACATCCCTGCCAAGCGATCAAAACGTGTCACGTGTCCTGTCATCGGTGGGAGTCGAGGTGGCGGAAGGTTTTAGGAAATTTTTCCAAAGTTGCAAAAGGTGCAAAGGAAAAAGTTGAACTGCATCTGCACCAAGTAATGAGAAGGTGTCACGTGTCCACATCGGCAGTGGAGGTCGGGGCCACGGAATTTTTTTGGAAAAGTTTCCAATTTTGCAAAATGGGAAGAATGTGATTTTGAACCCGCGAATCAACCAGAGGGCACCATGTGGCAATGGAGTGGTGGGGTGTAGAGAATTTTTGGAAAATTTTCCCAATTTGAAAAAAGAGGAAAATTTTCAAATTTCGGCCCGCGAACCTGAATTTTGCCCTAATTTCACCATTTTTGCCCTAAATATTTAGAGGGCCATATCTTTTGCACCAGAGCTCAGATTTTCTCGATTTTGATATCAATGGAAAGCTAGTGAAATTATCCACATGATGTAATATTCAATTTAAAATTTTGATGAATTTTTGTGGGAGAAAAATTGGGAAACGTCTATGGCATGTAAAAAATGTAGAAATGGTTCCCAACCACCAAAATTAATGAAGTATGGGCCTATATTTTTCTCTACAAAGCAATGTACGAGAAAGTGTGGGATTTTTTATGGAAACCCATTCATTTTGAAATTGAGATTTAAGGGATTTATTGGTGGTTGGAGTTTCAAATCAAATTTTCCCACATTTTTTCACCTTTCTTCATTATTCTTCATGGTTAAAAGCCACTTTTGGCTCATTTATAAAAGTTGTTCATCATTATTCTCTACCTCTCCCTTCTTTTCTTCCCTAGGGTCAAAAATGGACTTTCAAATGATGTTTTGTAATGGCATTTTTTCCTCTTACCCGTGAAATGATGTTTTGTGTAAACTTCCGGAGTAGTAAAAAACATGTTTTGTGAAGCATTTGTCCATCCTTGCTCATTGTTGCTTGTTTCCTTCTTGCCTCTCTTCATTGCAGGTATTTTTGCATGTTTGGATGTTCATTGCAGGTTTTGGAGCTGTGTTCATGGAGTTTTGGAACATTTTTTGTGTCAAATCCATCCTTGGTTTTGTGATGCACTTGTCCATCCTTTCCATTGCTCACCTCTCTTTGTTTCCATGGTAGTTTTGATAGATGTTCAACATTTTCCTGCTCTGGTGTATCGTTGTTTTAGTGTAGGCTCTATTTTTCCCTCTTTTTCTCTCTCTTTCTCCTTGGCATAGTTAGATTAGGATTAGATTAGCTTTCCTGCACTAGAATAGCTTGTGGCAGGTAGTTTAGGAAGAGGAACCAGCCTTCTCTGGAGAGATTTACCCATTTTTAAAGGACCCACACTTTGGGAAAGCTCAATGTTGTGCATTCACACCAAAAGACGTTGTCGTAGAAAATAAGATACATAGGTCATTTTGGGGGTGCTGTGAATTTTCACTAACAGTACCATAATCCATCATAATAGGTGGAACTAACATCTCCCACTAATAAACATTGACCATGACTCATAAATTCCTATGGTACTGTTAGAAACAAGTCCCATACTTATCAGTTGATGGGTGGAAAAATTCTCTTTCTCCCGTATTCCATCTCCATACTCAGGCCTCTTAATTACATCAGTAATAAACATTCATCATTTCCCTACACACATAATCACATTTCCCTCACAAAGATAGTTAGTAGGAGGTTATACGGTAATCAGGTTTCATGAACAAAGGAAAGGAAAATGCATCAAACTCGTTAAGATATAACTATACAAAAAATCCCCATGCACTACCAAATCATATCTAAATGAAAATTTATTAACCATAAGAATGACATAAATGAGCTAAATAATGCACTCATCATTTCCCCCACACTTTACCTTTTGCATTTCCCAATGTAAATTATCTTCACCCTTCCCTATGAAAAATTTGTTGGGCCATGTCATACTCTTCGAACAGATCAACATATTATTTTCTGGTACCTTTACACCTCTAAGTGTTGGAAGTTACTTTGACCCAAGCTGTGAAACCCTTGTTTCATTGGGCAACATTATTTTTCCATGTGGTAGGACTCAAGAGGAGAGGTCGTTGCACCTGAAGTCCTACCCATTCATCATTGCACTATTTGTTAGTTTTTTATAATAACTTCCTGATGATTATGATGAGGGCATCACCTTGCCGTATACTCCTACTTAAATTCTGAGGTGAGATAACCTCCCTTCGCTTCAATCGTAAGCTCAAAGTTTCCCATCTCCTATCACGAGCTTATCTTATGTCCCCAAATTATTGTTGACTATAGGTTTCAAATTCCTCCACACACCTAAGTAATATCTTCAAGGTATTTTCTCTAATACCAGCTTGGTAGTAAAGAGATCTAAATTTTTTCCGCATAGCCACATCATTGTGATGTGTAGGCTGAATATAGAATCCTATTGTTTAAGCTGTGTGATTAAAGGTATTTATTTTTTCACCCCACATGACCTTATTTTGAAGTAAATACTAAAAGGTTTTTAAAATAAACACCCCCACAAACAAGTTAATGAAGAAATCAGGGACATTGGTGACTAACATATTATGGAGGTAGAATTCATAGAGCATATTTTGAATTTTGGGGGTGCTAGATTTGTAAATAGACACAAAAACATTACTATCAAGGGATTTATAAGGTGTCTAACAACACAACTGCATCAACTACCAAGAGTAAAATTATTCCTAAATAAACATGTTGTAAATTGAGGATGGTATCCTACAAGACAGAAGCGTACAAGCCAAAGGATAGACAGAGTCTAAAAGAGACTACAATTTTTGTTTTTCACCTTGGATGATTTCCATTTCCCCCTTTAATTTCTTATTTGAATTTTTTAATTTTTAATTCTGAAGAGACATTTGGTTGAAATCATTCAAAATACTAAGACCTTTATCTCTCTTCCCCTTTAGACTGCTAACCTCTACTTGTAGAGTTGTAACTTCTCTAACCTTGTCTACTGTGTGTTGAGTAAATTTAGTTTGTAAAGAAAAGTTTATTTCTTCCATACCTTTCAACTGAGCTTTATGGAGTGTAATCTCCTTTAGATAACTGTGAGAATCGACAGCTTAACATAAAATGTGGTGACCAATTCCCATTACAATCGATTCTAGACCTGGATCTTGTGCTTCAGATACTGAAGTTGTTTCCAGAGCTTTGGAATGGATTTTTGAAGATGAGGGCATAGACAAGCTCTGTGGGGTCAGAATAGCTGGAGGGAGTAAATTGTCTAGTGATTTATTAGTGGTGAAAGTCAATTTTTCTTCCTCATTCATTACTTCCCACTCAGGGGTAGAGGCACCAACAAAACCCTCAGACCAAGAACTTCCAAGTTTGGGAAGTGCACAGGACCGTCGCGGCCATAGAAAAACATAAGAAGAGGGAGTCAAAGTATTTCTACCTTTAGAACTAGAAGGTGTTGACACTTGATCACCATGTTTTTCCATGTTCACTTGAGATCTAGGTTCCTCCTTCTTATGTGTATGGCGACTGATTAATGTGATAACAAGCCACAGTGTGGAAGATCATCCAAGTTTAATTTGCTTCGGCTTAGAGCCTTCCCCCACACTCATTCTTTCAAGCCTTCGTTTGGGCTCAAAAAATATTTGATGCGAACATATTAAATGAATGATCCTTGGGTTCTTGAGCACTGCCTTTCCTCCACCAATCTTGTATTTTTTACCAACTTTAATAAGTGCATCTGCAGAGTATTCTGGTAAATTCACCCTGAGTGCAGGGTTGATGCATCCTTTCTTCAAATGAATGAAAATTTTGAGGAAATCGCCACCTAGCACAAATAGTTTTCCATCACATATAAAGTATCGGTTAACATAATTGGTCGTCTCCCTCCAAATGTCCGGTAGACTGTCTCGCTTAATGCCTTTATGAACACCCTAGGAGGTAAGGATTACCTCAGGAAATGCCTCACCCTCCTCATGAAATAGAGAAATCAAGTAATTGAGGGGAGAATTTCTCATGACTTTCAGACCAAAATATAGTAAATTAGATAGTTCAGAAACTACCAGAATGGTAATCTCAACTTTCTTCCCTCCAATGTGGGAGTAACTAGCTTCAAAATTATCTAGGATCATCCACGATTCCTTCATCAAAAAATTTTAATTTTTGGATGAATTCAAGCCAACCGGAATCATAAAATACCTATGAAAGTGCATCATTTCTAAGAAATGGGTCTGGAGAATTAGGCTCACACTTTTTCTTTCATCCCATGATGAAGGTGAATGAATCAAGATAGTAGAGAAATAAGAATAAGAGGGTGCTCAAATTCTTGGTGTGATGGCAGGTAGAAAGTTGTGTTTAAAACTCTCAAAGCAATGGAAAGAAGTAGTTAGGAACTATAAATTTGAAATGCACCTGGATCCTTGAATCACATAAAAGTAGAGAAAAATTGGCGATGCAAAAAGGTCGACAAGACTAGGTATCCATGAGTAATTTTTATATGTGGGATGGCACACATCCCATCACTTGAAATGGAAATCCCACTTGTCCCTTTAGTGGAGGATGACACATGTGGTGTGCACATAAATCATGACTCATAACACCCTCATGTTGTCATGTCGTAGCGTCAGATTCGAAAGGATGTCTATAATAAATGCATTGATGATTGTGTATGGATGCAATTATGATAATTTTATGCATGGGGAGTTACTTCATAAGGAAATATCTGTAGTGAATTAAAATGCACTTAACCATGCTAGTTCAACATCTGATATCCATAGCTTCCCACATCTTGAATTCTGAGAAAAAATGTGATTAGTGGCCTTGAAATAATGAAGATATCGACATTTATTAAAAAGAAACAAAATGACTAGATAAGGGAAGAAGATCAAGGTCATGACCATCCTCCTTTATTGAAATTGAAAGATAAAAATTACTCCAGGATGGAGGGGTGAAGAGATTCCTTAGAATGCATTTCCTCACTTAGCATAATGTCACTTGTGAAAGTTCCCTTGTCAAGAGGTTGTTGGTAAATCTTGATCCTGTGGTCATTTACAAGAAGATTCCTTTTTTCTCCATTGATCGGTACTAGTCAAACAGAACCATTATCGAACACTTTTTTTATCTGATATGGACCCAATGAGTGTGTTTGTAACTTACCTTTAAATTGTTGATATTTAGAATCAAAGAGTAAGACTCATTCCCCTTCGTGGAAGTCCTAGATTTGATATGAGCATTATATCAGGTTTTCCTCTAATGCTGGATAATTTTCGTCTATTGTTGTGCTTCCATCCACATTTCATCGAATTCATTAAACTGCATTACCCATTCACATTGTGCTTCATCCAAATTGATGTCGGCTTCTAATGTTGTTCTCCAAGTGCATAACTCAAACTCAACAGGTAACAATGGCTTCTTCCCATATACCAACTCATAGGGAGAAAATTCAGTAGTGGTTTTCCATGTCATGTTATAGGACCAAACTGACTTGCAAAGTTTTGGTACCCAATTTTTCCTATTAGCACTAACCACTTTAGTGAGAATGTTCTCAATTTCTCTATTGGTGACTTCCACCTACCCATTGGATTGTGAGTGATATGGTGATAGTATTTGGTGCTAGATTCATTAGATGTCGAGAAAATATTCAATCATTTTTGACAAAAATTGATAACCTTGATCAAATACAATGGTCATAGGGGCCCCGAATCGTAGAAATATCTGATTGTACAAGAAATTAACAACTGCATCTTCATTGGTAGATTTCAATGCTTGAACCTCAACCCATTTCATAACATAGTCCATGCAGACCAAGAGGTATTCTTTTCAAAAATATAGAGGATCAAAAGGTCCAACAAAATCAATTCCTGATTTTTCAAATGGTCCTAAGAATAGTTGAGGATTAAGAGGCATTTCCATTGAGAGTATAGGTTTCCCCATTCTTTGACATGCATCATAATACCACACATATTTCTTGATAGTCTTATGGAGGGAAGGCCAATAGTAACCAACACCAAGGATTTTTTTAATTGTCCTTTTTACTGAGTAATTTCCTCCTCCTGGCTCATCATGACAAGCTCACAAGATGTCATGTACTTCATCTTCCCGAATACACCTCTGAATAATCATATCAAGACAACATTTGAACAACAGTCTATTACACCATTTATATGTTGCACTATTTGTAACCAATCTTTGTCTTTCTTTATGAGTAAAATAGGTAGCAAAATTTCCTGTGGTTAAATAATTTGCAATATTTGCGAACCACGAAGTCTGAGTTAATATAGCAAACAAATTCTCATCTAAAAATTAATTCGGGACTGCCACCTCATCACCTGAAACATTCAATCTTGAAAGAAAACCAGAAAAAACATTATATGAACCGAGCTTATCAATAATGTTCAGATTGAATTCTTGTAAGAAGAGTAACCATCTAATTATCCGACCACCGACGACTAGTTTATTCATCAAATATTAGATGGCAGAGTGGTCAGTATAAAAAAATATTTCATACCTAGTGATGTAATGTCATAATTTATTCAAAGAATACACAACAGCTAAAAAATCCTTTTCCGTAGTGGTATAGTTCCTTTCCGTAGGATTCAAATTCTTGTTGATAAAGTAAATGGCATACATGTAATCTGCTTCATCTTTCTATGCAAGAACAACTCCCATAGTTGTATTGGATGCATCCATGTGGAAATAGAAATGTTTCCCCCAATCAAGACCTCATAATACTGGGGATGTGCTCAGCTTCTCCTTGATAATATCAACTACCTACTGACACTGAGGGGACCATTCAAAAAAACAATTGTTTTTTAGAAATGAAAACATAGGTGCAGAAATCTTACTAAAGTATTTAATGAATCACCGATAACACCCTACATGTCCAAGGAAACTTTTGATGTCATCCTGATTTGTTGATGTATGTAGCTGAGTGATGACTACAATATTTTTTCGGTCGACCTGTATACCTTTGGCAAAAACATGGTGACCTAATACAATTCCCTGATCCACCATCATCATAAATTTTCATGACTCAGGGATAGTTGGTTTCGCTTACATCTACTCAATACTTTCTCAAGGTTATGTAGAGATTCATCAAAAGTGGATCCATGGAGAGTGAAATCATCTATGTAAACCTCAACACAGCCATTTTTAAGATCTGTAAAAATGGCCAAGACTTCTCTTTAAAATGTAGCAGGTGCATTATAAAGCCCAAAAGGTAAGATTTGATAAGTAAATGTACCCTAAGGGAAAGTAAAGGTGGTTTTATCCTGGTCAACAGGTGCACACTAAACCCATCCAAGAAAGAGAAATATTTCTTACTGGTGAGATTTTCCAGAACCTGGTCAATAAAAGGCAGGGGAAAATAATCTTTCTTGGTGGCTTTGTTGAGTTCCCTATAGTCAATGCAGATTCTCCATTTACCATTTTTATTGGGAACTATAGCTAATGGTGAGACCCACTGACTATAAGATATAGGGTAGATGATTCCTACCTTTAGTAATTTTTCTATCTCTTTTTTTACTATGTCTCTGAGGGTTGGGTTATTTTATCTTTGTGTCTTCCTTATGGGTTAAAAATATTTAGTATAGATATCGTGAGTATAGATTGTAGGATGAATTACTTTCATGTTAGTGTAATCCCAAGAAAAATCATGGGAATGTTTCCTCAAAATCTCGAGAACCCTAGCCTCTTGGTTGGCCTCCAAATTATTACCAATGGTTAGTTCTTTTCCTATGCCAATAGGCACTTGTTTGGTATCTTCCCAAATGGTGATTTCTTCATTGGTGATTACAGAATTCAATGGGAAAACATGGGGCTGAAGCATGTGTAAAATGGATACATTTTCAAGAGACAAAATCTTGGTTACAAGACAATGGAAATTAGAGACTGTGGATTATGTATTATAAGCATAGATTTCCTTGTAAGCTTCATTATAAGTATCACTCACCAAAGTGACAATAATGGTCATGTCTAGAACAAATGTGTCTACAGTCAGACTTCTAATTTCTGTAGCCACGGTGCTGATTTTCATAGTCAGATATCCCTCTGCATCAGTTAGTGTGTATGACTCAACAACTTCTTTCATATAGTTTTACACTGAAATGGTGGCCAAATAAGAATAAATGAGAGAATTAGTATCCAAAGAATCCACCCATACATGTTCACAAGCATACACATAAGGCTAGGCATGAGGATATAATGAGATATGTTTGGATTTATACCCATTTAGAATAGTCATTTTGCTAATCCTACAATAAATATATGCAGCAACATTAGCCAACCAAGGGCATCCCAAAATGACTGGATAACCCAATTTCCAAGCTTTAGGCTGTAAGACCATAAAATTGACAGGATACTCCTAGGATTCAATGGTGACCATTATATCCTCAATCATAACATCTAGTACAGTAATGGACTGATCTGCTAATTGAAGAATGATATTGGTAGATTGTAGTTCTATGAAGGAGAGAAGATTGAACATATTTTTTTCTATAACATTTATGGAAGCACCAAGATCCACCAAAACGTTAGATATTGACTGATTTTTTATACAAATGGTAATGACTGGACTTCCAGGATCTCCATATTTTGGTGAAATAAGTGTGCCAGCAACAAGATCAGCCAAATTTCCTTCCACCCTGACGGGTATTTGGGTATATCTTCTATCTCTCAGGTGTCTTTATACACTTGTTTCTTATGGTTTGGTTCAATTTTGGGATGTCCCTTATTTCTCATAGAAGTGGGACCTCAATGTGTATCTTTTTCAACTCCTAAACTAGCATTGTTTCATCAATAGTTAGAGTATCGTGTAGCCACTCAAGAAAAGGAGATTTATGAGCATTTTGATTATTTTATGGACCGTTCTAAGTGTTGTGTGTTTTTGGAGAAGTTATAATTCCTTTAGTTTCCTCTACTATCTTATATTTATTAGTGTCTATAGAAATTTTTTTGATAACTATAGTAGGATTAAATGATTTTCCCAAACCTTAGTCTCAGATTACCAATAGTATTAACTTGTATTGTATTACTTGGACCTGCTTCCTCAATTGAAATAGTCTGCTGGTTATTCAGGTTTGATATAGGCTGGGTTGGAAGTTTTGTTTTTGTTTTATGTCTATTCTGTTGATTAAATATTGTTGTATTTGTTGGAACCTCTATTGTTGATTAATGTTTTGTTGTGGTTCCCACTATTGGTTTTGGTTAGGATTCTGTGGAGGTGCCCATTTTTTGATGTGCCATGCACTTTCTAGAGTTGGTGGTGTCAAACCTAGATGAGTGTAGGGATACATCCAAGGTGGTGGATGTGGATAAGTCATCCAATTTGATGTTTTCCACTCAGGTTGTCACCAAGTAGGCTGAGGAGCCTGACTGGGCTATGACATTCTCCAGGGATTCTGAGTAGGTCAAGGGGAAATATAGCCTTATTATTTGGCCGTTGAATAAAGTTCACCTCTGCATTAATTTGAGAGACAACATTCAAGCCTCCTTTCAACTATGATAAGAAGGTGCAATGCTTAGTATCATGGTAAAAAACTTCATAGATCAAGCACATGTCTATAACATCCAAAGGACATTCTCTCAAGGGATGTCTCTTCCTACACTATGTCCAGAGGTTCTTTGGTAGCATTGCTTTTTGCCTTAATCCCATATATGGTTGAAGTTAATTGTAACAAAATGTATGTTTTCATGTTGGCCATTTCCTCCAAAATTTCAGAGGTACCTAGAGAAATCTTGGATGTTTTTCTCTTCCTTATACCCCCTCATGTTCTAGAGTAACTTTTTCATAGCTCAGTGATTTGTTTCATAGTAATTTTATGCCCATCCCCTCCACCCATAAGATGGAGGGAATATTTTGTTTCGTCATCAAGTCATTTAAGGAAAATTGTCTTAGTGATGTGTTCATGTAACTCTAAATCTATCCAAATAATTCTTTAGATTTCCATCCCCTTTTTTCTGTATTTGGAAGAACTCTTCTTTGATATACCTTACCCTGTAGTAGTCTTGGTATTTATCTAAACAGGATGTCTCCATGGCTTCCCAAGAATAAATGGAGTTAGAAAACAACCCCATGAACCATCTCATAGTAGATTCTTTGAGATTGGAAGGAAAGAGTTTGATTTTTTGATTATCAGTTCTATAGTCATAGGTTTGGAAAAGACTTTTGAACTCAGACAAGAATTGATTGGGGTCTTTTGTAGACATGCCTCGAAAAATAAGGAGGATGGATGGTGAGATGTTTTTCACGGGTGTTTCCTCATCCTCATCCAAGATGATGGGATAAGTGAAGGTTATACCCAAGGGTCGGTCTCCATTTTTCTCATGGTCCCCCATTTCTAAGTGTCAGTCAAAGGATGCAAGATGCTCAAAAAAATTCTAGGAATTGTGTTAGAGTCAGTGTCTCTCTAAGGGTTTCCTTCATGTATTCTGTTTGGGGATATTTTTTGGATGTTGCATGGTGTAAATATCTTGTGTTTGTCTTGTGTCCTATACATCAAGGTTGGTTATTGAAATAAGGTTTAAGACTTCTACTGGTTGCATATGCAAACTCCAATAACACCCAAAACATGTGAACTAAGAAAAATGATGTAGTTTCCTATGGTGTCCCTAGAAACGATGCCAAAAATGATGGGTCGTTGTATTCTCCAATCATTTCACGAACTGAATCTTTTGTTAGTGTCATTATAAACTGAGGTTATGTCCTAGGCTGTATGCAATGAAGCTCTATGTAACAATTTTTCCTGTAGGGGGTTGTTGTGAGATTTTCCTTAGTTTGTTACTAATCTACATAATTTTGTTGCTGCGATGAAATGGAGTTTAAAATCTAGACTTCTGAATTAAATTGAAATGTACACACAGTATCTAGAAGAATGTAATTGAAATTACACACTCATAACTAAGAATCAGTGGAAGTAAAATCATATGCTAAGTTAAAATTTGTTTGAAAATAAACACACATTCTTAATAGAAATTCCAATAGGAAATAACAAATACATTCAAATTGAGATTGCATGAAATATACTAAAAGAAAGATTGCAGTAGAACTTATCAAAAACTAGATGTGAATGTAAGTGTAAACAACCTCCTGTCTCTTTGTTCGAGTGAGCCCTTGCTCTCCCTCAGGAAAGAGGAAATATCTAAAGCTTTAGATCCTCAAAATGATGCTTACTTATATTAATTCAAACACGTTCCATAACATATCCAGTAAATTAAAATAAGATTTATCAATACCACAGGATATGTATTACAAAGTATATAAAAATAATAGCTACTACCATGTTCTTAAGAAGGTGTCTATATCTATACACAAACTATTACATAATCTGTCATAATAGGCGGTAATAACATCTCATATATATATAATAGTGTATATATATCAACATTAACCACGACTCATAAATTCCTATGGGACAATTAGAAACAAGTCCCATACTTATCGGTCGATGGGTGGAAAAATTATCATGCTCCCGCATTCCAGATTCAAACTCGGCCCTCTTAATTACATCGGCAATAAATGTTCATCATTTCCCTACACACATAATCACATTTCCCTCACAAAGATAGTTAGAAGGAGGTTATATGGTAATCAGTTTGCTTTAAAAAAGGCAAGAAAAATGCATCAAACTCGCTAAGATATAACTATACAGAGCATCCCCATGCACTAGAAAATCATATCTAAAAGACAATTCATTAACTATAGGAATGACATAAATGAGCCAAATAATTCACTCATCAAATAGCATGCTACGAAATGGAATAATGGATACTCCACCAGATACATTTACCCTTGGACCATGGACTCACAGTAAAGCAAGAGAAGAACTAAACTTTACTTTGATGAGTAGAGTTATTGAATTTGATGAGCCCTCTATAGTCCAGGAAGCCCTATAGTAAAAATCTTAGAAATACACAATGGATGTTGAATACAAATCCGTTATGAAAAACAACACTTTGCAGCTTGTCAATCTTCCACCAGGGAAGAAACCCATTTGATGCAGGTGTATATTCAAAACAAATTAGAAATTAGATGAGACCATAGACAAGTTCAAAGAGAGACTAGTAGCAAAGGGGTATACATAGAAAGAAGGCACTGACTACGAGGAGGCATTTTCTCCCATAGCTAAGGTCAAAATGATCAAGATGATATTTTATCTAGTTACACAGTTTGGTTGGAAATTTCATCAGATGGGGGTAGAATATTCCTTTCTTAATGGTGATTTACGAGAAGAAGTCTATATGACTCAACCTAAGGAATATGTTGTACCTAGTCAAGAAGAAAAGGTATGCAAACTTAGGAAATATATGTATGGTGTTAAACAGGAACCTTGGGCATGGTGCATCAAAATTAATGAGCATATCATACAACATGAATTTCTTGGAAATCCATATAATCCCAATCTCTACCTCAAAAAGTAAGGGGGTAGATTGTGATTATCGTCGTCTATGTCGATGATCTAGTCATCACTGATAGTTCAGTGAGGATGATCGATGCAACAAAGAAAGATCTTAATCGATCGTTCGACATGACAAATCTCTAGATGATGCATTATTGTATTATATTGGAAATATGGAAAAAGTAGAATCACATATTTGTTTCTCAATTAAAATATATCAAGATGATTCTCAAGAAATTTAGGGTGATGGATTACACACCGATTGCTACACCTATGGAGAAAAAATTGCATTTATCGGCAGTTGATTGGGAATCTTATTTACTTGACCTAAACTAGACAAGATATCAGCTTTGCAGTGATCTATCTATCCAGGTTCATGCAGGAAAAAAAAATTTGTCATTGGAAGGAAGCAAGGTGCATCTCTAGATATATCAATGGTACAGTGGATCTTGGTCTAGAATACAAGAAGAATGACAAATTCTTGTCAGGATCTTCGAATTCATATCATGTAGGCAACATTGATGATAGAAAATCCACTTCATGGTTTGTGTTCTTTATGGGATCTAGACCAATATCGTGGGGAAGTAAGAAAAAACACTTCATTTCTCTCTATTCTACATAAGTCGAGTATTGTTCCGTAGGTGAAGCTTGTTGTGAAGTGATATGGTGATGTCACATACTCGAAGGACTTGGAATACCATAGGAAAAACTGACCACCTTTTATGTTGATAATGAAGGTGTTCTCAAACTTGTTCACAATCCATTTTTTCATGAAATAAAAAAGCACATTGAGGTATAGGTAAATTTTAGAAGCAAGCATTTCTTGAAGCACAATATATAGCTTTAGTTTTGTTTAACATCTGAAAAACGAGAAGATATCTTCACAAAGTCACTTGCACGTGACAAGTTTCAGTTTTTCAGAGAATTCCTCTCCTCACCTCTTGAAATAATGCAAAATTGAGGGGGGAGATGTTAGGTAAAATTAGTTTATTTAATTAATCATGCATTGTATATTTACCTTAAGTAATTAATATTTCACTAAGGTAATTAATTTTTATATTTTTGTATCGTTTTATAACCATATTTGTCATATTATTTCATAGGATATATTGTTACGTAGTTGTAATAATATTTGTTTGATTTATTATGCTTCCCGTATGTATTTTGGAAGCTTATGTAACGAACGTTATTCTTGCACCTGTGTAACTTCATATTTTTCTACATATGGTTGTTCAATTCCTATAATAATTACAGCACATTCATTATAATGTTGATTTTGATTATTAATAAAATATTCTAGGCTTTTGTCTCGATTTTACAACAAATTACCATCATAGCCTCAATGATAGAGAGTTCCCCCAATGATGATGCAATGCGCTAGATAATTTTCTCCTTTGGGAATGGGAAATGTCAGGAGTGAAGGTACCATCCTATAAGTAATTATAGATGTCTACATAACAAGGGGAAAAGGAACCAACAACTTCACATACAAAAAAATATTTTGACATGTCATAAGCAGGTATCATTAGATGATAAATAAAGAACTAGAAATATCTAGTGTTAGGCGATAATTGTAGAAATGATCCAATGGTATCCATAATATATGTTGATATGTTTTATGTTCATGGAACTCGTAGGAAGGAAATTTGAACAAAGAAATCTTTTAGGATGTCCACCCTTAGTTTACTGTACAAGCTTATCATATTTGAGTTTGTATTTATCATTTACTTGTTTGATGATGAGATGTGAGTTACCTACAACCTCAACTTGTTTGATATTCCATTTTATAACAAATTTTAAACTAGCAATGATGGATTCATACTCATTAATATTGCTTGTACATGGAAATCTTATGGGATAAGATCACCTATAGGGGTAATAATAAAAAATATTTCCCCTAAGTCATTAAATTTGAATGACCCATAATAGTATATTTTCTAGGTAGAATATTCTTTAATGTATAAAATAAAACCATTTGACAGATCTAGCCTTAGTGGTTTTGTACCTAGTAATGGTGCTTCCTCCAGTTGATCAGAAGTAGCTTGTCCTTTTACTACTCTTTGGTAAACATATTCAATGTCAAACTCACTTAGTAAAATTACCCAGTTGGCCATCCTCTCATAAGCATGTGTTTATAAAAAAAGTACTTAAGGGGCTCAATTTTAGATATGAACTTGGGTTTGTTGTTTATAAGGTAACAATTAAGCTTCTAGAAAGAGAAAACAATGGCCAAGCATTCTTTTTCAATTTTTAGACAATTGAGCTCATAGGAGATTAAGGTACATCTGAGATAATAGACTAATATATCATTATGTTGGTCATTATATTATGTCAAGAGTGTGATAATAACAAATTGAGTGGCATATATATATAATAGTCTGGTGTAGGTGGTACTGAAATAGGTGTATTGGCTAAGTATTACTTTAGTTGGGCAAAGGATTGTTGGCAATCTATACCCTAGTGTAAATCAACATCCTTTTTAAGAATATGAGTGAATGGATGAAATTTATCTGTGAGTTGGGAGATGAATATGCGAATAGCCTAAATTTTCCCCTGTAAGCCACACAATTGTTTAATATTCTTAGGAGGAGGCATCTCATTAATAATATTTACCTTTGATGGGTCCACTTCAATTCCTCTTCTAGATATGATGAATCCTAATAGTTTTCCTGAAATAAAACCAAACACACACTTCTTCAGGTTTAATCTAACCTTATAATCCCATAGTCACTCAAATATACAACGAATGATTACCAGATGTTTTGCTATGGTTTTAGTCTTCCCAAGGATATCATCCCCATAGTCCTTTACAATATCATGCAACTTATCATGAAATATAAAAGTCATGATATAGTGATATGTGGCACCTTCATTTTTAAGGCCACAAGGCATGACCTAATAGAAAAAGGTACACCAATGAGTAGTGAAGGAAATTTTATGTTGATCCTCTTAAGCAATTTTGATTTTATTGTATCTAGAAAATCCATCCATGAGGGAAATTTTTTTGTGGCCAACTATAGAATCGACAATCATGTTGATATTTGGAAGAGGAAAATCATCTTTAAGAAAAAACTTTTTTATGTCTTTGAATCCTGTGCAAATTCAAATTCCAACTAGTTTCTTGTGAATGAGAATGACGTTAGAGATCCAATTTGAATAGTAAATGGGTCTGATAAAACCAATTGCTAGTAACTTATGAAGTTATTATTTGACCAAAAGAGCTATATGTGGATGCATTTTGCATAGTTTTTGTTTGATGGGCTATGTTGATTAATGTACAACTAAGTTATGCACTACCAAATAAGGTTCAAAGCCTGACATGTCAGCATAGGACCAAGAAAATACATTTGTGAACTCTCTAAGGAGGATAGTAAATACCTTATATTCATGACATAGAATAGAGAATATCCTAACTTGAAAATTATAGGCCCATCATTTGTGCCAGTGTTTACATAAATAGTCTCTTCAACTAAATTTTTTTAACCATCCTCCATATGCGTAGGATCAAGAGGGAGATTGATTTATTCCTCTATTAGCGTCTCAATGATATTTTCGCCAATAGAATTTTCACTTATATTATCTATTTTTATTTTTCATTTTATTCATCCACAAGTGCCTCAAAGAGGTTTTCACTGTAAGACCTAGATTTTTTGCTTTGAGAAATTTGTAAATAAATTTTAGCCTTTTATCTTTTTGGTGACCTTATAACTTAGCCTCCTCCCCAAAATAAACATATGCATCGAGGTTAATAGTGAATCCTTTCTTGTGATCTCCTATAGGTACATCATTACATAACCACATGAAATCCCCAATTTTTTTTTCATTCTAAAATATATCAATTGGTATGTGCCATTGTTGGTACCAATTAATGATATACGGGTGTACAAGGTATAGTTCAAGGATGGAGTGGGATAAATTTAAAATAGTAGTGTTAGAAAATCGGTTTGTGGAGGAAAAGTTTTCATAGAGACTGCACAAGGAATATTGTTTGCTATCATAATCAAAAGAACTATTTTCATGTTTAGAAGAGGTGGCATCAAATTTTGAGGTTGTACTCCATATGAATGAATACCAACGAAAAATCTATCCATATCTTCATGTTTCAAAAGTGGTTTCCACACACTTTGTTCATGTAAACCACATCCATATTCCTTTATATCCCATAACATACATAATCTTATTATGGATAATATATTCTTGGGATTGTTAACAAGAAGCCATATTTTCATTAGAGGACTAGGATTTATAAGTACTACCTAATTTTTCATCTACCAGGAAACCACCACGGGTAAATTTTTTGAGACTTCCAGGTCCTGAGTTCATTGCAGCCAAAATTTAGGCCTACCACACATATTGGGTGATAAAGGAAGATTTGATACAAGGAGGGACTATTGGAGATCATATTCTCCATAGCTAGTATGAAGGATTTTTATCTTGGATTCCCATGTAGAAAAAGGATAAATGAAGGTAAAATGACAACTTTCATGAGGTTAAAGTGTATCTAGATTTACATGAGAGGTGAGGGCCTATGACTTAAGTTCTATAACTAATTCTATAGAAGGACATTTATAAGTTGCTTAGTAATAACTAGCTAACACTCTGCATTGGGAAAAGAGTTATGGGTCACAAGAAGTTGTAAGCTCTTTTCCTTGATGATATAGTTTGATACATTGGTTGAAGGTGGAGGGAAAAAAGTACATGGCATGGATCCATGGGTGACCAAGGATAATATTATAAGGAACTTTCATGTGTGATAGGACTAACTTCTATGGGTAAGGTAATTGTACCTGCCGATTATCATTATGCATTTTCATAAGCCTTAACAACAATCACATTAGGCTTTAGTTTAGCATCAGTATGTCTCAATTGTTTCACAATATTTAGAGTACATATATTAAGGCTATATCCATTGTCAACAAACACCCTTTTAACCTTTTTATGGGTAATGGTCACTTCTATATACAAGGGTAAGTTATGTGTTTGATTTTCCATATGAATCTCATTTTGGCTATAAATGATTTAGTTGGATGGGGTGATTTGTGCAAATAAGGCTTTGAGGCATGAAGCGCCAATGTTTGTGTGAACTCTTAAATTCTAGAAGGTCTTATAGAGGATTTCCTTGTGAAAAATAGATATCTTAAGAAGATCCAAGATAGAAATGTTGGCAGTTGTGTTATGTTGTGGTGCCTATTTTTCATGTGTGGAAGTGGTGAATACTATACATTAAAATTACTATACACTTTCCATAGTTTTCTCACTGGGGTTTGGGGTTGGGTCGGGCCTTGAGTGGGGGTGCAGCCCCTAAGAATTTTTTCCCTCAAAAAATGTGCCTAATATTTCAGGAAACATGCTCTTATCATATGTATGGGATATTTTATTCATAAGTTTATGGGATGGTTTTGGTACCTAGGATATTGTCAAATTGCTTAAGTAGTTTCCTATTGATGTGCTTTTGGGATTTTGATACGGTAGACATATCATTATAGATGTGTGTGAGTTCAAGTGTGAATTCAGGAGAGTTTTTTTAGCACAACTCTAAACAGATCTGGGTATTGTATTGAGAGAGAGGTGGCTTGTAATAAAATGTGAGGAAGTGATTTTTGGTGGACGTAGCCCAAATTGGGTGAACCACATTAAATACTCTCTCTATATTGTGTTCTTTTATTTTCTGTAATTTTATTTCAGATCTATAATATTTTCTACATATTAGTTTCTACTACTGTGATTATGTGTGGGATTATTCCACATATTTTATCCTTTATTTCCTAACAAGTTGTCTTCTCGAGTTGTTTTAGGAGATCATAATGACCATCTGAATGAATAGACAGAGGGGGTCCTAAGACAAAAATGTGAGTGCGTCACGTTGTAATGACACACTCTTGGGATTTTTTATATGGTGTTAATATGGTTAGTGATAGGATGGACATAGAAAATAAGAGAATCAAGTGGATTGGTTGTTTTAACAAAAATTCGGTTGGTAATTTTTCCTTGAGAGTATTGACTTTGATCCGAATTCTATTATACTTGTTTGTGATTTGGGAATGGTTCCTTACAAATACCAACTAATTATTTGACAATTTGGGGGTTCCTATGTGTCAAGTTATATATCTCCTCAATATAGGAGAACTTGGATAAAGTACTTCTATTTCATGCACCAGTCCATGTCGTGACCTTTAACATGATGATAATCACAATATTCATGGTCTTTGTACCATGACCGTTTAGGTGCATCATTTATGAAAGGTTTGGTTGTTGGAAATTTGACCATATTGATCTGAGTCGATATGTTTGAGGATTAATGACAGGGACTCTGTGAGTGGAGAGTATTCTCTATATTTAAATTCTGATTTAAGTGGTCCACATGCAATTTTTAAATGTAGGGTGTTATGAAATACTTACACATTCTTGGAATTAGTGATTCCATCACCTAATTTTTTTTCTTTTTGTTGAATAATTTTGATTTGTTAGTAGGTTTTGATTTGTATTTATCTCATTGAAAGGGTCTCAAAACCCCCTTGGGCAATAATGGTTTTTCTATTTGGTAACCTTTTTTGATAACTTCTTCAAATGTGCTTACACAATGCATTTTTAAATAGAAGGATATTTCAGTGTGTAAATTTGGCACAAATATGCTTACAATTTGTTTCTTGGGAATGAAGCAAGGGAAGGGACTAGCCACACCATCACTATAAGAAATTAGTTAAGATCTTGTTATTCCATTGTTTAGCACTACATAGGTCTAACATGGTGATATCACTCTCCATATTGAATGAAAAGTGACAAACAAACTTCTCAACTAAGTCCGCAAAAGTGAAAATAGAACCCTTGGGGAGATGGAAGAACCATACAAGTGCTTTGTTGCTAAGACTCCATGAGAAAAAAGGAATACAATAGTTATCAATGTAACTCCTTGGAATGCCATGAAGAAATATTTTACATGATCATGAGGATCATTCTTACCCCTATACTTTTTAAATTTAGGGTAGTCAAAGTTTTGCATAAGGGGATTATATAGCATACCCCGATCAAAGGGATAAGGACACAACTTTTCGAAGTGATACTTTTTATTATGTCCCATGTTATTTTCTTGTAATCCAAAAATACCGTCTTTAATAGAATACCATTATTAGCTGAATATTTTTTTGTGTTGGTGTAGGAGGTATATGTGTATTATTGGATTTTGATACTTCACCACCATGGTTTTCAATGTAGTGTTAAATGTACATCACTTTAGGATTTTATGTGAGAGAAAATCTATTTCTATCTCTATAGACATACGAAGCTAGATTTTCCTACTGGTGACTAAGATATTGTAATTTTTTTTACATTGTGATGTATTCATTTTGCAATTCAGGTTTGGTTTTATGTTGGGGCTCTTCACACTATGTTATAGATTTGTGATTAATTATAACAAAGGGTATATGATAGTGATCTTTAGTTTTAGAGGATTTTGCTTCCTTATTGTGACCCTCATGTGGTACTGACGTAGAGGCATGTTCATGGTGTAATGTGTCTTAAAACATTATAAAAAGAGGAGGTTTTGTTATTTCTTCCCCCCAAATGATACTAGTAAGGAAGGATGGATCAAAATAAAATGGTAATTTAGCCACTAATTCTATCAAGCGTAATAAGAATTTATATATTTTTTGAAATAAGAATTTTCCACTTGATTGGGAAAAATTTTAAATATGTTATGGGGTATTTATTCCTCACCCCAATGTGATCAAATAGTTCTTACTCCTCATCAGAAACTCAGTCTAAAGGGTTATGGAGGAAGGGATTAGATGGGACGTGTTTTGTGTAAAGGTTGTTTAAGTGTAACAAATCTAAGTTGAACTTTTTGCAAATATTTAAGATGATTGTCTGAATTTTATAAGGAATATAAGAAAAAAATGGGTAGTGTAATGGCCGCAAATAGGTGTTTTCCTATTTTAGCATGTTTCAAATTTGTTTAAGGAAACTATGAAAAATTAGATAACTTAACAATGTAATCTCAACATTCAATCAAGTTTGTGAAAACAAGTTTTCAAGCATGAGTGTCAAAAATGGTTGATGCAATTTTTATAGATTTTCAGATTGTATCTTTGATAAATGGAGATAAAATTATGTGATAAGTATAGTTTGTGATACAAAATATGTGACGTAACTTGGAAAAAGTTTCACCTTGTTTTATCACTCAAACAAGGTTTTAACTAAAAAAAAGTTTTGTTTTGTAGATTTTTGGCACATAAAACTATATAGAATCATTTGAACACAATTTCTTTAGGATTCCTAGGGATTTAAGCTATTGTATCACCAATTAATATCTAAATGAGTACACACACCAGATTATTTCTGGCTATAGACTATCTTCCTCAATAAATACCAATGGGATTGTCACCACAGACAACATTTGGCATTCCTCACAAGTGATTCTAATCAAGTAGGAAGGGGTGTTATAATGTGTTTTAGTGCTTAATCCCAATTTCTTCCCACAATTAAACTGGATAAGTTTTACCCTTATCCAAACCTGCAATGATAATGTGTTTTGTTTATTTTATTTAAATTTAACAAATTTTGATTGTCTTTTACCAAAGTAATGTGATAAAATAGATAAGGGTAAAGGGTGTAAGAGGAATACCTATGATTATGTAGATAGTGTGCATGAATACAATGTTAACCAAGCTGATTGTGAGAGATTCTCTTTGGCTAGGAGGAATGACCTATAAGTAACACAACAAGACCACAAAATAGCATTAAAAATATATGTTGGTGGACTTCCTAACAAGAGATAGATTCAGGAAGCGAGGTGTTTCCTAGAAGGTTGTCAATCCACTTTAAAATACAATTTAATGCAAAAAATAACATGAAATAGGTAAACCCTAATGTAATGGTATGATTTAGGTGTCTTGTGACAATACAATAGATAAATTTAATCTAACAGACAAAATTACAATTAAATCTAGAGGGGTGCTAGGTTGTTTTCAGTTTTCAGGTCTAACAAAGGTTATAGGTGAGGTATGGGTGAAGTTTAGTAAGGTTTTGGGCTGTATGGGAGAAGTTATGAGATCACTATTAGAAGAAAAGTTAGCAGTCATAGAGATCAATCTTAGTTAGGTGACCGATTTTGGTACTAGAAAATGACCAACATCGATTGGGTGACCCATTCCGGTAGGGGAAATATGGTAGAAACATCAAAAATGGGTGTTTTGGGTCTTTTTTTATTGCATAGAGAGTTTAGGGGATTCAGGAAGGATAATGTGATTTTTGATAGGGATCAGCAAGGGTGGTAGAGATGTTAGGATGGGTGAAATGGTTCAGATTGATGGAATAGGTAGTAAATAAGTGAAAGGTGGTATTCGAGACAAATAGGGATCAAATGAAAGAATATAATGAAAGACTTAAGATAAAAAAGCTTAGGAAATAAGAGTGAATTACTTATCTTGTAGCCTGTAGATCTGAAGATGGTTGTTGGTGATGAGCATTCTTGGGAAATATGAGAATGTGTCTAGTATCATGGAAATGGATCCTATGTGCTCTATTGTGATGATTCGTAGCTATGGATGAGATGACTAGACTTTAGTGATGGTTTGATATAATTTGAAAAGTCGTCTAGTAGCTTGAATGCTTGATAGTTATAATGCTAAAGCTAAGGTGAATGATTGAATTGAAGAACTCGTATAAATAGTTAGAAACTCTTATTTAAGGATAACCAAATGTGATTAGGGAACTCATGTCGGCTGAGAAAAAATTGACATCGGTTAGGGGGAAATAGTCAAATTGGATAAAAATGGCTTGATTACTCCTAGATTCGGTCTAAGTCAAGTTTCAATCCCAGGTCAGAAGTGGGAGGTAACACTAAATATAGTGGGAGAGATGTTGGAGAGATCATATGTCATAATGGTTAAGGTTAGAACAAGTCCTAGTTTGTTAGGGGGTTTGGGGACTTGGTCTTAACCATTAATGAGGTACGAATAGTTCTAGGGTGAGGTAGCTAGGTGAGATGAATATTAATCGAATTAAAGTAAATAAATTAATTAAGATGGTGAGGATTAATTGAATTAGGGGTGATTAAATTAATACCAATGTGGGGAAGGGGGCCATGGATAGGCATATGTGTTTAATTGATGAATCAAAAGGGTTTATAGGAATTGTGACCTAAATTTGCACCTTTTTGTCGAATATCTTGTAATGATAAGTGAAGCTGAAAAAATATGATTGGTTACCCCAAGTATGGGTGATGTGATTCTCCTCAAACTCAGAGTTGATGAAGGACCATGCTGAATCTATGATGAGTTTAATAAAATGGTAGGTGGAAAATAAATACAAGGTAGGTTTTGGGTTTAGGAAAAGGTTATTTTGGTTTTAGGTAATAAGAAGTGGTACTCAAATGCACACACACATATAGAATGTGACAAGGCATGAGGTTAAAGAGATCACAAAATCTACATCATCAAAGGTTGATAGTTTATCCAAATAAGGTTGATGTGATCCAGGTATCCAAGTTATAGGATACGATCCTGAAACATAACTAGGCTAGGTATAGGAATATGCATTAGGTGAGTTCTATAGCACCAATAGGTTTGGGTTGGTCTAGAAAAACATCACAACATTAGGAAATGCAAGGTTGGTTGGAAAAACAACATAAGTAATGTCATCACAAGGTATAACAAGTATGAGAATTCAAGTTTTAAATGGTCAATGTCGTATTTGGTAAATAGGTAAGGCCATAAGCAAGGCTGAGGGAGAGGAAAAAACATTCCCCAAATGATATTTTGATTAGCTATGAGGAAATACGATAATTACGTGGGGTTATAAGGCTAGGTGGAGGCTTGCGTAGCAAGAAAATTGTTTCTAGTAGCAAAATTGAGGGTAAAGTAGGTATAGCTTGGTTAGAAAGGATAGAATGTGTAAGATGACTTGATTAAAGTAGGTGATGAATATAAATATAGGTCAAAGGATAATAAATCCCAAACACTAAGTTTCAAATGTCTTTTCTGGTGTAGAAGAATCAATAGGTAAGCAAAGGGGCGAATGGTAGAAGATGCAAAAATGCTCCATAAGTGGCAAGAACAATTATGCGCATACCAAAGATAGGCTTATGAACTTAAACCCCTAAAGGTATTGTATGATTGAACATTCTATGGGTGAAAGAACTTACATGATCATGAAGTGTCACATGTGTGCCATGTCCCTTGAGTAGGTAGAATAAAATAAGAGAAAGTAAGGTGGAGTGGTTTGTGTAGCATAACCTTGTTGTGGGACAACATGTCCCTTATGCAAGATACCCAAAACTCAAATAGGCAAGTCCATGACCAAAAGTTTTTTATTTTTCTTGATTTTTATTTGCTTTTTATTTCATAGATTTATTGATACGAGAATTCTATGTTGGGATAAATAGGTTCTTTTTTAGGTCTTCTTGAAGTTGATCAATGGGGGAAGCTACAAAATTATATTTTTCGAGAGATATAGATTAGTCTTATTTTTGGATAGACTAATTACAACAAATGGATACATTTTTTAGCTTTCCTTTGAGGTAGCAGTCTACTTATAGTAGCAAGAAAGAGAGGTCGATTTGTTTTTTAGGGATTCATCTATTTGTGAGAAATTTAACTCAAGGAGTACATTTTTTCGTTATCCCATGTATATATATATATTTCTTTATTTTTAAGCTTGAAGTCATGGAAACTACTATAAAAGGAGCATAAGCCTCTTGTATGAAGGAAATGCCATAGTAAGAGAGAGGTTAGCTATGCAAGAGAGGTTTCAAGTGATGAACAACCATAGGATTCCTTCCTGAAAAGGAAGAAAAGTATCTATGAGAATCATGCCATGAGTAGATCCATGATACTCATGTTGAAGATAAGGCTAAATGGTGACAGATAATCACATAACTCAGTTTGAGTCATTGGTCCTTGAAATAGGTAGGTGGAAGGAGAGTTTTAGTCAAGGGATGAGTATGTAAGTAACATAAAGTGATATTGTATGTTATTCAACAATAGAATAGTAAAATATGCAAGGCATTAGGGGTTTAGGTCCAAGTTTACCTTCAAGAGAAGATAAACGATAGGAACATGATCCATAGGTATGGGTAAAAATGTAGGGTCTAAACCAATTAGGAGAAAATCTTCCTTGTTTACTTTTGTCCAATTTGGTTACATGTTGATTTTATTTTAGGACAAGATCATTGACCTTGAAGGTTCATTCATGAACTCATTTGTCATAGGCACATTTGATACATTTTTGGTAGATTTGAATGTGGTTGAAAGAATTTAAGTGGCATTTGTCTAATAACTCAATTTGTACCAAAAATTCTTCATGAAATTCATCATCATTGAGCATATCTTTAAGTGAGATATGAACATATGGAATTTGGAATTCAAGAGGTAGGATGGCCTCTGTACCGTAAACCAAAGAGAAAGGTGTGGTGACGATTGAGGTACGGATGTTGGCGTGATAAGCCCATAAGGTGAAAGGAATGTGTGTATGCAAATCCTTACAGTGTCATCAATAAATTTCATGAGATTTTTGTAATTTGATTCGGCTTAACCATTGGTTTGAGGATAATATGGTGAAGATAAACTAAGTTGAATACCGAAGTTATCACAAATTTTGCGTAGAGTTCACCATCAAAACCATCAAGAGGAATGAGGATAACCCCTGGACCACCCCCACATATACATTTAGAGCCATCAAAGAATAGGGTCATCTCATATATGGTTTCGTCAAAAGAGAGGGTAGAAATGGATTCATCAGGAAATTCAAAGTTAGAAGATTAAGTTTTGGAAATAGGTACATCCGCAAGCTGATCTAGAATGCTTTGTCCTTTGAACAACATTTGATGAATTAATTTGTGGTATAGGTCTGCAAGGATCATTATCCAACATGCGGAATATTGATGTTGGTAAGTTTTAGAATACATATAATGCAAGGAGTCATTTTTTGTCACGACAAATTTTTTGCAGTTGAGTAGGCAATGGAAAAATTTGGTGGCGATGAAGACTAGGGCTAAGCAAAGTTTATGGCATGGGTATATCTAGTATCATAGTATAAAAGAGTACGAATTATATAATAAACCACTTTCTCCCTATGTCTCTCATCGCGATGAGCGGGCATGTCACCCAAGGAATGATCAATGGTAGAAATTTAGAGGTAAAAAGGTTGGTCATCCTTAGGTGGGACAAGAAAAGGTGGTTGAAGGAGGTATTCCTTTAATGCTTCAAAGGATTTTTGGTACTCATCATCCCAATTGAAGGAAACATCCTTTTTAAGAAGATGATGAAAAGGGTGACATTGATCAGACAGTTAAGAAATAAAGCATTGAATAGATTGTAGCTTTCCTTGAAAACTACGTAGCTATCGAAGGTTAGTGGTGGAGGAATCTTAAGAATATCCTTTATTTTAGTAGGATTGACTTATATTCCCCACAAACAAAAAATAAAACCAAGGATTTTACCAGAGAGAACTACAAATAATCACTTCTTTGTTTGAATTCGAACACAGTATTTGATGAGATGGTCAAAGATGATTATGAGGATGGGGATATGTTTAGCCCAAATTCAAGTTTTTCATAGAAGGTCATCGACATAGTCTTCTAATATGTCATGCATGATATCATGGAAGATATACGTCATCCTATGCTGATAAGTGGCACCATCATTTTTCTTTCCAAAGGGCATGACATGATAACAGAAGGTCCCCCATAGGGTGATAAAGGTAGTTTTTGTTGATCCTCTGGCGCGACTAATATTTGGTTATAGCCTGAGAATCTGTCCAGAAGAGATATAATCTCATGGCCGGTTGTAAGATCAACAAGTTGGTCAATGTTAGGAAAAGGAAATTTATCCTTAGAGCAAGTGAGGTTCAGGTCATGGAAGTCTATGTAAATGTAAATTCCCCCGTCACTTTAGTGATAGGAACAATGTTAGAAATCCATTGCAAATAGTCGATAGGTCAAATGAAATAAACAAAAATAAGGTGCTAGAGTTCTTATTTGACAAGAAGGGAAATGTTTGGATGAATTTTTCGTAGCTTCCATTTCACAGGTTTGGCATTGGGAATAGTAACGATATTATGCACCATGATATTTGGGTTAATACCGGGAATATCAATGTAAGACCAAGAAAAAGTGTTGCTATGATCTCATAGGAAAGTGGTGAAGATTTCATGTTCAGTAACATCTAAATATTGGCCTATCTTAAGAATTTGAGGGTCATCCTAATTATGAATGTTGATCTCAATGGTCAATTTATTCATCATGTAATGTGTCTCAAAAGGTAATGACTGATGAATGTAAGAATCCTGCACACTAGGTAGGTGAGAATGGAATCATCATCTTGACTTTGAATGAAATTTATAAAAGGTGTGTCATCATCAATCATGTCAGGATAAAGGAAAGGAATGGAAGAGGGAGTCTCACCATCCCGTTGATAGGTTAGAGGTCCCAAGGAAATGAAATTCACAAAAAACAAAATTAGGAGGAATGCATTATGGATCTATTGACTCTGTGGGTGAAGGTGGTGTGGTAGATGACGAAGCTGATGAAGGTCATTAGGGTGGTTCTTCCTCTACAAGTTCAACTCTAGCCTTCTTAGGACCAAGTGGTTCAGTAAATCCAATACCACAAAGGTCTTTATAATTATGGTTAGTGCAAGGAATAAATGTGTGATGACCTTGTTCGTAAAGACCAAAGCAAAATCCCTTCTAAGTAGAGTGATGAAGAAATGTTTGGGCAAAGTGATGGTTGGTGGGGTAACTAAATTTAGATGAAAAAGGTTTTGTTTGAGTGGGCAGTTTGGGAGATTAAGAAGAAATATCAAGTTGTGGTAAATGGAATAAGGACATCATTGGGTTGATTCACCATGTTGTAGGTTTTTAAAGGTGAAGGATCTAAATGAATAGTGTAAAGATGTCCTTCATATTTGAACTTGATGCAAAAGTGAAGAGTTAAAGGTACACACCCTATGGGACAGATCCAAGTTGAGCCAAGCAGAATGTTATATTGGAATTGCCTTTTGAAACCATAAAGCAATTCAAGAATGGTGCAGGGACCATGCAAATGTGGAGGATGATGGTGCTAAGAGTAGAAATAAAATCATCATTTAAAGAACACAACATAACTCGATTATTATGCATGAAATTAGTAGGTATGTAATTTTTTTTGTATACATGAGAAGAAATTATATTAATACTCGTACATCCATCGATCATAACGCATCATATATGAGTATCTTAAATGTGGATAGAGATGAAGAGGGTGGGGTCAGGATCATCTAAATGGTGAGAAGAAATCTCTAAGTTAGATAAACTAATAGTAGAAATTTTTTGAGTGGTAGTGGCAATAGAGGGTTTTCGTGAACTAGTAACAGTGGCCATATGATGAGGTGTAAATATAGAGGCAATAGGTGTAGGGTCATTTGGTAGAATGTTAATAGTTTGTAGGATCTCGAGGAGGTCCTGACGATTTGACTAAGAGGTTTGAATGAGATCATACAAAGACATTTTTAAAGGATATTGGTGAAATTGTTTCATCATAGTACAATGTACGAATCCATCATAAATTGGATAGGTTGGCCCATAGATGGTTACCTTGGGGGAAGGTGTAGATTGAATGGTAGGTGTAGGTACATTGAATGGCTTTCTAGTATTCTCTTTTCCTTTTTCTTTATGTGCTCGAGTGGAAACATGAACCATATTAATCTAAGGAAAAGAGGAGGGTGTGTCGTGAATGGTATAATGATAGGAGGGATAAAAACCTAGCACGGGATAAGAGCCCTCTGAAATGAGTATGGTGCATTGGAATTTAAGAGTGGGTTAAGCTAGCTCTCTAATCCAAATAATATTAATCTCAAAGGTTAGAGGATAAAATTAGGGTTGTGGAGGTTTAGGAGACGGTCGATGAATAGATATAGGGTGAGGTTACATGCCATCAGGAAGAGGTGGAATGTAATCTTCATCCAAAAGGTCATCTTTGTCAAAGATAGATTCGAGAGAAAACATTTGAAGAAGAATATTTCTAAGGGATTTACAGTTTTTAACATCATGCTCTGACACACGATTATAAGTGCAAATCTCTTATTATCAAACCCTTTTGGTTTAGTTTTGAGCGGGTCGTAAGGCGTGGAAATGTAACGGTAGAGATTTCTAATAGCCGAGTGAGGATGTTAGCGTAAGATCCTGCATAGGGATTGCCATGAAAAGTGAGAGAGGGTTTGGATGGAAGTTTGGGTGAATTCTCTAAAAGAGATACTTTTGGAGGGGGAATTGGAGGTTGAATAGGTTTTACTAAATTTTTGTTAAGTAGCGTTGTTTTAGGCTTGGGTGTGCACCTTTTTGGTTAAAGGTGTTAGGGTAGTGCATGAAGTAGAAGGTAGTGCGGAAGATGGAAGTGGACGGGTCAACCATGGTGAGAGTGGAGCTGTGGTAAATATAGTGGTAGGATGCACTACATAATGTGTAGGTGGGAGAAGGTAATGGACTAGGTAGTGGAGTAGGCAGGGGAAATTTAGAAGGCTTAGGTGGAATGGGAGGTTGTGATAAAGTTGTAAGTTACTTCATTTTAGTTATACCTTGGGTAGGAGGTTTCTTGACTAAGGTTGATGGATGGAAACATAAGATGGATGGAAATGGTGAAGGTGAAAGAGGAGGAGTGGGATAAATTGGGGTACAAGGCCTAAGAGGTTGGGTCTTCCTCTTAGGTGGGGGAATAGATCTGGTGGTATTTTAGGAAGAGGTGGCTAAATCCATCTTAACAAGAGGATGGATTAGACTGAATTTCAGCACAACCCCCAATGTACTGATAGGTTCAGACATAGGTGAAGGTATAGGTATATGTTGAGGTTTGGGTTTAGGTGGTTGTTAGGATAATGGTAAAAGTTTGGGTGTAGGAAAATTTGATGCAAAAGAAGCTACTATAACTGGCTCAAGTACATCAGATTCAATTGTCTTGAACACTTTAGGATAAATCATTAAAGTGTATGGGGACAACATTTACATTTTGAGTTGATATGGGAAGTCAAAGAAATCCCCAAAGCGTGGAGTATTTGACATACTCCAAATGATCGACCCAACAAGAGAATGACGTAGAAGTAGAGGAAGATGGCAACAACTTGATGGTGATCCCTGTAAAAAAAATTATGAGGTCTGTGAAACAGGGAAGTTTTTAGTTTCTGACTCTATAGGAAAAAGTGATACGAGAAGATTAAAAATATCCTAATATACCTTGGGAGACACATCACTAAGCGGAAGAGAATATAAAATTGGCTCTTATGTGGGTCGAGAAGGGGGAAAATTAGGTGATGCGGACTCTTCCTTAGGTGTAGAAGAGGATAAAATAGACTCTTCATTGGGTAAAATCATGGGTAATACAAGCTCCTTGATAGGTAATAGAATGATTCAGGTGAGCACCTCTGTAGATGATGGCGTAGGTGAGGTAAGCTCCTCTATGGGTAGAGGAGTACGTGAAATAGGCTCCTCTATGGGTAGAGGATCTCATGCCAGAATCTTATCAAAAGAAGGGATGGAAGGCAACTGTGTAGAAGGGACTAGTACTATGTCAAAGACAACATGGACCTCATGGACATGGGTGTTATCGATAGAAGTCTCACCGGCCTAATTCGATGAATGGGTATGGTTTGGAAAAGGTTTCCTAAAGACCTCTAGATTTAGATTTTCCTGTGCATTAGGGTTATCCAGGACAAGATCTCCTTAATCTAAAATTTTCTAATAAAAATTCTTGAATGTTTTACAATTTTTATTATTATGTCCTCTAATGCAGTGATAATTACAGTAATTGTTCTACTTATACCATGTGGGTATAGGAAGGGAAGGATCAAAGCCAGTATGTGGTTTGATTGGTGGAAGAGTGATGGCTCCTACTTTTAGTGGTTTTTCCAACACAGAGGAATAAGGTTATCCTATGGGGGTATATCTTTGTTGTTCCTACTTGTATTGTAATTTTTGAATAGGAGAAATATTAGAAGAAGGTTTCGATTGGTTTGATGGATGAGATGGGCCAACATTCAAGACCACTACGTTGGTGGATCACTTTGCTTTAGTGTGGATGTTTGGTGGTTTAGAATAGGAAGAAGAGTCATTCAATTTAAATGGAGTGCTCTTGTTACACAATTATAGCTTCTTCTCTTTGATAGAATGGATTTATATCTTTCGAGCCATAATGAATGTCTCATCAAATATTTGGAATGTTTGGACATGAAGATTTCAAGAGATGTTCCTGGAAAAATACCTAGTGAACAACTCTATCATCTCAGTTTGTGGAAGTTGAAAGGTGAGATGATTGGTAAAACCTTTCCAATGTGCGGAAAAGTTTGCAATAGATTTGTATTCATATTTACACATCGAATATAAATCATTCATGGTGATCTTATCTAAGATTTTGATCTATAAATATTCAAATAAGGTATGAGCCAATTGATTGAAAGAAAATATTGAGTGTCTAGGTAAATCACTATACCAATCTAAATTAGATCTTATCAAAGACATGTGGAAATTCCTTAGAAGAAAGGCATCATCATGGGTAATCATATAACATACATGTTTGAATGATCACAAATGTTGTTTAGGATATTCCTTGCTATTCAATCGGTTGAATTTAGGAATCTCCCAATGTGAGGAATAAGGATGAATAGGTATGGAATGATGACTATGCTCATTACAAATTTTAGCGTAAGTCAATGTATTGCTTAAGGCAGAGACATGCTTCTAGATTTTGTATCTTGTCCATCTTCATTTTGATTAGATCCATGGTTGGATTATATTGAGATGCACCTCATGTGGTATAAGGAGGTGGATATGATTTAGAAGGAAGAACATTATATGGAGGTGCCATGTAAGAAAAATGAGAAGGGGGAACATAACTAGTAGCATATGATGATGGCATATACTCTAAATGGGAGGTATAAGTGATGGGTGGAGCCTGAGATAAGGTATAAGTGGGAGGGACCTATGTATAGACCCTCGTAGCAATAGGTGGTAGAGTAGCAGGTATAGACATAAACAAACTTTGAAAAGGGGTCAATGCAACTAGTTCTTCTGAGGTAATGGTGAGTGATGATGTTAGAATCCATACACTATTATCTATAGATGATGGCACAGTGGATTTCACAGGTGTGATAGATGTCAAGGGTGTGATCAATACCAAATATTTGGATTCAATATGAGAGACAATAGGATGTGTTGTGGAAGTGGGTAATGCTACACTAGTATTAGTTTATACAGAATTTGGGGCAAGAATGGGAGGAATGTTGATAGGCATCCCATATATGAGTTGTCCCAACGAGTCGTGGGTGGATGAATGGGCGAGGTAATATTGCAATGTAGGGGGATTGTGATCAAGGATTTTTGTGAACTCCTCGTCACTTGCGTGTATAGAAATAGGAGAGGTGGGGTCTATGGGTAAAGAGATAGAGGTGGGGTCCATGGGTGAGGAGGTGATGAATAACATAAAAAAACTAGAGTGTTGGCTTTTTTGTGAGTCAAAACCATGTAAATGGTAGTATAATAGGTAATTTGACTTCTGCAGATGGTATAAAGACATAGAAATGGAAGATAGAAGGGACCTAGTAATTGGAAATTGGTTGTTGTTTTGACAAAAAAATCAAAACACAGAGACCAATGTCAGTAGGGTAGCTGATGATGGTAGAAAGGGGTAACCAATGTTGATTGTTAGACTGATGTCAGTTACTGTGAATGAATAGTAGATTTTTAAATATGGAGATGAAGAATGTAAATTGGGTGAACCTAAACTCTGCTAATGGAAACAGAGACTTAGAAGTTTTATAAATGACATAAACATGTTAAAAAAATATCTAGATGTGAATTGAATACTATTTTGGGAAAACTAAGAAAAACACCAGGAAATCGATACCGATAAGTCAACTGATGCCAGTATGAAAGGTAACTGATGTCGGTCACTGGACCAATGTTGTTTATTGTGAAATCTAAGAAGATGATGGAAATTTGAATTTTAGGTGATTAAGTCAAATGAAAACACCAACCTAGAAACTTAGAATGGAAGTAATGAGTCCCAACACACCTAGAATGAACTAGAACACACCAATTATGATGGTGGTCCATGAATGATAAGAAAAACAAGAGGAAAATACCTCACACCTCAAAACACAATTCAGGCAAAAAATAACAAACACGTAAAATCCAATGCTTCACATTTTAGTGTTGTGTGGCTTATGCCATTTGAAACTGACTATGTGTAGAATAGAGATTTTGGTCAACGAGGGTACCCTATAAGCAATCTATGGTTGGTCTTAGGTATTTTTTGGATAAAGGTACCCGATATGCCTTTCATTACATGTGGTAAAAGTATGATATGATGACTGGCCAGAACACCAGCTTGATTGACCACCAATCTGATTATTAATCACTGACAGTAATTACTGGGAAGGAATATGTTTAAGAATTTTGTAAATTCTTAAAGTGATTTGGATAGGGGTGTGTGTGCACAAAGTGTGAACTATGCTTAATTCCCTCCAATCATCAACTGGTCATGACCTCTAATATATAGATTGCAAATAAATTTAGGTGATCTAAATACAACATACAAAGGATGAAATGGAGAGATTTTGAATCTCAAATCAGAAGTGAAATTGGATGTAACAAATAGATAATAGGTCAAGAGGATGATCTTTCACTAAATGAAAGTACAGAAGAAAGTGAGAAGTATTATTTTTAAACACCAAATCATGAATTTCCATTAAACAAGTAGAATAAGATAATATTGACCAGAGAGATATTTAATGTGAATTTTTTGAAAAATAAAGAAACACACAATTCCCTATATGAAGAAATGCAAAGAACCCACAAGAAGGGGTCCCACGAGGCGTGCCAAAATTTTTCACCTCAAATTAATGTGATAAAACAAATAAAGGTAATGGGCGTAGGAGTAATAACTATGATTATGTAGACAGTGTGCAAGCGTAGAATGTTGAACAAGTTGATTGTGAGAGCTTCCCTTTGGCTAGGAGGAACGACCTGTAAAAAAAACAACAAGACCAAAAAAGAGCATTAAAAATATAGGTTGGTGGACTTCCTAGTAAGAACTAGATTCAAGAAGCGAGGTGATTCCTAGAAGGCTGTTAATCCACTTTCAAATACAATTTAATGCAAAAAATAACATGAAATAGGTAAATCCTATTGTAATGGTATGGTTTAGGTGTCTCGTTCTAATACAATAAGTAAATTTAATCTAAAATACAAAGTTATGATTAAATCTAGAGGGGTGGTAGGTTATTTTGGGTTTTCAAGTTTGATAGTGGTTGTAGGTGAGGTCTGGGTGAAGTTTAGTAAGGTTCTAGGCAATTTGGGAGAAAATGTGAGCTCACTATTTTAAGAAAAAATGCCACTCATAGAGACATGTATCAATTAGGTGACTAATGCCCATACTGGAAAATGACCGACGTTTGTTGGGTGACCAGTTTCGGTAGGATAAATATGGTAGAAATATAAAAATTGGTGTTTTGGGTGTCTTTGTGATTGTACAGAGAGTTGAGGGGTTTCAAGAAGCATGATGTGATTTTTGATAGGGCTCAACAAGGGTGGTAGAGATGCTAGGATGGGTGAAATGCTTCAGGTTGATGGAATAGGTGGTAAATGAGTGAAAGGTTATATTCGGGGATAATTAGGGATCAGATGAAAGAAGTAAATTAAAGACTTAAGATAAAAACAAAAGATTAGAAAATAAGAGTGAATTACTTATCTGAAAACTTGTAGATCTAAAAATGGTTGTTGGTGATGAGCACTCATGGGAGATACGGGAATGTGTTTAGTTCCATAGAAAAGGATTATATGTGCTCTGTTGTGATGATTTGTAGTTCTAGATGAGATGAATGGATGGTAGTGAAGGTTTAATGGGCTTTGGGTCATCGTGTGGCAACTTGAATGCTCAAGAGTTATAACGGTAAAGCTAAGGTGAATGAATGAATTGGAGAATCCGTTTAAATATTTAGAAACTCTTATTTAACGGTAACTGATGGTTTTTAGGGAACCAGCACTGACCGAGGGAAAACTAGCTTTTTTAAGTGAGAAATGGTCGAATTGGCTCAAAATGTCTTGATTACGTCATGAGTCAAGTTTGAGTCCCAAGTCAGAAGTGGGAGCTAACGCTAAGTATAGCAGGAGAAAGGTTGGAGAGATCATAGGTCATAATGGTTAAGATTAGAACAAGTCCGGGTTTGTTAGGGAGTGTGGGGAGTTACTAGTAAACATTAATTAGGGAGGAATAGTTCTAGGATGAGATAGCTAGGTGAGATGGATATTAATCTAATTAAAGTAATTAAATTAATTAATAGTCTGAGGATTAATTTAATTAGGGGTGATTAAATTAATACCAATTTTGGGAAGGGGGCCATGGCTAGGCATATGTGTCTAATTGATGAATCAAAAGGGGTTAAAGGGCTTGTGACCTAAATTTTGTGTCTACACAAAGAACATTACATGCAATTTTTTTAGTAGTTTGTTACTTGAGTATAATAATTTTTTCCAATTTTGTAATGGTCCTACACACAAATGATTATAAATTTTCCTACAACCATAATGTTAGAATAAAACAACCAAAAACAATTATGGCTATTTTTTATTCTCAGGATCACTCAATAGCGCGATAGAAGAGCATACGTGGATTTCATTAAAAAAATGAACATAACTTAACAAATATTTAAAATTTTAGCACCATTATAAAAAACTAATCTACAAGTTAAAGTTTGAATCGCATATAACATAGTAGGAAATTAGAAATGAAAATCTTAAAATTTTATAAAATCGAGTGAATTTTTTCAAGAGAATGTTAGCATACCTACCGTGATGCTATCACAGCTAATAAGACAGTAGTGCATGTGATAAATTATAACGCAAGTAATGGTAGCACATGTAAGTTATGGTAGCTCACATAAGCAATGATAACATAGGTATAAATAATAATAGTGCATGTAAGCTAAGGTAGCACATGCAAGTAATGCTAGCATAGGTAATGGTAGTGTAGGTAATGGTAACACATGTAATTAATGCTAGTGGAGGTAATGATAGCACATGTAAGTAATAGTAATGCATGCAAGTAATGCTAGAACAGATATAGAGAATGGTAGCACGTGAAAGAAACACTATCATAGATATAGACAACAATAGCGCACCTAACCTGTACTTGCACAAACAATGTCAAAAAATGACAAAAAAGTAAAAAACTTGAATTTTTCCCATCAAGATTCAATTATGACAGCACATCACCTCATTTATTCCTATAAACAAGACTCAAAACTACTAAATACCAACGTACATGCTTAAAACATAAAATTTTCAACAAATTGAAATAAATAGCATGTAAAAAGGTAAAGTGAAGATAAACTAAGAAAAATAAGTGAATGCACATGAGACAAAGTAGTGTCCAACTGGACGTGCCATATTTATGCATTCTAAAACTAAACTAAGCTAATTTAATACACCTAACACCAAGTAAATCTGAACTAATTTTATTTTAAACAAATACATCATGAGAAAGCAAAAAAGAAATCTAGTTACATCAAAAAATATGAATCTACACTAAGTGCAAACCTCATTTTGATAATTTGATCTTTTTTGGATGTAGGTATTTCCTTAGTGAGCCAAATGTAGACCACACAGAATTAGGGATTTATCATGAAAGAGGAAGATATCTCATCATTATGGCTTAAATGCCAATTTGATTCTTCTCCTAGAGTCCTACTACTCTTATCAAGAAAAGAGTGGGTGTTTACTCAATTCAACAAACCTTTCAATAATATGAAACGTTCTTCTCAAGTATAATGTCTTGCAAGGACATGGTGTAAGGTGTGTAAGGGAATTCTAGGTTTTTTCTATAGCTTTCTAATTTGGGAAAATATTGCATCCTAAAGAATGTGGAATAAAGTGAATTCAGAATTATAAGAGGATAAGTATGATTATAAGTGATTAATTAGAGATTAGTAAATCATGGGAGTTAGAGGAGGTTTAATTAATCAATTGGGATTAATTAGTGAGTTGAGTTTATCTTATAGAATACATTTATAGATGATTTGGAGGGAAATTAGTATAATTTTAGGTTTTTGAGAGGGGGATTTAACTAATAAGAGGGTTTATTGATTAAATACAACATTAAAATGTTAATTAATTAATAATGATTAATTAATTAAATAAAATAGGTGTTGTCATTAAAAATTACTAGCATGAAAATTGATAGTTTTGAATCATGAAAACAAATCCCTTAATTGAAAATTAGGCTTCCCAGTTAGTGTGTACTATTCCTCTAACCATCCTTCCTTCAGTTTAACCCTCATCAGGGTAAGAGGAAGGTTCTCCATAGATCATTAATATTTTTTCAGCATGCAAGGAATAATTTCTAAGATTATTGATGAAATCAATGAGTTTTGATGAAAGACAACTTCTTCTGAAGGCCTAAAAACATCATTTTTGGCCATTCTAAAGCCAATAAAAACCTTGTAAGAATGTTCATGAAGAATATAAAGAATCTAAGGGTGGTTTTGGAGAGTATTTAAGAGGTAAAAAGAAATTTAGGAATATTTTGGAAAGAAAATCAAATTCATGAAGAATCTGTGCAATATTAGGTTTTCAAGGTGTGGGAAACAAAGGCTCTTTAATGAAACCTGACTTCTCTAGATGCTTTTGGGAGTTCCCAAATGAGTTTATGAGAAAAAAATTATTAATCAAAAATATATGGGAATCCTCAACAATATATAAATATCATATTTTATCCAATGCTCAAGGACTTCTCGAGGTATTTCGAAACTTTGTAGTTGCCCCTTAAGTTCAAAATGAAATAGGGTTTATATTTTGAATCACAGGAAGACTTGGATTTTGGGAATTATTCAGTTTATCTTTAAATATTATTTCGATTCAAAAAATATAAAATTTTATCCCAAATCATTTTCCTAAGCTTCAGTTGCAAAATAATCAACTCTGGTGTCTAAATTTAGACATACAAGGAAAAACTAACTTCCCCAGAATGAAAAATTCACAATTCAGAAATTCATATGTCCCCTATATCCTCTAGGGGATAAGGGGAACAAGGGTAACAAGTGGGACCAAAATTTTTAACCTCCTCCTCTTCCCCAAGTCGCAGTTTGGACACCCTGGTGTCCCATGTGTCCCCATTGTTCCCTTGTGTCCCCGTGGTGTAAGTGGGGCAAAGGAAACACCAAAGTGTGACCTCAATCCTTTACCTAGGTCACACTCTTGTTTACTTGGTGTCCCATTTATCCCCTATATCCCAAAAGGAACAAGGGGATACAAAAATGTGACCCAAGCTTTCATATAGCTCCTGAACCCCTATGTGACCACATTTAGCTCCTCTGGTGCCATTTCCCAGCCCCCTCATCTCATCCACTACACACCACAAGCTGCCATTTGTCAGAATTTACTAGAAGTCACACTTTAGTGTCGCTATTTTCCCCTCTTTTTTGCTTTTTCCATTTTAAAACATGTATTCGCTCCATTCTAACCTTGGTTAAGTACTGTAGTTATAAGGTGAGTTAAAAACACAGTTAAATCACCCTAACTCTTGATTCATTAAAAAACTAGACATTTTTCATATCACGTTTCTCTTTTTACTTCATCCAAACACCATTTTCACTTATATATTCTAAAATGCTTTTACTAGAACTCCATAACCATCAAAACGAGGATTTGATCATATCTCGTCATCCGAATTCCCGATTGCCTTTAAATTTGGCAAGAATATTCCTATCCAAAACACATTTGGGAAGACTATTAAAGAAAAATCATTGAATCCCTATATTTTTTATTGTAAAAATAGGAATTTTCCAAACCCTTTAGTTTCTTTTTCAATTATACAAAGATTCAGTGGATGGAAATTTTTGAAATTTTGAGTAGAAGGTCCTGGTGCAAAACCCACAATTTCAATACCTAATTTCTTGTAACTCGACGCCTATAAGATAAATTTCAAAAAATATGATGTATTTGAATTTTTTTTGTGTAAAAATTGTAAATTTCTTAAAATTTTAAGTCTTTAGCATTGGTAACACTTTGAATGAATAAGAAATGTCAAAAAGTGAAAACTATGAAAACTTGCTAAAAATAACAATCCTGGATAGGTCTTGCTAAAAATAATAAGTATTAGAATTGATCTTAGAAAGATGTGGAAACACCCATTCTACTTATCTTGTTTTTTTTTTTAATCATCACAAGGATGGAAAGTTGTCTCATGGTCCAAAGATAAAATAAAATCTCCCATAGGCTCTCAATGCGTCATTATGAAAGTGATTTCTGTGTGGTACAATATGATGTATAAAATAAGATGACCCAAATCATCATAATTGTGGTAGAAGGGATTCATCATGGATGAATTAATTTAATAAGGAGATGTTTTTATGACTGATGAGAGACAAAAATCTATGATCCCAGTCTTGGTAGAAATTTTCAACTTCTGCAAGCATGAGTTAAACATCTGAGGTGAATAATAATGATGTTCCTGCATCATATCCATTGGTCCCAATGTGCATCAACCTAATATAAGCATTTTTTCAAGATTATGAATATTTCATAGGTCCATGAAGTGCAATACCTCACTTCAATTTTCCTAACAACTCATTCAAATGGTATGTAATGTTCTCATAGGTCATAGAAGAGAGACAGGGAAACCACATTGTTTCTATTCAACATAAGGTTGGAGGTACAAATTGTAAATGAGAAAAAAATTTATTAATATTACTAAGTATGTTTCCAAAATTAAGGACACATCAATTTTGTTGTATCTCTCTCCAAATGTAAGGGACATCATACAAAACACACTATGATGAGAAGCGGATTAGAGTGAATCAATGTGTGTGGAAGAAGTCATTTGAACAATGGGTGCAATCAAGAACATCATGAGATTTTTGAAGGATTTATAACATCAAAAAATTTATTAAAGTATAATAAATCAAGTAAAATATCATCATGATCATGATGAAATAATATCTAATATCACAATGAGTCATGATGGTAGTCACCTCAATCTCATAAATAAATCATCTCTCATGAAAGTATTTTTAAAAAATTAAACCAATGCTTTGTGATTTCCTCACATATTAGAAGTTAGAGAAGAGTAATTTACAGTATTTCAATTTAGTTCAGAGGTTAAGGACATGGAGCTATTTCTTATTTATCATATTTAGATATCCATCCTTCTATGAGGAAGAGGAAACCCATTTCTATGAGGATAAATTAAGTAAAAAGTTATTCATATACCATAAATATGTTTCCATCAAAGGAGGCCATCATGTTTAAATGTGAAATGTGAAACTCAAAGAGTGAGTTGATGATAATCATATCCTAACTCTCCCATTATGTCTAAATTTCTTCAAAGATAAATTTAGGATGAGCTAGTTAAGATACTGAGGCATCCAGGACCATCATGTTTGAAAGATTAAAAAAAAAGCTATGTCCATTAGAGGCACATGAGAAAGGAGGTGTATGAGCATTATGAAGTTGATTCCATTCAAGTATTTTAGAGCCAAGAAAGGTAATATGATGATATTGTTTTATAGAAACATGTTTGTAGGAGTGGGAAACCATATTAGTTTCACTTGATGTCATTCACCTGGTAGTGTTCTTAAACATTCATTCCAAACATACTAGTGCGAACACACCTTGAAGTAGGAATCATATGCAATCAAAGTGTTTTATTTCAATAGATGGTCAGAGATAAAGACTCTCATTCATGAATCATTTCCTCAAAGTTCCATCAGAAGGATTCATCTTCATCAAATTGGTCAACCATTTTTTTTCTCTCTCTCTCTATCTCTCTTCCTTATTCTCTCTACATATTCTAATTATCCATTAAGAATGTAATTTTTACCTATTCTATCTTATTCACTTAAGTTACCTTCAAATTAACATTGTAAGAGTCATTTTTATCAATATTGAAAAGAAAAACTTTCATTCCATAAGAATGTGGAATGTCACATGTGATGAGGAAAGGTGAAAGGTTAGGTGTGGGAGATGAAAGTAAAATTTGTAATGTTATAAATTAGAATGGTTTCTCCATTCTAAAGGGTTGGAAATTGTTGGAAATTGTTGATTGATTGTATTTTTTTTTATATTTACCACTACAACATCAAGCGATCAAAGTTTCATTTCCTCTACTTATTTTTCTATGTTCCTCTACTCTCTCTCCCTCTACTTTCCAATTTTTTCAAGATGATAATCTTGTAAAACCAATAAATTTATTAGTGCATTTGATAAATGAATCAATAGAATTCCATGTCTATTATTTGTTAGTTTTATCATTTTTATCATTGATGTGTTCTTGTAATTGAATATTTACCTAATATGGTTGATGTATGTGAATTATGTAAGCCTACTCAAAACATTAACCCTCTCTACTTATTTCTCCAACTCCCCTTTACATCTCCTCACAAGATATTCCTCCTTTGTACTCTATACAATAAATTTTCCATAGGTTTAGTGGAGTATTCTTGTGTGATCCCCATCCTAATGAACACCCCAAAAATTTATTTAGTTTACATTTAATAATGGGATCCTCTCCATACACAAGAAGGAAGGGTTTAGCCATGTGACCATTAGTGGAAACCAATATTTTGCACCGTAATAAATTATTTCGCTAACAGTTTTTGGAAAATATGATAGGGAAGATCGGACCTTTGTGTACTTGTAAAATATATCTAAAATCCAAAAATTTACAAGCTATTTCATGATATTAGGAAGCCCAAGGAACTAGCTTCAAGAGATGAGCTACTGAAGTGAGGGGGTAGGATAGACATAGATTCCAAAATTTTGTATCACCCTCCCTAACTAGACTCTATTGGACTAGAATATATCTAGATGATCTATCCATCTATCTGAGTGAACTAAAGTGAGGATATTAAAGTCACTGGGTGTCCATATAAATATAGAGGCCATTCTCAGGAGGCTGAGGGTCATAAATTCCCTCCGGACTCAGATATATATCTCTATAGGGTGATAGAGAAGTTATTCAATGGTTGTGTTTACCCTATTATGCCAGTTCACATTATGTATGTAATATACATGAGAGATGTCCAAGGTGCCTATCAGCCTTCCCTTTCCCCTCTCTATGTAACTATAGCTACCACAATGACTGTAACTAGAATTGTTATTACAACTACTACTAGAACTAGAGGGTGTCGTCTAGACTCTAGATTCCCTCGACCCGATGGCATATATATGACATAATTCTCTTCCTTTGGTTAAGGGGGACCTCCCATATTCTAAAAATTAAAAAAATCATATTTTGAAGGTGACTCTATCATGGAATTAATCCATGCCACATTCATTTCCCACATCACATTGATGAATTTTCAATATTGGTTTTCAGAACTAATAAGTGAAAATAACAATGCAGAAGAAGGTTACGACTAATATATCAATATTTTTTATTAGCCATCATTTTGGTCCAACTCTTGATCTTTCAGTAGTATGGATTATGGTAAAAAAATGAGGCCTCTTGCTTCAACTAAAATTATTGAATCAAAAAAAGGAAATAAGGTCATTGACATTCCTGTAAAAGTTATAGAAATAATATCTAGAGTAGATAAAATTGTTGCATCTGAAGATCCTACTATCAAATCCTTGTGGCTTCAATTCAAATGGATTTCTTCTAGAGGAATGAAAATGGGAATTACGCTAGCTGATGATAAATAATCTAAGATCCTGATAAGAAGGATAAAAAAGAGATAGAAAATTTTATATGAACAACATGAAGATGAAGAATTTCTTGAAGGTAATGTTTTGAATTATCCACAATTCATTGAAAAACTCAAAGCATTATATATTTTCTCTCTTCCATTGGATTATTTTATTTCTTATGGATATGAATAAATGATATACTTGAAAAGGGAGTTTGTGTAAAGAATTTTACTATTGTAGAGGGAAATCTTGATTCCTAAACCAACCTTGAAATTCTAAATTATGTTGTGGATATGAAAGAAAGGTATGATAAATTGGAAGCATGCCCTACAGATGAGGACAAGAACTACCTTCCAAAGATGGATTTTGATGATTCTTCGTACTACAAAGTATGTGTTCCTAAAATAATCTTATTTACTTCTTAGGATTTTTCTCTTCTTGATCATTCTAATGAAATTCAACTCCGCACCTTGGAGAATAATGAAGAATGAATGAAAGTTGAGTATCTGCTACTGGATGCATTTTATTATTATTTTTATTATTGTCAAATAGTTTTGAAGGGACTATACCCTATTATAAAAAGGATCAAGAGCGAGATATATAGGAGGAAATAGAAAAAATGGATTAAAATCTAGATATTACAAGAAGCCTAGTTGTATTCAAAAAAGGAACTAAAAAATGGAGACAATATAGGTATAAAACTATAAAAAACAATGAGTAAACAACAACAGAACAACATCAAGACAGCTCCGCATTAGATTATTTCTTTCAATCCCTGTCAATTCTTGACGTAACAGTCTGAAATGAGGTAAAGAGAGACAAGGTAGTGACATGTGTAGGATCATTGAAACTTATTTGAGAAAGGACATAACCCCTTTCAGCATATGTGCCCCAAATATCTTTAGAGATACCACTGAGCATGCTAATAATTCTAACCTGTTGTTCCATGAATTCACAAATAGCTCTAAAAACTGAAATTTTATGATCATGTTTGTCCTTAGAATTCACTAATTTTTTATCAAGGTAATTCAGCTTCTTATATATTTCATTGATGTGTTCTTCACCAATTATAGCATCATCATTCAATTTCCTTTTTCCCTTTTGCTTAGTCAGTTAATACATATCCTTCTTAATACCTTGCAACTCTTTTTCCATGTTTTAAATTCTCTTTAGAAGATCCTCCTTCTCTTTCTACATAGTATTTTTGTTCCCTATGGCACCGATGTCCAAGCTATTTTGTGTAATTTCCATGTCCTTATTACTTTTGAGGAATCTACCAGAGGGAGAAGGGTGTGTTTTAGAAAAAGAGGGGTTTTGGGTTCTGATTTTTATCTATCTAGGAATAGTGGTGGGGATGATGGTAGGAACATGGTTAATGGAGTTAGGAGTGGGTGGAATGATAGGAGTAGCAGGTATGGAAGGGTGATGGGAAAGTCAGTGCATGTGAAGGAGGAAGATTAAGCCCTAGTATAGGGGAATGACATGGGTATAATTTTGGTACTCAAGTATGGAGCGTTCCATGGAGTTTAGAATATAATGTGGGAAGGAAACAAGTAGATTCCTATGAAAATGGTTTAAAAACATAAAAATTCTTTATGGGAACCATGATATACCTACCTTCAAGGCCAATGAAATGAACCATCATCTTGGAAAGTTCATCAAATGGCACAGGGATGGAATTTACCTTGATGCCCGCTATGGAAAACTTGAGCTCCTCATCTACTTCAAAAAATTTATACCCTCTGTGTTCTTATCTTCTCTCTTACTAAAGAATCTAATGCCTTCCAAACTAGGCCATGTAAATTCTGCTATAAACTTCTCTATTGTCTAAATGTCTTGCCCTCTTTACTTCACCTTTCTTTGTTTCCAATCTATGGAAAAATGTATGGTAACGTTTTGATCATACCATTAAATCTTCTTAATGAAATTGGTAACCCCTACTCCCTGTAAAATGTTCCAAATATCAGCATTCTCCTTCCACGTAAGGTCATAATGAGGTTCAATTTGGCAACGAGCTCCACCCATTCTTTCACCTCTACCTTTAAACTGCTTGAAACAAGAAAAATGGATGTTTTTTCTTCCCCAATCCACTTTTTAACCATCCTTCTACAAACCCAACGGGAATGTGAAAGTTTATGGAAATAAATACTTGTACTCCTACATTTGTTAGCTTGCATTCCCAATAAAGTGGAGGATATCTCATATGATATTTTGGGAAGGAAGTGATCTATCACATTTATCATTAATGATAGATTTTTGTACTTCAATGGGCATATTATCCTCATGATACCAAGTGGTAAAGTTGTCATTAATCCCATAATTTTCCAATGTTTTCACCACTTTATTATCTTCTCTATAAGTGTGGACAATTTTGAAGGTATTGAAAGCATGACAAATACTTATAGACTAATGAATAAAATCTTATATTTTCTAACTAGGGGGTTAAATTTGAATCAGATGATTTATAACATTCAATGAATCTCCTTCTATAATGATGTTCTTAATATTGCATTGCTTAGCAGTTCTTAATCCCCATAGAGATGATAAGGCTTCAACATAATGGTTTTTTTGATGTCCCATTCTTCCTCCAAAACATCAATTAAACAACCTATGTGATCCCTTATTATTCCTCCTCTAATAGATGCACCTGGATTTCCATTTGAAGCTGCATAAAAGTTAAGCTTCTACCAAGAATTGGGAGGAGGGATCCAATAGATTAAAGACCTGAAAATGGTTGAATTCCTTTGTCCCTAAAGGCTTCCAATATCAATTTTCTAATTTGAAATAATAGCATCTTCATTTCTATGATTTTTTTTTATTGGGCAGTTTAAATGTCTCAATATTATCTTTTACAACATTAGCAGTCTTATTAAATATATTTTTACAAATCTGTCTACAATTCCTAAATATTATATCATTACTAGTTTTCAAGAGTCTCGAGATGGTATGAGGAATGATCAGTTTCCAAATTCTTCGAACCATTTAGTGTTTATATGGGGGGGCCCATTAATCCCAAGTTTTTAATAACTCATTTAACAGGGTCCATCATATATTAAATCTTGAAAAAATGAAGCTCCAAACCTTCAAAGTATACTCACAATGTAGAAAAAGGTGTTTAATACCCCCAGCCTCCTTTTTACACATGTAACACATATTTTACATAATAAACCCCCTTTTGATTAAATTATCATTTGTGAGAATCTTTCCTTTAAGAACAATCCAACAAAATAATTTTACTTTGGGAGTTAGCCAAAGAAACCGAATTCTAATCCACTTGAAATCACAATGAACATTTTACAAAAAAGATTTGTACCCAGATTTGACAGTATAGTCACCATCAAAAGAGTTACTAAAAATAAGTTCATCTTTGACATCAATATAATTTAGAGGTATAATATCTAGCTACTCTTAGAGAGAGGAGACCACAAGGTTTAGCTCAATTGCATCCACACTAATTTGTTTCCATCCTCTTCTATTTCCCTCTATATAATTGTAGTCTTTGACTTTAGTACAATATTTTTAGCTAATATATCCTTAATAGAAGAAAATATATCATTGAAAATGAAATTAGTCCAGCTATCCCTCCAAAATTGTATATCACTATCATTTCCGATGTTCCATATACATCATTGATTAATAAAACTCATCAATTGAATCAAGTTGTTCCAGAAAAAAAATCCATGAGGAAGTTGATCATCGTAGAGTGAGTTCACATTTTGTTGAGCTAGGTATTCGGCTTTAATTAATTCAATACAGGGATGTTCCTCCTTTAACATTCTCCATCCCATTCTAGAAATTAAAACAAAATTCATTTTTATAATGTCCTTGATACCAATCCCACCTATTATTTTAGGTATACAAACTTCATCCCTTGCCACCAAATGATACCTAAATTTTTATTTAGTTCCATGCAAGAGAAAGTATTTTTGGATTCTTTCAATTCGGTTAATAATTATTGTACGAATTCTAAACATATACATAATATATATAGGCAGGTTATGTCATTTTCTTTTGATAAGAAGAAACTTTGCAAAACTTGAATGAATAACCCCTTTCCATCCATCCAATTTTCTATAATACTTGTCAATTAATGCATTCCAAACCATTATGGGGACATTATTAGTCCATAGAGGAAATCACAGATAAGTTATAGGTAATGAGCTGATTTTACAGCCCAAAATATGAGCAATTATTTTCTATTGTTCCAGAGGAGTATTAAAGAAGAAGATGGAAGTCTTATCAAAATTAACCTGTCATCTTGAGGAAGCCTCATAGAATTTTAGAATAGTCTTGATTTCCTTAGCTTCAAGGAGGGATGCCATCAAAAGTAAAATAGTATCATCAATAAATTGTTGATGTGAGGTTGTTTGATTTGTAGATGTGGGTCTAACTCCTTTTAAAAGGCTTACATTAATAGATTTAGTAATGGATCTACTGAGGCTACCACCCATGAGTATGAAGAGAAGAGGGGATATATTATCCCCATGTCTTATTCCCCTACTACTAGAAAAAAATCCCACCAGCATACCATTGATGACAACTGAAAATATAGCCATAGAAGTGCAAGCTTGAATGATCTTCCTGAATTTATTTCGAAAACCAAATTTGGCAAGGACCTTATCAAGGAAATGCTAAGAAACTTTGTCAAATGCCTTATTCATGTCAATTTTCATTACCATATCAGCTTTTTTGTTTATATCCATTGAATAAATAGCTTCATGTACCATAATCACCCCATCTTTTATTATCCTCCCTTTAATAAAGCCACTTTACTACTTTGAAATTAGGTCAAAGAGAATAGGTTGGATTCTAGTAGCAATAATCTTAGTGAGCATTCTATAGATCACATTTACCAAACTAATTGGATGAAATTCCTTAAAATATTTAGCATCCATATTTTTGGGGGTGAGAAAAATGTGATTATTGTTCACCTCCTTAAGGAGGTCTCTTGTTCTATAGAATTCATTTACTACCTTGAGGTAAGGTCTTCTAAACATATATCCTAATGATTTTGGAAGAAATTTGCAAAGAAACCATCTAGGCCTGGTGCCTTATCACCATCAAGAGAAAATTCATATTTTTAGAGCTCCTCTATAGTGACTAATTTGGTAATATTCTTGAATCTCTCTTCAATAATAATGTCTCCCAGAATGGCTTCTAACAAAAAAGAGGTTACCTCTTCATTCTAAGTGTTTTTTTCTGTTAGCATATTTTCATAGATACTAAGACCTTCATCCTATATGTCATTTTGATCTTTGGTAACAATGTCATTTCCTTTTACGACTTTCATGATCCTATTGTAGGCCCTCTGTTTAAGAGTGGTCATATGGATTTTTTTTTAATTTGTATCTCCTTTCAGCCAAATGGCCCTGTATTTGAGCCTCCAATAGGTTTCCTCCCTACTACATAATGTATACAACTCAGATAAGAGTTTCTTTTCTAAAATTTTATCATCAAAGCTCATGCCTTTTGTGGAGATTTTAAGTTCAAGCTCATAAATATGCCACTTCACATCCTTTTTCTTTTCAAAAATATCATAGAATACCTCTTTATTCCAAGTTTTTGCTTGGTTTTTAACATTTTTTAGTTTTTGAATTAACCTGTATTGAGAAGTTCCTTCTCCATCCCATTTGCACCAATCTTTAATCCAATCTGAAATGTCTTCATGATCCAGCCACATCTTTTCAAATTTGAAAGAGTTGTGTGAAGGCTTGGACCAGTTGAAAAGGTTTAGCACAATCAAATTATGATCAGAGCCAATTCTGGGTAAATAAGATAGATGAAAATCCTTATTCAATATCCAGTTAGCATATATAAGATCTCTATCTAATCTAACCTAAATCATGTCATTTCTAAATCTTCTATTTTTCCAGCTGAACTGATTTCCATGAAGTTCCACGTCCATAATATTTGAAGCAAAAATAAAGTCATCAAAGTCATCCATGACAGTACAGAAATTAGGATTACCTCCTTGCTTTTCACCACAAACTATTATTAAGAACACTCCTTTAAAAAAGTATTATGTATAAGGGATGAGGATTCTTGTCTCACGATAGATAATCCAATGCTTGTCAAGAATTCCACCAATCATGATTATGTTCAAGAGATGAATGATCCTTCCCCAAAACTAGATCTTCAGGAGGATTATTTTTAGGTAATCATTGATGGTTTCTTTCCAGTTTGTATATCCTTTTGATGCACAAATTCCCAATGTTGAGATAGAGAAAATTGAAGAATATATTTTCATTCTTAAAATAATTTTGGATCAATAGGTAACACATGATCTCTTTGATGAGTTTGTTTTACTTTCATCAAAAAAGGATCATGATAGTAATCACAATTGTGAATATGGATTTTCCTCGTTTCTATATGAAGATAGGACTCTCTAGGAGATGTTCAAGATGGATTAAATGATCATTCTCATATTACAACCCCAACATATTTTTCTTCATCCTTTCATGAGGATGATCTGATGAATCTTGAACTATAACACATACCCTTCTCATTCAGCATGGATCTTTTCTCTCTATTTGAAAATGATGAAGAACTTTTATGCCTTAAGTTGTAAGAAGGTATCCCCAAAATGAGATTAAATGTAGATCATGATAAATTCAATTTTTTAAATGAGCTCTAGAAATATGAAGATTAGGTTTCCAATCATCTTTCTGAGACCCAATATGAAGATTCTTCAAATGAACGTGAAAGTGAGTATGTGGAAGCTTTGAAGTTGGACTATGTGCAAGATATTTTTGAGATTATAGAAGGAAGTAAAGACCCTCAACTTAGTCTTGAGATCTTGACTAATTCTATGAATATGAAAAATAAGAATGAATCCAGTTTTTATCCTTATTTTTATGATACTCAAATAGAACAAATAGAGGAGCTCAATCTTCCCCTTGAAAAATTGATGGATGAGTATGAATGTCATGATGAGTCCTTCTCTTTCCCGTTTTGTGATTAATATTTCAGTTATGATGAATGGAAGGAAAAGGAAATAATTGAATCCCCTATATATTTATTCATTCATGAGGAGAGTACTTCTTCCACATAAAATTATATGAAGGCTAATGTTGAGTTCGTATGTATCGAAAGTATTTGTTTAGAATAAAAATGTGAGAAGTTAGAAGAAACTTGTGAATGGGGAGAGAATCAACTTATTATTTTCTCTTCTAGATTCCTCATTGATTCTATAAATGGTTCTATTTTGTGAAATTTACTCAAGGATGATAACTTCCTTCATGTCAAAAGTATAGATTCCATTTTTGAAAAGAGACATTAGGCGGAAAATGTAAACAGTAAAACTTTCAAATGAGAAACAAAATGTTCATTGAATGTAAAGGTGTTTTTAATATAATATTAGTATAATAATAGGAACTTGGTATCTCTCCTTCTTCTCAAATTATATAGATACATCACGAGAACATCGAATGACCAGTTGATTATCTTTGAGCTTCAAACACTGTGTGAATTTAGTCCATTGTTTCATGATGGTACCTACTTTTTTAATCTTGTTGTTAGGTGTGTGTATATTATTCTCCCACCTCAATGAATATCAATCCCCTTTATAATAGTTTCCCTTTCCATTGTGTGCTTTCTTTCAATTTTTAGTGTGTTTCCTTTTAGTTGTGTGTGTTTTGTCTTTTCCCTTTGTGTGTGTTCGTCGTTTGTGTTAGTAGTGAGAAATTCACTTTATTGCCTAATTTTAAAAAGCACCTTTCTGCTACACTAAGAGAGTTATGAGGTTATCCATTTCTCCTTATAGTCTAAGGTGCCTAAGATAAAACTAGATATTTTCATGCAAAATGACTAGAATGAAAATCTAAAATCTTGAAGCACGATAGCTAAGCCCCTAATTGAAAATTAGGCTTCCCAGTCACTGTGCATCCTTCCTTTGACCATCTCTTCTTAAGTTCAAACATCATCAAGTATTATACAAAATTGATAACAATATCATTAAAAATTTTAGTGTGTAGGGTATAATTTCTAATATAATTGATGAAGTCAATGTGTTTTGATGAAAGACACATTTTTACAAAAGCGTAAAAAGGCCATTTTGGCCATTCTGAAGCCAGTAAACACCCTATAAAAATGTTCAAGAATAATATAAAGCATTTGAGGGTTGTGTAGGAGATTATTAAAGATTTAATGAGTAGTTTTGGAATATTTAGGGAATAAAGTCATATTTAGGAACAATCTTTTTAGCACATGGTTTTCAGGGTGTGGTAAATGAAGGCTCCTCAATGAAACCTAAACTCTCTAGATGATTTCAAGAGTTCTTAAATGAGTTCAGAATAAAAAAACATGCATCATAAATCTATTGGAATCCTCTCCAAGGTGGTAAAATCATATTTTCTATAATGTTGGGGTAATTCTTGAGGTATTTAAAAACTCTGTAGTTGCCCCTATAAGTTCAAAATTAAATAAAATATATATTTCGATCTTTTAAAATGTTCTCTTTGTAATGCTTCCATTGATCTTGAAATATTATTTGGACTAAAAATAATATAAAATTTGATCCCAAATAAATTTCATAAGCTCATATGGTGCTAAACTAAATTATGGTGTCCAAAATTGAACATATGAGGCAAAACTGACTTTCCCATAATGGAAAAGGCATAATTCAGAGACTCATGTGTCCCACTTATCCCCCAAAGGACAATGGGTATAAGGGAATAGAGGGGACACATGATTTTAGACACCCATGTGTCCCATGTGTCCACATCTCCCCCCTCTATCCCCATGGTGCAAGGGGGACACCAAATCAAAACATCAATAATTCACCTAGGTTACAATTCGGTGTCCCTAGTGTACCCTATGTCCCCTTTATCCAAAAAGGGAAAAGGGGGATGAAAAATTATGACCCAAGATTTCATATAGCTCCTAGACCTCTATGCGATCACTTTTAGCTCCGTAGGTGTCATTTCACTTCCCCCTCATCTCATCCACCACACACCACAAGTTGTGACCTATCAACTTCTACTAGAGGTCACATATTGGTGCCCTTAGTTTCTATTTTCCCACTTTCACCATTTTCAATCTCTGATTCACTTTATTCTAACCCCGGTTAAGCGTTGTAATTACAAGGTGAATTAAAAAATAACTTAAAGCATCCCAACTCCTCATATACCAAATATTTAGAAGTTTTCATGACATGTTACTACTATAACTTCCTCCAAACACAATTTATACCTAGATATGTTGGCAATTTTTTTCCAAAACTCTATAGAAATCAAAACAAGTATTTGATCATATCTCATCATCCGAACACCTAATTGCCTTGAAAAGTTTCCATAATATACCTCTCCAAGACACCTTTGGGAAGACTTTTAAAGAAAACTCGGTGATTACCTAGATATTTTACAATAAAAATATGAATTTTCCAAACCCTAGAAATTATTTTTCAATTATATAGAGATCTGGTTGACTAGAAAGGTTTCAAATTCAAAGCAAAAGGTCCTAGTGTAAACTAAGAATTTCAAAACCATTTTCATTACAACCCAACACCTGTAAGTGAAATTTCAAAAAAAAAATTATTTAGAGAAATAGATTAATAAAAATAGTAATTTTCCAAAATTGGTAAAATTATGAATGAACAAGAAACATCAGAAAGTGACAACTATGAAAACCTGCTAAAAATGGCAGTCTTGGAAATGAGCTAAAAAAGTTGTGGCAACTCCCATTCTACTTATACTCTTTATTTTTCCATCATCACATGGTCCGGAAGTTTTTTCATAGTCCAAAAAGGAAAGAAAAAATCTTGCAGGCTCTCAATGCATCCATCCAAAAGTGATTTATGTATGGCACAATCTAACGCATGAAGCTGGATGACCCAAATCATCCCAATTATGGTAGAATTGATTCATCATATAGTAATTCATTCAAGAAGGAGTTTTTTTTAAACGAATGTTGCGATATGAAATTTAAATGAATAATATTTCTAGAATTATCTACAAATCATGGTGTAAAGGTTAGAACGTTGTAAAATGGCTAAAGAGGTGATGCAATCAGATTCTAAATGGGTGTATTTATCTTAGCGAGGGTACAAGATAAAAGATGACATTCAATAAGGAAAAATTATTATATTTTATAATCTACACTATCCTATTTTGCAAGAAGTTAGTAATCATGGGGTTATTGTATTATGATGAATGTTAAATGACATGATTAGATTTATGAAAGTAATTTGTGTTTTTTTGGAATCTCTAAGCTATGATGAGAATGATTTATAGGTTAACAAGGAAAATATATAGCCAGCTAAGTTGTGGATGTTACTTCCATGAAAAGGTGACACTTTTCATTCTATGTAAATAAGAGAAATTAATTGTTTTATTTGTTATGATTATAATCTTGTTGTTTAAAAAAGAGACTTAAAACAAATTTTTAGTCTTGAATTTTGTGGATGCTACAAATTTGAAGAGAGGATATCATAAGGTTTTTATCTAGAGATAGGGCATAGAATTTTTTTTCATGAGTTGAAGTAGGTGACTGAGAAACCACTATTGGTATTATCTAAATTTGAGAAGGTATTCTAGGTGGATTGTGAGTCTAGTGGCTTAGAAATTGGTGGAGTTTTAAATTCAAGAGAGTAGAATAACAACACAATTTATTGAGACACTAAATTACATTAAAACAGGTATAGTGTGTATGATCAATATTTATATGCAATTATGCAAGAACTCAAAAAATGAAATAATTACTTATTTTTGAAATATTTTGTTCTATATAATGATTATCAAACACAATTATTCATTAACAATAAAATAATATTGAATTTGATGCACATGAAATTAGTAGGATACCTACAAGGTTGTAAATTTTACAGTACAAGTGGAAAATATATCAAGATTATTTATGTTTTTGAGTAGTGTTTCACTCGGAAAATGCTTCATTCCTTTTAGAAACAGATAAGGTTAGGGTTAGGAGGAATACCTGTAGAATGTCGAGATGGTGTGCGCGTACCGTAGAGAAAGATCAGGCTGACTGCGAAGAACTCCTTTTTATCTTGGAAGGACTACCTGCAAATAAGAACACAAGACCACAAGATTTGATTAAACAATAAATGAGGAAACTGCCTTGGGCCCAGGAAATGTAAAACTTCCTTTCGAAGGTGGTCAGTTTCCCTGCTAATATGAATTAACACAAAATACTGTAAAGTACCAATTAAATTGTTTCGTGGAACTAGGTAGGGGAAAGGCTGTTTTTCTTGGTTTGGATCAAAGGAACCGATGTCGGTTATCTATAACCGATGGCGGTCACTGATAACCGATACCGGTTGGTTCTAGGATCTTCTGGGCTGGTTGTGGTGTTTGCAATGGCTGGTTTTTGGATAGTATTAGGAAATGGGATGGTTAGAAGCTAAAGAATGATAGTTAGAGGCAATGGTACGTTGGGTAATGGATTCAGAAACGGATTTGGGAAGATTGCAATTCCAAAAGCATAAGAAATGTTATAATGGAGGACATGCAAGATGTAACTTACTGGTTTTGATGAAGGTGCAAGTTGATCTCCTTTGCTGTAAGCACGTCTAGTATTTTCACTCGTCTCTGCTTGGTCAAGTGAAGATCTGGAATCCGTTCCTCGCTCACAATGCCCTCCGCTTATCCAGAAATCCTTTGACTGATCTCTAAAATGAAATTTCGATCCGTTGTTTTGGTTCGGGGAGCCCATTTACAGGGAACCGATGGCGGTTGCGTAACCAACGGCGGTCGAGTAGGAACCGGCATCGGTTAGGAAAAAGTAGGCTATTTTTAGTAAAATAGCCCACCTTCCCTGTTTTTCTCCCGAGGGATCAGTTGCGGGCTTTGTCAAGTGGCTAGAAGGTCGGCTTTGGGTGCGAGTAAGGAGGTATTAGTTATGGATGTGAGTCTAGACCAAGTCATGGGTCCTAATTAGGTTAGTTTAGGGTTAGGGCTAGGTCATGGTGAGGTGGCCAAGTGAGGTGGCGGGTAAGGCGATGTGGATTTATCAATTATGAGGTAATTAATAAATAATTGTGTAAGGTTTAGGTAATGAGGTTAGGTTGTGAAATGGGATGCGGGTCATAAGGGGTCGTAAGACACGAATTTGGTGTCTACATTAGCCCCTTATTGTCGTGTAGCTTGTTTTGTTAAAGCTGCGTGAACAATAATATGAAGTGGTTTCTCATGTTAAGGATATAGGTAATCCCCCTCAAATCTATCACCGATGGAGTGTGAACGGGAAATCAGGGATAGGGTTGATAAAGGGTACATGTTGTAGAGAGGATGGTAAGGTGGGGGGTAGTTCCAAGGAAGCATACACATGTTGAAATGCAATAGTATGACTAGGGTACATGATTTGACGAGCAAACCAGCGATGTTATAGGCAAAGGTCGATAGTTTATCCAAACAAGGGTGATATAATCCTGGTATCCAAGGCATAGGAAGTAGCTCCAGGGTATATAACAGGTAAGGTACAAGAACGTTTAGGCATGTTCGGCAGTACCAAATGGTTGGTTTGGTTGAGATAAACGTCACGGTCTAGGTCTAGGTAAAGTTGGTCGACAGATCAAGTCAAGGACCCGAATCATGCTAAAACACGAACAAGTGAGCTCGATTGAACAAAAAGCTACATGATGGAGGGATAAATTAAAACGGTGATTGTGGGTATGGTATGGTTAATTGGTGCGGCCTTAGGTCGGGCCAAATGGTTAGGTGCGGCCTTGGGTCGGGCCAACTGGGTTAGTTGCGGCCTTGGGTCGGGCCAAATGGTAGGGTACGGCCTTGGGTCGGGCCAATTGGTAGGTGGAGGCCTTGGGTCGGGCCGAATAGGTAGGTTGCGGCCTTGGGTCGGGCCAATTGGTAGGTGGAGGCCTTGGGTCGGGCCGAATAGGTAGGTTGAGGCCTTGGGTCGGGCCGAATAGGTAGGTGGAGGCCTTGGGTCGGGCCGAATAGGTAGGTTGCGGCCTTGGGTCGGGCCGATTGGTAGGTTGAGGCCTTAGGTCGGGCCGAATAGGTAGGTTGCGGCCTTGGGTCGGGCCGATTGGTAGGTGGAGGCCTTGGGTCGGGCCGAATAGGTAGGTTGCGGTCTTGGGTCGGGCCGAATAGGTAGGTGGAGGCCTTAGGTCGGGCCAAATAGGTAAACAAATGGTGTTCATCAAAGGTGGATATAGGCGATATGTGGTTAAAAAAAAAAGGCGAATGGTAAATAGGGTCAAAAAGATAAAATTGGGGGAAAGTTGGGATTAACACCGATGTCGATTCTACATGACCGATATCGGTTAAGGGACTGATACCGGTGTTTTAGGGAAAAAAAGGAAACTGACATCGGTTAAGGTCGAAAAACCTATAAAAAGAAAAATACGGCCTGTCATTGTCACTTTGGTTATTTGCAATCCAAATTGACTTGTCTGACGTGGAGAGTTGATTTGGAGGGGTATTGAGTGAGGTGGAGCTATTTGATTGGCGGAGAGAGTTGATAGTGGGCCCGAATAGTTGAGGAGGCCGCAGGTGATTGGCCGGGGACCGCAGATCAGGATTGGAGCCATGGCACAGGCAGGAGGAGCTGGAGGGGCTGGACCAGCTGGACCGCCACCACCCATCCCACCACAATGACGTGTCGTCGTACCGGTAGGTTCTAAACTCTTTATTTTGGTGATTTGGTTGAGTTATGTTGTTTTTGGGATTTGGGTAGGAATTGGAAGTTTGTAGGAAAGAATGGGTAAATGGAGGTAATGTGAGAAAGGGGGGGGGTAGATAGGTTAGATATGCTAAGGCGGCTAGGTGTGTAAAATTTTAGGGTTTTTGGGTGGGTAGATGGGTAGAAATAGGTAAAAAATGAGTTTTGGGGGCCGCGCGCGGGTTCGGCTCGGGCAGTAGACAGTGACCGATGTCGGTCACTAGGCGACCGGCATCGGTCGCAAGAAAATAGGGTGAGGTTAAAATGGGGGGACCGGCATCGGTCTCGTATCGGCCGGTATCGGTGGGGGAGGGATGGGTTGAGGGTGGTATTTAAGGTGTATGGTTATGGGGTGTTGGGTTGGGTTGGGAGTGGGGAAGGGGATTGGGTTAGGGGTTTAGGGTTTAGGGTTTAGGTTTGAAGGTGGGTTGGGGGGCTTGGTGGGGTGGGTTGTGTTGGGTTGGGTTGAGTTGGGTTGGGTAGGTAGAGAGTCGGGGTATGGGTGGGGTTTAGGATGGGGTTTAGGTTTTTTTTGGGTTGGGTTTCGGGTGGGTTAGGTAGCGTGTTGGGGTGGGGTTTAGAGTTTATGGTTTAGGTTTGAAGGTGGGTTGGGTGGCTTGGTGGGGTGGGTTGTGTTGGGGTGGGTTGAGTTGGGTTGGGTAGGTAGAGAGTCGGGGTATGGGTGGGGTTTAGGATGGGGTTTAGGGTTTTTTGGGTTGGGTTTCGGGTGGGTTAGGTAGCGTGTGGGGGTGGGGTTTAGAGTTTAGGGTTTAGGTTTGAAGGTGGGTTGGGTGGCGTGTTGGGGTGTGGGTGGAGTGGGGTTAGATTTTGGGTGTTACAAAAGGGGGTTTAGATGGTAAAGTAGATGTTATAATAAAGAGTGGGTCTAAGAATGTGGGTTGGTTTTGCAGGCGCGTCAGCAGTTGACGATGCGTGATAGGATGCCTCCACTATTGAGTCGGATGAGGCCACACATATCTGCGGCACATTGGGCCATCATGCGCGAGGTGGGGCTTGGCGGGGTCCAGAGGTACAGAGCGATCGACAGAGATCACAGCCTGATGGTCGCCCTCATCGAGAGATGGGATCCGGCGGCCAATGTGTTCCATCTGCCGACCGGGGAGATGACCGTCACATTAGAGGATGTGTATCACATCCTGCGACTACCGATTGAGGGAGAGGCCGTTTTCCAGGTAGATTCAGAGACTGCCATGGATAGCATACGACAGGTTTTTGGGGATGCAGCCGCGCTTCTTACATATCATAGCGCGAGCATTGGATATGGTGACATGTACCGCGCACACAGACATGAGACAACGGCTTGCCGTGTTGATGATGATAGGGGTCACCTGCTTCGCCCTCCCGGATTCAGAGGGAGGCCGCTTCCCACGGGCATTGATGGGGGTGCTACTGGAGATGGTGGAGGAGCACACCTGTTTTGCATGGGCACCAGTGTATCTGGTGCAATTATACAGGGAGTTATGGGGCTATCGCCGGAGGAGGTGATTTGGTATTTGTTCTACCTTTTTGTTGCACTGTTGGGCATACGAGCACATCGTATGCATCAGGCCGGTAGGGCTACCCCAGTAGCCAGGGTCACAGGTTGTATACCGATATGGATTTCAGAGGTGGTTGGGGGTCGTGGGCCAGCCACGAGCAGTTATTGCAGGTCGGGATGTGGCCTACTATAGACATATGCTTTATAGTAGTAGACATTATATGGAGACCCTACAGAGGTCACCAGCCTGGCAGAGGAGCCCGCATACAGCTGCGCCTGATCCAGTATACATTCTGGATAGCAGGACGGAGGCCGGGAGAGTATGAGCGGATACCCCTAGAGAGGGTACGCAGGCAGATGGGGCTGCAACAGGACGAGCCACCTCCCTTCCCTCAGTATAGGAGGGATGATGTAGAGGCCCCACTGCCAGCGCCACAGCCTTGGGATCCAGACTGGGTTGCAGAGAGGCCAGCAGATGATGGCGTAGATGATGCTGGGTGCACGGGAGCATACAGGGTTTGGTGGGCTGGGCAGAGAGCGGCGAGGGTAGCACAGCCCGCACAGCCAGATTTGGCAGCGGTGACGGCAGAGAGAGATCAGCTCCGGGGGCAGGTGCAGCTATTACAGGGACAGTTGGCTGCTGCACAGGCACAGATAGGGGTTTTACAGGGGCAGCTAGCCCAGGCTCAGGTATAGGCACAGGCAGCACCACCACCAGCAGCACAGCCACAGGTGCAGGTACAGGTACAGGCAGTCATACCAGCAGTAGCACAGCCACAACCCCAGATACCACCCACGGCCACAGGTGCAGGTACAGGCATAGGCAGCACCTCCACCAGCACCACAGCCACAGGTGTGCAGGTACAGGCTCAGGGGGATATTGGTGTTAGGTGCCAGGGGACCAGCCCCAGTTCCTTCAGTGGCGTGAGATCGCTATATGGAGGGTAGAGCAGAGGCCCGTTATTATCAAGGATATTCTTGATAGTACCCGGAGTCGAGTATCAGGCATATGCAGCTCATAGAGCAGAGACCCTCGCACAGCCAGAGATCTCAGGGAGGAGCAGCCACAGCTAGCGTGTCCCGTGACAGGCAGGAGGCGAGAGGCACCACAGGGACCAGCGGGGAGAGGGTGCCGAGGGCGGTGGGGAGAGCTGCTGATAGTTCCCCGACTTGGTTTTGTATAGGGACATGGGCACCAGTCTGCGAACCGGTTGTATTGATAGAGGCCTGCGTGCCTACATTTATTCATTATTTTGATTCATTTATTTATTAGATACCGGCCTGCGAGCCGAGTATATTTGTGATATGAGAGACCGGCCTGCGAGCCGAGGCGAGATTTTTGGGAGGTATTGCGGCCTGCGTGCCGGCTTTGGTATGTTATGAGATCACAGAGGCCCCGATGTAGGGCACATTGTATTTTTGAAAATTTGTATATATATAGAGACGATGCTTTGATTCATATGCAGTGTTTAAAAATGTGTTAAAATATGTGGTTAATGGCTGGTAATATATAGAATGTGTGATGAGTTTAATTGACATGTTGATAGATGGATGATGCTGATTTTTTTGTTTCTTGTTTTTGCACGTATATATGAATGTCAGGTTATGTGATGGATTGGTGGTTTTTGTGACATTGTGATATATGTAATTGATGAGTTGGTTCCAAATGATGTATAGATTGATAGCTTTTTGGTATCTGTAGTTGATGGTTTGTGTATCTGTGTAAAATAAATGATGTTTAATGAAAATGTAATGTTATATGTGGTGGATGAACAAAATGTGGTAAAGTGTGTTGTTTATGCAGGAAAAGAGGCAGGCGCGACAAAAATTTAGGTGAGAAATGAAGAAATGAACGCTATTTCAAAAAGGAAGGTGTGTATCCGGTATCGGTTATGTAACCGATGTCGGTATCTGACAGACCGATATCGGTTAGGTAACCGATACCGGCTATTTAGGTATGGGGCTTTTCTAAAAATAAAAAAGCTAGGGTGGCAACTTAAGTTTTAATTTTAGAGCCATGCAAGAGGTTAAAAGCGCGAACGCGACGCGTTTTGACGACTGAGACAGGTTTTTGCATGAGAGATCTGAGTGATAAGGAGAGAAGAGACAAGAAAAGTGAATTGTGATCTGAGATTCAGAAGATAGCAAGGCAGGTTTGAAAAAGGTGGTGATAATGGCAGGACGAGGAGAAACATCCAGCAGGCAGGGACAAGAGAGAAGACAAGGGCCACCTCAAGCTACTGCAACCCAAGAGGTAAACGTTTTGGTTGTGATTTGATTTCTGCATGGGTTTTGTGAATAAGATGGGGTAGAGTAGGTGGGTAGATATGAGAAAGAAAACATGATAACAAGGGTTGCAGGTGAGGTAAGTGTTACAGGGGTAGGCAATCAGGGGTTTCAGGTATGTTTGTATGTATAAAAAACGAATAAACGAGCAAATTTATTGTCATAGGTGGTTGTTTTTAGGGAAGGTGTATAGAATTGACAGTGACCGGTAGCGGTTATGGAGAACCGGTATTGGGTTATTCAACCGATATCGGTTACGTATAACCGGTACCGGTTACTGGAGAAATTTCCAGAATGTTTGAAAAAGACCCTAATGGATTGAATGGTTGTTTGTCGTTTTGGTGTATGCAGGCAGAGGCAGGGTTGAGGATGAATGATAGCATGCCAGCGCTGTTGTCGCGAATCCGAGCGGATGTAACACCAGCGGAATGGACATTGATAAATCGTTTGGGGCTAAGTGGAATCCATTATTATTCACGAATCGCACGTAACCATGGTATGTTACAGGCGCTGATTGAGAGATGGAATCCTGAGACAAATACCTTCTATCTGCCAACAGGTGAAATGACAGTAACTTTGGAAGATGTGTTTCGTATTTTGAGACTCCCTATTACAGGAGAGCCAGTATACTCAGGCACTACCCTACTAAGCCGCACCAGGGGCGGGCAGCGATAACAGAAGTGTTTGGTCCATATGCACGAGACTTAACACATACAGCGAGGTTTGTCATTCACATATGGGGTAATGTATGCAGCACACCCTGAGGAGACAAGGTTAGCCAGTGATTTTATTGATGGCGGTAGGGTATTATGCGTTACCAAGGGCAGAAGGGGGGAAGATTTCCAAAGGCATTGATGGGTGTTATTTGGGAGATGATAGAAAGGAATGTGACTTTTACCTGGGCACCTGCATATTTGGCGGAGCTATACAGGGGTTTATGGGCTTGTAGGCGAAGTCACAGGACAACGTTGGATTGTTCCTACTTATTACACTGTTGGGCCTATGAGCACATTGTTTGTATGCAACCAATAGGCCGATCCATCCAGGTAGGAGAGACCGGAGTACAGAGGTTGGGATTTCCGACGATGGGGTCCAGACAGAACAAGAGGCAAGATCTCAAGCCGTGCCCGGGTGACATTGAGTATTACAGGCAGGTATGGGAGAGGGTGACGGTTGCGGATATCTGTTGGAGGCCCTACGGGAAACTATATGGTAACCGAGAACATAGCTGAGGAGTTGAGAGGTGTAGAGCGATTGAGGTGGATCGCGGGGCACAGGCCAGGTGAATATGAGAGGATTCCGGTTAGATCACGTGCGGCGACAATTTGGATTTGTGCAGGACATACCACAGGCTTATAGACCATATATGAGGATCCGATGCCGAGGCAGCATTCTCACCTCCCCGGCCAACACCTCCAGAAGGGCCCGAGGAGATAGCAGCCGATCGCAGGGTAAATGGATGTAGGAATGACAGAGGCCTATAGATTATGGTGGGTAGCAGAACTGTGAGGTGTACGTGAGCGCCCTGACATAGCGGTGATTACAGCAGAGAGGGATCGTCTTTGCAGCGTTTGGTTCAGCAGCTCCAAACGCAGGTGAATGAGACCAGAGGATTGTTAGTGGTTGCGGAGTCACGGGCGGCGAGACTAGAGGCTGGAGTTCTCCATGCGAGAGGGGCGTATTCATATGTTACAGGAGAGATTGGCAGGATCAAGTGGGCGGGTTCCAATAGCCGCGGAACCTTTGAGGACAGAGAGGCCCGCGCGAGAGGGGGTCGACGATCACGATCATCACCTAGTTCGGGATGAGTTGTGATGGTCTGAGTACATGTTAGCGAGGTATAAGAATAAATAAGGATGCCGACCTGCGTGTCGATGATAGAGAAGATGTATTTGTTTAACATCTAAATAAAACTGAATATGTATGTTGATTTGAGGTATATGATAATAATAAGATTGTCGGTGTTTCGAAAAGGGATAAAGAGAAATGTGATTAAAATAAAAATACACAAAAATATTTATATTCACCACACAGGATAGGTTATGGTAGGGGATGGTCGAGCTAACCTTGGGAGACCCCATGTCTCCGAAGTGCTGACTACATAGCCCATTGCACAAAGCAAGGAAGGGCCTCAGACCGATGTAGTTCTCCCTTAGGATCAGGGAGAGGCGAATTTAGGCAATTTGGTATGGTTTAGGCAATAGGTCGTTTGGTAAAATTTGATGTTGGTAGGGTAATGTTGTTGGTGTAGGTATAGGTAAAGCAAAGGTTAGCATACCCAAGTAGTAGGGAATAGTGTCCTGATTAAGATCAACACACAATTCTAGATGCGAGGCAAAGCGGAAAAGAGTGCTCTGTAGGTGAAAAGAGCTAAACAAACCAAACAACGTAGAACGAGCCTGAAGCCCTAAGTGCCGTGCACAGACGAGAAGTCCCATAGTTGAAAAGAGTTGTATGATCACAATATATCAGGTGTACGTTACGTCCCTTGAGTTGAAACAAATGGTGAGGTGATGTGGATGATATAGCGGAGGTACAAAGAACTTGTTATAACGAAAGAGAACCTACCCCTAAATAGACAAGTCCATGACCCAAAAAGTTCTTTTGAATGAGGCTTTTATTTTATTAAATGTAGACTGATCGATGCGGGAAGTCTACAAGGGATATTGATTGTTTTATTCTTGAGGTCTTCACGAAGCTGATCAATGCGAGAAGCTTCTGATAAAGGCTGACTGTGTAATAGCTGTCCTTCGGGGGAGCAGTCTATTTATAGTAGCAGAGATGATTTTAGTGCATAGCTGTCCTTCAGGGGAGCAGTCTATTTATAGTAGCAGCAATGATTTTAGTGCATAGCTGTCCTTCAGGGGAGCAGTCTATTTATAGTAGCAGCAATAGTTTGGCATAAAGCTGTTCTTCGAGGGAGCAGTCTATATTTAATTGTAGATGACTAGATGTTCTTTTGGCGTGAAACATCTAGTTCACTAGGAAGTTTGACTCAAGAAAATCCCTTAAGAATGTGGCTTATTTTAATACTTTGAAGTCATGGACTAGACAAAAAAAGGGGAAGGCATTATCAAGGGGAGGTGCGAAGTGATTTTGATTTTATGCGGAGATATAGAAAACAAAGTGTATGTAGTGGTAAATGAGCTCAAGGGACGAGCGGTAGGTAGATAAGAGGTGATATAACACTAGTTTCAATAGTAGAATGGTCGAAGATGTAAGGCATTAAGGGGTTCAGGCTCAGGTTTACCATTAAGCGAAGCTAAACGATAAGTGCCTGATCCATAGGTGTGAGTGATTATATAAGGCCCAATCCAATTGGGAGCAAATTTTCCACGTTTGCTCTTTTCTAGTTTGGTGACATCTTGATTCTCTTTGAGGACAAGATCACCAACCTTAAAGGTACGCTCATGAAGTCGCTTATCATAAGCACGCTTGATGCATTTTTGATAGATTTGAAGGTGATCGAGAGCTGTAAGACGGTCGTTCGTCAAGAAGCTCCAATTGGGCTAACCGCTCTTGGCGGAAATCATCGTTGGTGAGAATATCCTGAAGAGATATTCTAAGGGAGGGTATTTGTATTTCGAGAGGTAAAACAGCCTCTGGTACCATATACCAAAGAAAAAAGGTGTTGCATTAGTGGAGGTACGAATGCTAGTACGATAAGCCCAAAGGGGCAAAGGGAATGTGATCGTGCCAATTTCTTCTAGATTCATTGACGACTTTCATGAGGATTTTGGTTAGAGTTTTATTAGAAGATTCAGCCTGACCATTGGCCTGCGGATAGTAAGGTGATGAGAAGCTAAGTTTGATACCAAAGTTGTCACAAAGGTCTTGCAACAACTTGTTTTTGAAAGATTTACCATTATCGGTTATTAGGCGATGAGGAATACCAAAACGACAGATAATGTGATGGTTAATGAATTCGACAATTTTTTCTTTTTTGATTGAAATGAGTGGAATAGCCTCCACCCATTTTGTATAATATTCGGTCGCTGTGATTATCCAACGGTGACGTTGTGAAGAGGTCGGGTGAATCTCACCAATAAGGTCTAAACCCCATTGTGAGAAAGGCCAAAGATCACGAGCGACTTGTAGCGGGTGGCTAGGAGTATGTTGAAGATTGGCATGTTGTTGACACATGACACAGCGCTTAACATATTTGTAGCAGTCGTTATTGAGAGTAGGCCAATAATATCCTAGGCGAAGGATTCGTTTAGCCACGGCAAGGCCACTAAAATGTCCACCACAAATCCCATCGTGTACTTGTTGGATGGTATAGGTGACCTCTGCGCCGGCTAGACAACGAAGGAGGATGCCATCAAAGCCACGTTTATAAAGGAGTCCTCCCATGACAACATAACGCGAAACACTTTTAAGAAAAGCACGTTTTCCATTACTAGTAAGGTCAGGTGGGAGAACCGAGATTGTAAGGTAGTCGTGAAACTGGTGGTACCAGGTATCCTGTGAATTAGTAGACACAGTATTTATCATGTAAACTACCGGGGTTGAATAGGATGGTGCAAAAATTTGTTGGACCACAACGAATAATTCAGAGTCAGTTGGTGCGGCGGGAATCTGCGAGGCTAAGCAAGCCATAGTATCCGCAAATTTGTTAGTGGAGCGGGGAATGGTTTGGATAGAATAGTGAGTAAATAAGGCTAGAAGTGACTCCACGTGGTGTTTGTACTTCTGAAGTTCCTCGTTTTTACATTGGTAGATGCCCATAACTTGATTGACTACCAATTGAGAGTCACCAAAGATATTGATAGATTTGATGCCTAAGTGTATCGCAACTTGGAGACCCAGAACAAGGGCCTCGTATTCCGCTATATTATTAGTGCAAGGGAAATCAAGCCGGAATGAAAGAGGCATAGGTTCAGCGTCAAGAGGGATGAGAACAACGTCGGCTCCTCCGCCGTGCTAACACTTAGATCCATCGAAGAAGAGGGTCATTTGATACGACACTTCTCTGAGCGAAAGAGTGGCGATGAGTTCGTCGGGGAAGGTAAAATTGGTAAATTGTTCCCCAGGTAGAGGGGCCTCCGCAAGTTGGTCTGCAAGAGTTTGTCCTTTGATTGATTTCTGTTGTATAAACTCAAGGTCAAGGTCGGCGAGGAGCATGAGCCATCGAGCGATGCGTTGGTTTAGGTTTGGTTTGGCGTACATATAATGAATGGGGTCTGTTTTGGTGATGACGAAAGTTTTGTGATTCAAGAGGTAATGTCGGAGTTTGGTGGCGATGAATGATAGGGCTAGGCACAATTTTTCTACATGTGTATACCTAGTCTCGTAATCCACGAGGGTACGACTTATATAGTAAACGGCCTGCTCTCGGCATGCAGGGTCTCGATGTGCGAGCATAGCTCCTATAGCATGGTCAGTGGCGGAAAGATAAAGGTAGAAAGGGCGGTCGTCCTGGGGTGGTATAAGCACGGGTGGCTGCAAGAGATACGTTTTGAGAGCTTCGAAGGCTTGGTGACACTCCTCACTCCATTGAAAGGCAACGTCCTTTTTTAGAAGGTGATGAAAAGGGTGACATCGATCCGAGAGTTGGGAGATGAAACGCCAGATGGATTGAAGTTTACCCTGCAAACTACGCAATTGTTTAAGGTTTTTTGGGTGGGGGCATTTCTAGGATAGCTTTTACTTTAGATGGATCAACCTCAATGCCACGCAAAGAGACGATAAAGCCAAGAAGTTTTCCTGAAAGAACACCAAAGACACATTTCTTCGGTTGAAGGCGGACAGAATATTGTAACAGGCGATCAAATATAATGGTTAAAACATCGAGATGTTCACTACGATGTTTAGACTTGCCGAGAAGATCGTCGACCATAGTCTTCAAGGATAGTGTGCATAATGTCATGAAAAATGTAGGTCATAGCCTGCTGATAGGTAGCACCAGCATTCTTAAGGCCAAATGGCATGACACGATAACAGAAGGTTCCCCAAGGAGTTATGAAGGCAGTTTTGTGTTGATCGGCAGGGGCAACCAAAATTTGGTTGTATCCTGAAAAGCCATCCATGAGAGAAAGCATTTCATGGCCCGCAGTGAGATCAACAAGTTGATCAATACTTGGGAGGGGGAAGTCATCTTTGGGGCAAGCAAGGGTTAAGATCCCAGAAATTTGTGCATATCCGAAGTCCCCCCTGTCGCTTTAGTGACAGGTACGATGTTAGAAATCCATTGAGGATAGTCAATAGGCAGAATGAAGGAAACCAGAAAGGAGTCGTTGGAGCTCCTCTTTGACCAAGAGAGCAATGCGTGGATGCATTTTTCTCAATTTCTGTTTGACTGGTTTGGAATTGGGGTTTAGGGTGATGTTATGGACGGCAATGGTAGGATCAATTCCTGGCATGTCAGCGTAAGACCATGCGAAAGCTTGGCTACGAGCACGGAGAAAGGTGGTAAAGGCGGCTTGTTCTGATGTGTTAAGTGATTATCCGATCTTCACTATGTGAGGATCTTCCTCCATGTGGATGTTGATTTCTATAGTAGATTCGTTTAGCATGGTTTGAGTTTCAGATGGTAAGGTGCGTTGAAGATAGGAGTCATCTGCCCCAAGGTAAGTGAGGATGGAGTCGTCATCCTGACACTCAACAACATTAATCGAAGGCGAATCTTCTTCGATCATGTCTGGATACAGAAGGGGAATGGAAAATGGGTCCTCATTATCACGTTGATAAGTGAGAGGACCTATGAAGATGGCATTTATGAAGAAAAAAAAAAAGTTAGGAGGGATAGATTCAGGGTCCATCGATTCTTTTGGGGTGATGATGGCAAAGTGGGTGATGATGGTTCGGTAGGGGGCAACGTCTTCTTCTTCCAGGATACAGCTGACAGGAGGTGTTTCTTGTGTAGGTGTTTCGGAAAAACCGAGACCACTGCGATCATTATGGTTTGCGTGTGGTGATGGGGATGAGAGTATGTTGGCCTTGTTCGTAAAGGCCAAAACCAAAGCCTTTCCCACGCACAGCGAGTCAAGAAGGTGAGGGCGAAGCGACGATTTGTCAGGTATTGAAAATCGGATTGGAAGGGAACCACACCAAGAGGAGGTTTCGGGGGTAATGGAGGATGCGTCAATACCCCCATACGTTAGGTTAGTGCGACAATGGGGTGGTCCGTAAGAGATTACCTCCCCCACGCGACGGTCGTAGGTGGGATGTGCATGTAATTGTCCGTACTCCCTGCGGGGTAGGGGAAAGAACTAACGTTATATAGGCGGTACTCCCCCCAGCGTGAGGCGATGAAAAACATCTACTAAGGGGTCGGAGGTTGGGATGTTAGCTGCGGGAAGAGAAGTGGTTTGTGCGACGGTGGGTTTCATCAGTTGAAGGCGTAGGTGCAGTTGAGGTGGATGGTTGAGGTACATTTGAAGAGGATGGTTGGGTTGAATGTATGGGTGTCTTAATTGGTATAAGCACATCATTTGGGCGATACAGCATATTGCAAGTTTTGAAGGGGGGAGGATCAGATTTTACAATGTAGGACTTCCCCTCGTACTCAAATTTTATGCATCGATGTAATGTTGAGGGAACGCATCCCATGGCTCGGATCCAAGGACGACCCAGCAATATATTATATTGGAATTCTCCTTCAAGGACATAGAAGAGTTCGGGTAAAGTACGTGATCCTACGCGAATGTTGAGGATCACGGTGCCTAAGGTAGAAGTAATAGCGTCATTGAATGACCGCAACATGATGGGGTTGGCACACATGCAACTAGAAGGGATATTCATTTGTTGGAAGGCCTTGGAAGAGATGATGTTTAGGCTAACGCCCCCGTCAATCATAACCCCGACGTACTCGAATGTCTCGGACGTAAGCGGAAATGAAAAGGGCAGGGTCAGGGTCTTCTGTACCAAAGTCGATAATTTCATCTTCCGAGAAACTAACTGTAGCGGCTTGTTGTTTTGAGATAGAAGTGGTGGGGGAGATGGATTGTTTGGTGAGAGAAGCAACGTGATTGTGGTGTTAGAATGGAGGCAACAGGCAGGGTTTCGTTGGGTAAAACCTCTATCCCTTGAAGGATCTCAACGAGAGCTTGTCGATGAGATTCAGAAGTCTGAATGAGATCATATAGTGTCATTTTTATGGGTGATTGATGAAGCTGTTTGATCATGGTTCGGTGGGCAATTCCATTAGAGACGGGATAGGCGGGTCCGCGAATAACCACTTTAGGGGGGTGGTGTAATCGGGATTGTTGAAGGAGAAAGAGATGCCGCAGGTGTGTTTTCTTTCGCTTTCCCATTGTTTTTCTGTCCTCGAGTAGCGACACTAATCATATTAATCTCGTAGACCTGAGATGAGGAAGATGGTTGGGATAATTCATGGTCTTCAAGAGGTGGGGTTGTAATAATGATAGATCTTGGTGAGGCGGGGATAGATGATATAGTAGAGGGAATTGACGCTAGCGGGTCTCTCCTTCGTAAGTTGTCTTTCTTAATCTTTCTATCCGGGAGAGGTGACTGACGAAGGATGGTTTTTAGAGCTTTGCATTTTGGCCTCCACATCATGTCCTGGTGTGCGGTGATAAGCGCAGATTTTAGACTCATCGTAATCCATAGGCCGGGGCTTAGACGGGTCATAAGGTCTAAGTGGAGGTAGGGAGATGGTCGCATTCTCCACCAACATAGCAAGGATTTTGGCGTAAGATCCTTTGAGTGGGTCAAAATCGAAAGAGGATGAGGGTATTGATTGTGTGGGGGTGTTGGTAATGTTTGGGCGTGTTTAGTTCGTATGGGTGGTGGTTTAGCCGAGGGGTGCTGACAACATGTTTTTCACTAAACGTGGTTTCTTTGACACAGACACAGAAGTTACGTTCGGCTGGTTAGATGATGAGGCTACAGATGGCATGTTGGTACCGGGAAACAACCACGGAGAAAGGGGGAGTGACAGACATAAAATAAATCTTTTGATGATGGGATTGGTTTAGGGTTGATAGGTGGACAGGATACGGGGTGGGTACGATGTTGTTATCCCCTTTGATCGCTGTATAGGTGTAAGCGCGTAGGTCGTTTTGAAAGAAAACGAAGGAGGTATGATATATTGATGCAAGGTGGAGGGATGAGGTCCCAATATGGAAGGTGGGTGTGACGATGAGGGTTTTGATTGTGATAGAGGCACGGATTGCGTTCGTCTCCTAGGTGGCGGGGGGCGGATTTATTTTTGGATAATCGAGTCGCTTAGGCGGGTGTGTTAGACTGGGCATTGGTGAGGTCCCAAGTGTAGGGGAAGATTTGGCTAAGTTAATAGAAGTGGAAGGGGCATTTGGTGGAGGTGAGGGGGGTGAAGGTGAGAACATGGGCATTTTAAGCTTGTGTAGGCACTTCGGGTATGGTGGAGGCATCAGGATTGGTTGTTTGCATTTGAGTAGAATACGGCGTACTCAAACGTTCCCATAGGGCTCGTCTATCGTCTGGAGACTGACAGTCCTCTTGTGTGAATAGAAACTTTGGTATGGAAGAAAGGTGGGTTGTGATTCCAGTCCACTGTGGGAGTGATACAGGGGGTAGATGAGGCACTGTATCAATAGATGTTAAGAGGTCAACGGGTTGTTGAAAAGATTTAGGTGATGAGGGACTAATAGGCAGAAGGGCATGTTTGAGGGGGTCTGTCATGGCTAAAGAATTTAATGATGTCGGTGCAAGAGATTTCTCCTCTAAGGATTGTCAAAAGGAGTGGCGTACCTTCCTCTTGTGCGGCAAGAGTGGTAGAAGGAGACGTCTGGGAAATGGATAGATTAGATAGCATCCGCTCACAGTCTTGTAGGGATGTGGTGTAAGAAGACTCATTGATGGGAAGGAAGCCTGGGCAGTTAACTCTTCTATGGGTAAAGGAACGATTTCGCTTTGGCTTGATGGTGGTAAAGGAGGTTCGGGCTCCTGTGTTAGTGAAGAGGCTTGATTCAAAATTTTCTCAATAGAGGCTTTTGGCTGGGTATCGATACTGCATGGATCTCATGAACACTCTCCTCGGCTAAGATATCCTGGTTTGACGTTACTGCTTGGGACGAGTGATTCGGGAATGGCTTGTTGAAAATTTTCAAATTTCGGTTAGCAGGGGCGTTAGGATTATCAAGGGCTATATATCCCCGCATCAAAACCATTTCCTGCACTATGTTTTTCAACATCTTGCAGTTTTCATGACTGTGTCCCCCTTCACGCGGTGGAAGTTACAAAGTCATTTTTCTTTGTACCAGGAAGGTATGGCGCGAGTGGAATCAAACCCAGAATGAGGTTTAACAGGAGGTAAGGTAATGGCTCCCTGGCTTTGAGCAATTTCTCCAATATCACACCATATGTTTCTCTCCCAAGGGAGTGTAGTTGACGGGCTCGGCTTTGTATTTATAGGTGGTTTTGGGGGAGTATTGGACGGTGGTTGGGATTTGACCATCACCCGCGTGGACAGCTCCTTTTGATTTAGAAGAGGTGGACGCGTGAGGAGTGGTGGTATTTGGTTTATTGGTAGAATCAGGATTTCGGAAAGTGGAGTTCTTGTTGCGCAACGCAATTTCTCTTCCTCTAAGGCTCGAATTTCTAATTTTCGAGCCATAGTAAAGGCCTCATCGAATGTACGGAAAGTTTGAATTTGGAGGGTAGGGGAGATGTGCTTAGCGCAGGCCCGCGTAAAAGAGTTCGATAAGTTCGGTTTGAGGCAAGGCATACGTAAGTTGGTTGATAAGGCCCCGCCATCGTCCAACGAAATCTGCGATAGATTCGTCTTCGAATTGTCGGATGGCATAAAGGTCGGTTGATAGATACTTTCTTAGCAATGTTGATGGAGAAATGATCCAAGAAAGATTGGGCTAGTTGGTTAAAAGAGAAGATCGAGTGCTGGGTTAAGCACTGTACCACTCCAAGGCGGGTCCTGATAAGGACATAGGGAAAGGTGCGGAGTAACAAGGCGTCATTTATGGGCAATCAAATAACAAGCATGTCTAAATGATCGCAATGTTGTTGAGGATCCTCTTTACTATTAAAACGAGTAAATTTTGGCAACTCCCATTGAGGAGGATACGAATGAAGGGGGACAGAAGGGTGAATGGGCTCCCGACAAACTGTTCGTATGTCAAGGCGCTACGACTTCCCGAAACAGAAGCCTCCCAATTTTGCATTTTGTCCATCAATTTGTTGATGAAATCAGTGGTTGGATGAGATGATGGTGCACCAGAATAGGGATGTCCCATATAAGGTGTTGAGGTTACTGGATATGTATATGGGAATGAAAAAGGTAGGCGGAGCTTGAGAAGGAAAGCTCGTGTGGATAGGTGGCAGAGAGCAAGTCATGAATGGAGCAGTCTGCAAAAGAGATGAGGTAGGGGCAGTGGTGGTAACGAAACGTGGGGTCCAAGATTAACAAAAGGAAAGCTAATCGGGGTCGTATGAACCTCTGCCGCTGTCGGATTGGGATGGGGCTTAGATAGAAATGCAGGAAGCAAGGCGGTATTATCAGGAGGAGTGGGAGCTAAATGAGCAGCTATACTGATAGGCATACCTACAAGGAGCTGACCATCAGGTGTACAGTCAGGGGTATGAGACAAATAGTATTGTACAGCGCTGGAATTAGCATCCAGAAACTTGGCAAAGTCCTTATCTCCCATAGGGATTTTAGGAACTTCACTGGTATCAGTAGGATTCCCCATAGAAGGTGAAGGGGGTGATTCAGGCAAAGAAACAGAGCAAGCGTGTGAAACCATGGTGGCGGCTTGTTTTCGAGTGATAACAACCATGGACAAGAACACACAGGAAAGTTTTAATCTATCAAGAACAAAACAAACCCAGAATGATGAATTTGGCAAGTTGCTGGTTTGTCAGGGGCTGAGAGAGACAGTAACCGATATCGGTTTACTAACCGCTGTCGGTCACAGGGGAAATGACGTCGGTCCTTTAACCGATGCCGGGTGTAAAAAAAATCTAAGATAAGAAGATACAAAGGGGCTGCTAATTTGATTTTTAGCAACGTTGAGTATTTTTATCAACTTATTGATCACAGAAGACAGAGTATGACAGAGAAAACAGAACAGCAAACAAGCAAGATGCACACACAAATCCAGAGATTAACCCTAGGGTTAATTTTAATTATTGTGGACTTATGCCTTTAGACGTAGAATGATGTCAGAATCCTAAACAAGAGACTTAGAGGAAATGTCAAGTTGTTTTGGCTTATAAGGTTACCTCAATCAGGCGGAGGAATACCGCGGAAAAGGGGAGATGTTTGAGCTGTTGTGTTAATTGTGAAGTGATTCGGTATGTGTTGTGCAGTGAAACTAGGGTTAATTTCCTGTCAATACCGTGGATATCACCCCCACGTGTACGACCTGTTACTTAATCTATGTTCACTAGAATTGAAAAACAACAGGCAGGAATGCAATGCATGTGTTTTAAAAACCCAAATCGAAAGTGATATTCAATGAAGCAAAAGAGATGACTTTTACTAATGCAAGATGCAAAAAGCAAAGCAAGTTCTTTTACCAGAATAATAAAATACCTTGTGAATATCTTTAGAAGAAGAAAACAGCAAGTATGCTACCTATATGAAAGCAAGCGAGAAATAAAGAAAAAACCCAAAATGGGTCCCACCGGGCGTGCCAAAATGTTTCACTCGGAAAATGCTTCGTTCCTTTTAGAAACAGATAAGGTTAGGGTTAGGAGGAATACCTGTAGAATGTCGAGATGGTGTGCGCGTACCATAGAGAAAGATCAGGCTGACTGCGAAGAACTCCTTTTTATCTTGGAAGGACTACCTGCAAATAAGAACACAAGACCACAAGATTTGATTAAACAATAAATGAGGAAACTGCCTTGGGCCCAGGAAATGTAAAACTTCCTTTCGAAGGTGGTCAGTTTCCCTGCTAATATGAATTAACACAAAATACTGTAAAGTACCAATTAAATTGTTTCGTGGAACTAGGTAGGGGAAAGGCTGTTTTTCTTGGTTTGGATCAAAGGAACCGATGCCGGTTATCTATAACCGATGGCGGTCACTGATAACCGATACCGGTTGGTTCTAGGATCTTCTGGGCTGGTTGTGGTGTTTGCAATGGCTGGTTTTTTGATAGTATTAGGAAATGGGATGGTTAGAAGCTAAAGAATGATAGTTAGAGGCAATGGTACGTTGGGTAATGGATTCAGAAACGGATTTGGGAAGATTGCAATTCCAAAAGCATAAGAAATGTTATAATGGAGGACATGCAAGATGTAACTTACTGGTTTTGATGAAGGTGCAAGTTAATCTCCTTTGCTGTAAGCACGTCTAGTATTTTCACTCGTCTCTGCTTGGTCAAGTGAAGATCTGGAATTCGTTCCTCGCTTGCAATGCCCTCCGCTTATCCAGAAATCCTTTGACTGATCTCTAAAATGAAATTTCGATCCGTTGTTTTGGTTCGGGGAGCCCATTTACAGGGAACCGATGGCGGTTGCGTAACCGACAGCGGTCGAGTAGGAACCGGCATCGGTTAGGAAAAAGTAGGCTATTTTTAGTAAAATAGCCCACCTTCCCTATTTTTCTCCCGAGGGATCAGTTGCGGGCTTTGTCAAGTGGCTAGAAGGTCGGCTTTGGGTGCGAGTAAGGAGGCATTAGTTATGGATGTGAGTCTAGACCAAGTCATGGGTCCTAATTAGGTTAGTTTAGGGTTAGGGCTAGGTCATGGTGAGGTGGCCAAGTGAGGTGGCGGGTAAGGCGATGTGGATTTATCAATTATGAGGTAATTAATAAATAATTGTGTAAGGTTTAGGTAATGAGGTTAGGTTGTGAAATGGGATGCGGGTCACAAGGGGTCGTAAGACACGAATTTGGTGTCTACAAGTAGGGATGACATTATGATAAAAAAACACTTATTTCACTAAATTTGGACTCTGGTATTACAAGTATTGGAAGAAATCCATCTCCGTTTTTGCGTATATTGGATTCCATTTTTACTACACTAGATTTCTTCATTCTATTATTGGATTCCATTATTAACAATATTGGATTCCAATATTGTCATTAATGGACTTATTTGATTTCCAATTTTAGTATTATTGGATTCCAATTTCATTATTATTGGATTCCAAATTTGATATTATTGGATTCCAATTTCGCTATTAATGGATTCTAATATTGTTATTATTAGATTCCAATTTTTACAATTTTTAGATTTTCATGTTGGGAGTAAGGCTAGCAACTACTAACTATTAAATCCTCGATGTAAGGTGAGTGGTCGCTAACTATTATAAGTCATGATCCCATTGTATTAAATTAAAAATAAAAACCAACAATAAATCCTTGCAATAACAAGTTTGAAGTGCAAATTGCACACTTTCAAATGGTGATCCTCACATTATCAAAATTGTGAGACTCGCACTTTCAAAGCTATGAGACTTGCACATAAAGCTTATTTACAAACCCCGCACTTTGAAAGCGCGAGCCCTGCACTCTGTAAGAGTGAACCTCACACTCTGAAAGTGTAAACTACACACTCTGAAAGTATGAGCCTCACACAATGAAATTGTGAGCTTCACATTTTGAAAGTATGAGGCTAACACTTTCAAAGTGAAAACCTCACACTTTTAAAGTAAAAGGATCACATTTTCATAGTGAGAGGTTCTCACTTTCAATATTATTATTAGCATCCTTAAATTTTACACTAGCTTTAAATGCTAGTGGTGTTATTTTCATTTCTGGTGGAACTTACAATAAATTTACATTCTCAACCTGAAATATATCTTGTAATAACTCAACTATTATTTTATTATATTGTATATGGCATTAAGGTTACTAGTGCTTATTATTACAAACTATATCTCTAAGTAATCTTTAAAAGAAAACAACATAGTTGGAAATTTATGGATATCACAAATTCTATTATTGCGAAGGATAGTATAATTTATGCTTGTAAATGATTCCATTCTCTATATAAATGATGAGTCACTTCCATGAGTAAGAAAATGAAATAATCCTTTGAAAAAATCTAAGAAAAATGTTTGTGAGAAACCTAGTATTATGCCCTCGGAGATACATTGAACCAATATTTTATAGTTTACATCAATCAAAAGACTTAATTGTGCCAATATTGTATTTTATGAGTCAATAAATGCCGAAACCTTTTTCTAATGTTGGTCCATGTGAATGAGATACATTTGCATCACACACATTAATGTGGTATTGCACTTTTCTTATTTTTGTTTTCACAAGTGTACCTCTTATAGCCCATTCTCTTAGCCTTGTAAAATTTCCAGGCTCTTGCAGCTTTGAGTTATTGACCACAACTTCTTTCAAGTGAGAAACTCCATAAGAGAAATTATGTAACTGTATACATGAAAATTCTCATCAAGCCTTGATTTTCTTGCATATTCTAGGTCAATGTAACCAATGGTACCGATGAAATAGGTAAAGGTGTAGGTTTTGGCCAAGGGTATGCACTTGGAAATGCTAAAGTATGACAAATGTTCCTCAAAATTATAATCCAAAAGAATGTTAGAAGTCTTCTCATCCCTATGAACAATGCATGGGTTATCATCATAATGAAGATATGTCTATCCTTCTTCAGCACTATTATAAATCTTTAGCCGAGAGTTCTATTCTAGCTTAATATTCTTTTATGATCCTATACAAAAATATAAATTATTAAAATACGTGTTATATTTTCGAACAATCCATTTTAATATGAATGTTAGAGATTGCTTGGATGCTTCTATTTCAAAATATGATTCTACAATGTACATATCCATTTTTCTTCATAACATAATCATTTTACTCACCATGTAGGATGTCCCACAGATTCTCGTTTAACCTATAATAATAAAACAACAGGTTTCCAAGTGGAGAAAATGAATATCCATAAAGACTCTTAAGATTATGATGCTTGATGCTTCTGATTGTTTCCACATCATATTCAAAAGCATGCAACCTTAGTGGGTAGTAATTGTACATTCTCTTTATAGAAATTGGATTAGAATTCTTTAGATGACATTTATAAATAGTGATTCTAGCACCATATCTAATTACATATTTCTTGTTTAGAATTTTTTGATTTTCATTATGTCATCGTACATGTAAAGATCCATGTTAATGTGTGATATGACCAACCTTGGAGAACCTAAATGTAAAAAATAGATATGTCAATAAATAAATTGTAAGAAAATAACTCTTTCTAATTTGTTGTTTGATAATCTATATAATATGAAATCATGTCTAGTCATATTATTTTTAACACCTTGCTCCATTTTATTTACAGAGCCTTTTGTAAATGCGTTTGGATGATTTGATCTATAGACAGCTATAATAGTAGTAGTGAACCCAAAAAAATTCAAACAATTGACCATTTTGAGATGGATGTTGGTCATTGCATTGGGACACAATTGTGTTACACAACATCGTACATATCCAAGTTTTCCAAATTTTTGATAGTAATAAAAGAATGTCTCTAGAAACTGGGCTATTAAAAATACATACTATTTCTTGCATCAGTTAATTCCTGATATCCAAAAATCATAAGAAAAAAAACTGAATTAGTCCGCAAAGAAAAGTTGTGCAATAAATTGACAACTTCAAACAAAAAAAATTAATAGCAATTAATTATTTGAATTACTTAGTGCAATGCATAACAAAAAAAAATTATTAAAGATTTTTTATATTTTATAAATAAAGGAAGGTACAAGGGTCCCTTTCCCTTTACAATAAAGATATACAAGAGGATAAATCTAAAAAATTGAATGATCCATCAATACTTTGCTAAAAAGATGCAAAGGTCTTATGCCAAAAATAAAAGTGGTTGGGAATACAAAAAAATGCCAGATCGGTAAGACAAATATGACGAGTTGATAACAATGGAACTGGATATGCTATAAAATAACCAAAACAAATATACATACTGAAGGATTTTCTAAGAACTTGTGTAACTGAATCAGATGCCACATCCATAACCTCCACTTTAACAAGGATGAAAATTGTTTCCACATGTGGTTCCAGGAAAAGATGCTCTTTTCCAGCAACATCCTAAATCTTTAGCCAATTTTACGCCTCGCGACCTTACCTAAAAATAAGATCCCAGTGTGTTGATTATTGTTTCAGCAAAGAAAACATACCATCCAAGTCAAGCACGTGGAGCGAACTAGATCCTGCCCTTGGTCTCTCACCCCATCTAGACACACCAAACATGAAACACATTAGGACGTCAAACCATTTATATAACTCTTCAAAAATAGCCACATCCATCAAACCTTCATGTATATTATGAGCCTGAGAAAGGAATGGCCTTGACGCACTCATTTTTTTCCATTTCCACTTCCATGCCAACCTATACACTGGCTTGACCTAGTGACGACCCATCTCCAGAGTTAAATTATGCACCGGATATATGATAAGAAGATGAAAAATTAATGTCAAAAATTCTACATTGACCCTCAGATGTCCCTCAAGACAAGGATAATCTTGTCCAAGAAATCCCTCAATAACAACCATGTCTTTCTCTAATTCAATCCAAAAAATTGATTTCAAACGGTGATCTGAAATTTTTGTATAAAATCCCATTTCACGAACCAATGAGTAAAATTGTATGGAAGGAAACATTATAAATGCCATGAAAGATAAAATGAAATATAGTGAAATAAACTCAAAAGGTGTGAAAATATGGTAGAGGAGATCGGTAAATATATGGAGTGACTATGCTATCGTATGCTTGTAATTATTACAAGCTTGTTAGGGGCTTTAATATAAACCTTTATTGGAAAATGTGTTGATTCTGGCCAATCAACATATTTATTACCAATTTTATCACAAAGAACTTGGTCATTCCCTTTATTTTCTATAAAATCCGCATATTTAGTAACCTTCTAATATATAAGATTTAAGGTCTAATCTGTAATTAATGAAACACTAAAAAAGAATTTTATCCACACAAGATTTATGATTGCGATGCTAGCAATAATATGAGAGTCACCTCCAATAATTAATTCATTACTACTCAATTCATTAGCCATAGGCCAACAGTGTTCCAACACTTTAATTTATTGATTCATAGACTTATTAAATTACAAAAATTCAAGTCATTAGTCATTATATTAATTATGAGATTAGCCTCTAGAAGAAGTCCCCCTTTTTTACACGGGTATATTGTAAATCGCACTTCATGGATTGGAGAGAGGCTGCCACACACATTTAGCACTTAGACCGATATTTTTTTCCAACTTCAAAATCCCCGCTTCTCCATGATCTTCAAAAAGTGAAATGTCGACCCATTTAAGAGTAGGTGTTTTCTTCGTCTCATTGGTTCCTTTCCATAGATAGGCCAACAAAAAAAATTTGATTTTATCAAACACATAACTGGGGATGCTAAAAATAGAAACCATATAAATGGAAATAAAATAATAATATATCAACAAGATTAATTCAATGAAATAGAAATTCATCCTTTAATCCTATGTGATAATCATGTTCACCTTTGCCCTATGTATGTGATAGATTGTTTAGGTATATTTTCTTTAAAGGATGATTTTAAGAAAATATGCAAGGCTAATACGGATATGATACTTCTTCAATTTTAAATAATGTACATCTATTATGATGATCTAACCTTTCTATAATATGTGGCTATGTTTATTACCAGAAACTGTTGATCGTAGAAATAACAAAGCCCTCCCTTTCATTGACTAACGATGTTGATTGACTGCAAAGCATTTTTGTTTATATGAAAAATATATGAATTACATTTTATGCATAATATATCTAATTAGAACTACATAAGGCATCATCCTTCTCGAAGGTATGTATTCAAGGACTTGGATCTACTAGGGATATTTCATTAAATATAATATAATTACAAATAATGCCAAAAAACCTGTTAAAACTTCTTTTTTCATTGTTAAAAACGATTTTTTTTACATTATAAGGGCTAGCGGCCAATAGCCTTCTCATCAACGAATAATTGGTAAACATAAAACATGCATTTTACTTCACAACCTCAGATTATTTATTCCTGAGTAATATTTTTATTCATCTTCACCTTCGATGTTAAGTAAATCATTTAGGACTATTTTTTTAATGAGTTATTTATGAAAATATACATGGCCAAGATGATCAAGATACATTTTCAGGTTTAAAATATATACTTCTATTACCATGCTCTAACTCATATCTTTGTAGATAAGGTAGACAATGATTTTTATTAGGTTAGTATTTTTAAAAAATAGAAACAGTAGAGCCTAGTGCATGCAAAGCCATTCCTTTCAATAAGTAATATAGCTTAGCCATCACTATGCATTTTATTTGTTATGAATTGACATGAAAAATTACTTCCAACCACATTTTATCCATTCGTATGATCTATTTTCTGAGTGCTACCTTTTGTAAGTGTTATCACCGAATCACAGCACCTCTGGATGTTGATCATATTTCTAGTTTGATCACTCTAAGCATCCAGTGTGATTGGATAACATGGGTACTATCTCCAAGTTGTGGGACTTGCTACTTGAGATAGACCTCCAGAGAAAGCTGGTTCTTGCTCCTAAACTACCTGCCACAATCTACTCTAATGCAGGAGAAACTAGCTATTCTAACCTAAAATTCCAAGGGACCAGACAGAGAGATAGCATAAAATGAAAGCCTGCACTAAAGCAGTGATACACCAGAAAAGGAGGGTGTGAGAGTAATCTCCAAATGTGTGAAATACAGAGGAAAAGTGCACACTAGAAGAGGTGATGATAGTTCACCATAATCCAGCAAAATGCATTCACAGCAATATTCCAAGCACACACAATGATAATGAATTCCTGCAAGAACTTAATAAATAGACACAATATACTTGTAGAAAAGATTAAAGGGGCAAGAAGAATGCAAGGAAACACAGCAGGGGAAGATGTATCCACAAACTGATATTTTATTGCTTCATGATATGCACAGTTCAATCTATTACAAGATAAGGGCCTGGATCACCATGCAAGGAGTCCACTACAAGGGCCTGCAACACACTGGCTTCACAAAGCAATTTTGACAGAGCTTTGTTACCCAAAAAACTCTCCCTTTTACGATGAGCCCAACACTCCAATTTATAGAAAAAATGAGAAGGAGAAGAGAAGGGAAAATGGAAATCCCGAAATCTGTCCTTCAACCACCTGTAAAAAGCATTAAATTGAGTGAAATGATTATATATTACTTGCAAAAGGCTCCCCATATTGTCCCATGTGCTGCAGCAGAGAAAGAATGATGACCATGCCTCTTAATTGCACTCCCAGCTACCAAATAAAACACTGTTCTGAACCCGGCCACGTTTCCTTAAAAATCTCAATCAATTTCTAATCAAATCTAGAATTTCTTGATTTCTGTGCATCGGGCTCAGAACCATGATTCCAATGGTACCAATTTTGTGTGATTTCATTGAGAAATGCAAAAGTTATGGCCTTCTGAGTGCGGGCAGCTATTTTGGGTCTGGCAGGCGTTTTCTGTCACTTGACGGGAATGAGCATTGACTGACTGGAGCCGAATATGTTTCTTTTATTTAAATATATCTACCCTCATTAAAATTAAGAAATCCAGTTTTTGTGGTGCAGAGGACGTCGTGCTCGTTCCAGAAAGTCCAATTTTATGAAAATTGGAGCTCGGAGTCAAAAGTTATGGCCGTTTGAAGTTTCCGGACCAAACGTTGACTTTTCTCCCCTACCTTCGGCCATTTCGGCTTTTCGCATCCCGCGCGTCCCTTTGTCCCATTTAGCACAGTGCTCCTTGAGCTATTTTGGGTGAACCGGCCGGTTCACGCCCATTTGTCCCAAATGTCCCAGTTGTTTCGGACTGCTTGTTCCCATTTCACCCGGTTCGGCCGGTTCGCGTACTCACAGCCCATATGTCCCATTTGCTTTTGGACCATCTGGGACAAATTCACCCGGTTCGGCCGGTTCGCGCCCTTTTGTCCCAACTGTTCCAGGACAAAAGTTCTCATTTCGGCCGATCCGGCCGGTTCGCGTACTTTTGGCCCGCGCGTCCCAAACTGTTTCGGGCTGCCTTGACTCATTTCGCCCGGTTCGGCCGGTTCGCGTCTTTTTGTCCCGCTTGTCCCAAAGGCAACCTTCTTAGCAGTTAGCCAATTTTTTCTCTTTTGGCCAGATCGGCTTTTCACGCCCGCCGTGTACTTTTTTCCCAGATGTCCCAATTGCTTCCGGGGCCGCCTGTGCTCATTCCAGCCGATCCGCGCCTTTTTGTCCCAACTGTCCCAAATGCTGCGAGGACTAGGACTTAGCCATTTTTCGTGATTTTTCCTGGCCCGAGCTTGTTTTTTGCAAATTTTTTCATTTTCTCAGAACTTTCTCTCTTCTACTTGGTCAAGGGAGTTAGAAAAAATATGAGGGGACCCTAGAAATATGAATTTTTGCCTGGACTCAATATAATTGCTTGGGACAAAAGAATTTGATGCATGTTATCAAAATTACCTTGAGGGGTGAATTTTGGATAACAGTAAGTATTCGATCTTAGCGGTCGCTGAGCATTTTCTTTAATACAAACTTATTTTTAATCTCTTTTTTCATAATTAAGAAATAGTTTAGCCTAGAGTACACTAATCTATTCATTTCTCAATAAACAATAAACAGTAAGTCTAGAGCACTATATTTTTTAAGTATTCGAGCTTAGCAGTTGCTAATAATTTTCTTTAATAGGAACTATTTTTTATCTCTATTTTCAAAATTAATAAACAATTTAGCCTTGAGGCCGCTAATCTATTACTTTCTCAAAGACCTCCATAGGTTTCGAGAGTAAACAATTTTCATATTTCACATATTTATCATCTAAATAGTTTTTGTTGTGTGTAGTGTAGTTGCATGGTCAGTAAAGGAAAATGCCTGTATTATGAAAAATTCATAGAGACCCATAATATCTATTACTATGATCTGTTATTAGAGCGCTATATTCAAAAAAATATGTTGTTTAGCCTATTTTCCACCATATCATTTTTTATGTAAGTATTTGAGCTTAGCGGACAATAATAATTTTTATTTAATATGAACTTTTGTTTGATCTCTATATTTGAAATTAAAAGTCAATTGAGCCTATCATCCGCTAGTCTACTCCTTCGAATAAGTAGCGGAGCTTAGCGGTCACTAATTTTTTTCAATGATGCCCACCGATGTGTAAATAATATACAAGATGTAAAGGTGTGTGCCTAACAACCAGTATGATGTTATTTGAGCATCCTAAAAAACATTTTTAATAACCATATTTCTTCCTGACTATGTAAAGTTGTCCATATATTTTGACAATAAAAATTGTCTATATCTCACATATCTTTCATCGAAATATATTATGGAAAATACCCAGGGACTACTTATATCTATTACTATGATTTGTTATTCTAGTGCTGTGTTAAAAATAAGAAATTATTTTCCCTATTTTCTGCACAATAATTCCTTTTTGTAAGTATTTGAGTTTAGTGGTCACTAAGAGTTTTATTTAATACAAATTGTTTGATTGATATTGTTTAAGTAATAGAGCTTAATGGTCACTAAGTATTTTACTAGATATGAACCGATATAAATTATGTGTTAGACACAAAAAACTTATGTGTAATATAGAAGTTGTGATATCTTTCAAGGGTATGTAGAGCTGCAATTGGTTGTGCAAGGGATTGTAAAGACAATAATATATGATTATAGTTAATGGAAAATATTATCAATCTAAAATTGTTGAGTTATTTATTTAGATTGCTAGAAAGGAAACCGTGGAGTTGTAGAGGCTAGAGGCCACTAGGATTCTGCTCAAAAAAATAGATAGACAACATACAACATGTTGATTCGTTCATTACCACATAATAAAAAGAATATCTTGGTCCCCTATAAAATCTAAGTATTTATTATTTTGAATTTTGTGTTGTAAAAATATCATTCTAATAGAGTTTAGTGGTAGCTATTTTCTTTCCTATATTTAAGGTACTCTCAAATTCTTGTGAAGCAAAAAAGTAGGTTTTATTTTTTCTAGAGTAAATCATAAATAACACAAAAATATTGACGTTCACAAGATATATCATAAATTTCATGCCATGTGTCAACATTTTAGTGGATGACATTCACAAATTAATATGGCGGGTCTTTATAGGTTAAAAGTATTTTTTAATTCTAGGGATAATTAAACATTTCTTAAATAATGTGTCAATTATGTAGTTGCCTAACAAACTGGTTCAAGTTTGCCAAGTGTCACATTTTATCACAATATTTTTTTAGATTAGCATGCACTATATTTAAAAATTTTGAATTCGAATTCGATAAAAATTAATAATAAATATTAGAAATTAGAAATTTGAATTCTAATACTGACAATCACAAGAGATATTAGAAATTTCATGCCACGTGCCAACACTTTAATGGATTATAGTTACAACTTAATATGGTGGTTTTTATAGGTAAAAACCATATGCTAATTCTATCACTAATTAAAAATTTCTTAATAAATGTGTTAATTATATAGTTGTGTAATTAATTGATTCAAACTTGCAAGATGTCACGTTTTCTTGGATTTTTTTAAATTAATGCGAATGATATTTTAAAAATATTTAATTCACATTCGATAAAATTAATAATAAATGTACCAATGACTGTGTATGAGTCGATCACCGTGAATGGGAAACTACCATTAGTTGTTTCACTTAAAGTGACCACATGTCATTTTAAAAATTATAAATTAAATATAAACTAGCCAATAAAGAAAGTCACATTAAGTTACATCAAAAATGTAACCAATGAAATGGTGACACGTAGGTATTCCGTAAATGGTGACTTTATTCCCAAGTAATAGATCACCTTGAATTTCTTTGTATTAAACTTTTTTAATGCCATAAAAATTATGATTTCATCACAATTATAATGCTCAAAAGAAAATTTGTATAATGACAAAATCATAATCTACAAAGGTGTTTTTTTTTAAATTATAATAATTACATGTCTCTAAAAACTTCTATTTTGTAAATGTTTTTTATTATGCTTAAATTAATTTGTTGTTTTCCCGCAAGTTCGCAAAGAAATAATTGTCGTTGTCCCACTTGTTGCTAAAGTTAAACTAATAAATTTTATTTCCCCGTATCCCACGATATCCCTTCAATTAAATGAAAATATCAATGAGGGGTACATTTAAAGTTTGATATGTGAAATCCCCCAAATTAAAACAAATATTTGAAATTTTAAAATCCTGCACTTTCACTTTACGAATGGGAAATTTAAATTTTAAATTTTCATAATCCCCCTTTTTTCCATTTTTGGAATTTCTTTCCTCTAACGTATTGGGAAAAAATTAATTACACAAGAGAAATATATATTACGGTTTATTTTTTATTTTGAAATAGCAAAAAATCATCTCTTGAACGGAAAGCTAAAGCAATGATTATAATATCATTTGGCAGTACAAAAATGAGGAAAAGATAGTGATTGTGGATAGATCATGGGTAGACTACAAATCAGGGGGCCCACAGAGGACAAAATCAAAAGAGACAAGCAAAACTAGTTGCAAATAGAATTTCACAGATAGTTTGTTTAAGAGAGAATACAGAGCTTTAACAATCATTATCAAACACGTAACAATTTAAAATACTACTAAAAATGTATTTATCAAAAGAATATATGTTATTGTATGTGTACCGTAGTTGATAATTAGAGATTTCAATGGGTTTGTATTCACCTAGTTCTTGTGTTTTGCACTGCAATTTATCCCTATCCTTCCCTCTGTCTCCTTTGTAGTTATGTTTCATATATTTTTCAAAACACGTTTCTCTATTTGAAACCAAATCTTTTGTCCTGCCTTGACCAAAAAAAATTTAATCCCTTTTCTAATTTTTTTCTTTCGAAAAACCCATTTTTATGTTCAACGTAGCACACATATTTGTGTGTATTAAATGGGTTCTCCTTTTATCCCTTCTACCTATGTTTTGGTTTAATTTTTTGCAGATTTTTCTTTATCCTTCATGTGTTTATTCTTTCCAGTAGTTGTGGCATCTATCCCTAGTTGCAAAACATGAGTCACATATTAGTTTTTTTAAAATCGTAATGGTTTGAATTTGTATATTTTAGGTAATGATTTTGACCTCCTTTAATGTTTTTTTAATATGAAAGAAATATTTGTGACTAATTATTTCAATGTTCAATGCTTACATTATTACCACGTAGATATATGTAGTTAGTTATGTTAATTTTCCCACATAGAAAAATTTAAATGTAATGTCTTTAGCTAGCTCTTTTATGTTTAATAAAATATAAGAAAATTATATGTTATCGTAAATATTTTCAAAAATAAATTTTAATCATTTTATTTACAAACATATATTTCATTTTAAGGATTTTATGTTTTGCGATATATTTTTATTATGCTACATATCATTGGTTGAGTGTAGAATTTTTTTAAGTATAGTAATACAAGATTGTACTCTTATATTTATGTGCCTTTTAAAAATTTGATCAAGAAAAATGTTGTTTAGCCTAGTTGCCATTGAGCTCAATATGTTATTTGAACTCTATCACATGCTATTTTAAGCCGAAAGGCCACTAAGGTCATAGATTATTCCAATGAATTGGTGTAACATAACAAATTTTTGAGATTATCATACGCTAGGATAATTGTTGTCTTGCATTCAAGCTAATGTGTAACGATTCTACTGAAAAACTGAAAAATGAAATCTGAACTAAGATCTAACACCAAATTTTAATCCTAGCAGTTGTTGAGATCTATTGGTTCAAATTCATATCACCCCCAAATGAGCTATAGATCTACTTTTCTAAGGAAAGCACATCTAGTGTGAATGCACAACATTGAGCTTTACCAAAGTGTGGGACCTTTGCAAATGGGGAAAGCTCTCTAAAGAAGGTTGGTTCCTCTTCCTAAACTACCTATCATAAGCTATTCCAGTGCATGCAAGCTAATCTAATCCTAATCTAACTATGCCAAGGAGACAGGGAGAGAGAGAAAAGAGAAAAAAACAAAGCCTACACTAAAATGGTGATACACCAGAGAAGGAAAATGTTGAACATCTATCAAAACTGCCATGGAACAAGAAGAGGTGAGCAATGGGAAGGATGGACAAGTGCATCACAGGCCCAAGGATAGATTTCACACAAAAAATGTTCCAAAACTCCATGAACACAACTCTAAACCTACAATGAACATTCAAACATGCACAAATACCTGCAATGAAGAGAGGCAAGAAGAAAACAAGAAAAAAATGAAAAAGGATGGATAGATGCATCACAACACATTTTTTATTGCTCCAGAAGTTTACACAGATCATCATTTTAATGGTAAAAGGTAAAAAATTCCATTACAGCACATGGGAGGAGGTTCTAACTCCATTTTCAACCCTGGGGAAGAAAAGAAGGGAGGGCAGAGTAGAAAAGATGAACAACCTTTTACAAATGAGCCAAAACTGGCTTTTATCACGAAGCAAAATGAAGAAAAGTGCAAAAAATGCGGGTAAATTTGATTTGCAACTCCAACCACCGAAAAATCCTTCTAATTAGCCTACAAAATGATGGGTTCCCATAGAAAATCCCATACTTTGAAGTACATTGCTCTGCAGATCCAAAAACGACCCATACTTCATTTAATTTGGTGGTTGGGAACCATTTCTACATTTTTTGCATGCCAGGGACGTTTCTCCATTTTTCTCCTAAAAATCTCCATCAAAATAAAAAATTTAACCCTCCATCATGTAGAGAATTTTACCAGCTTTCCAATGACACCAAGAATGCAAAAATCCAAGCTCTGGATAAAAATATATGCCCCTCTAAAGATTTAGGAAAATTTAGGGCAAAAATGGATTAGCGGGCCGAAACTTTAAAATTTTCCCTTTTTTGAATTTGGGAAAATTTCCCCAAAAATCCCATGCGCCCCACTACTCCGCTAACATATGACGCATTTTATTGGTCAATGGGATTGTGGGTCCAAACCTCGCCTTTCCCCCCTTTGATTTTTTCATTGGGAAAATTTCCCAACTTTTCCCCGCGCTCTGCCTCTCTCGCGACACGTGGTGCATTCTCATTGGTTGGCGGGGATGCGCTTCCAATTTTTCCTTTTCCACCTTGGCGGGATTTCGGGTCAGATTTTTCCCTTGTGCCATTTGACCACTTTGGTAAGAAGCCAAAATTCTCCCCGCACCCCCGACCTCTACCGCCGAACTGGACACGTGGCATCTTTTTATTGGTCCACGGGGTTTAAAACAAAATTTTCCATTTCCTCCTTGGCGGGCCTGCGGGCCAATTCTTTCCTTTGCACCTTCTACTATTTTGACAAAAAGCCAAAATCTTCTCCACCCCTTTGACCTCCACTGACCTCATAGACACGTGGCACACTCTCATTCACGTGGGGTCCTGGGCCAAAATTTTCATTTGCACCATTTTTTGGAAATTTTCTTAACTTACCCCATCAGTCCGACCTCCACTGCCACGTGGCACCTCCTCATTCGCGTGGGCCTCAAGCCATTTCTTTCCTTTTTGGGCCCGTAGGTAAAAAACTTTTTCTTTGCACCCCACCCATTCCTTAGTGAAAATTTCTCCAAATTTCCTCCACCAACCCGCCATTCCACCACCACGTGGCACATTCCTGTTGGTTGCGGGCCTTCCCAGGGAAAATTTCCCTCAAAAACTCCACCTAGCCATAACTTGAGAAATACAAGAAGTTAGGAGGAAAATTTTACCTTTCTGGAAAGGTTAGGAAAAATCCTAGATGATGGGATCATTTCAAGAATATTTTGAGTACCTAAAGCATGCTAGAAATTCATTTAAGTTCTAGTAAAGGAGAAGGAGGAGGAGTTAGCCAAAAATAAGCATGGGGCTTATTTTGGATAACAATTTTGCGACTCAGAGGGGTCATCTACCTGCTAGATGAATAATCAATAACCTTTGAAGCATCCATTGGGTATGGAGTCATGAGTTGTAGCTTGCAAACTGATCTGAACTTTAAAAACTTCTTCTCTTAGCCACTTGGAAAGCCACTGAACCAGAATTTTTTTCACCAAAATGCCACTGAAATGGATTGTGTAAGAGCAAAACCAGTAGCACCAAAAACTATGTACAAAACTGAAAATCATACATTATCCAAATGGAACATGTAGAGTGTGCACAAGCACTTCTTCTACTGAAATCAAACCTACCTACTCTACTCTAACTAGAAGCAAAGGCAAGCTAAACAAACCCTGCAACTAGTTGGGAGAAATAACTTCCCTTTCTCAAAAATGGCAGCCATGTAACTTATTTGGCACTGAACATGGCTGGTTAGATGAGTGGAAAATCAACAAGAAACTGATCTTCTACCCAAATCAACAAGGTTTCAACTGAAAACAAATATAATACCTCTTTTAGTTTCTCTGCATTTGGATTGGAGAGGTATGGCAGCTGATCCTTGGTACTTTGTAGCTCATCCTCATGCTTAGAAGCAAGCATGACTGATTGTGACTTCTTCTTTGACTCCAATGAAGCCAAATACCTTATTGGGAAAGGTATGATCCATTTGATATGCCCATAGCTCTAATTTTCAACTCCAAAAGGGGAGTCTTCTTGTAGACCTTCTTGGGTGGATGATGTGGAAGCAATGGTAGAAATTTTCTGCCCTTTCTCTTCCTTCATGGTAGCATGGAACTCTTCTACAGTATGCAGCTCATCATTATTGATTGCAACATCAAATGAAGTTACTTTTGCATTGTTGTAACCTGCTACAATACATTGTTGGCTTTGGATTTCCTCCATTGTATTTTTTGGAAGATCAAATTCTTCCAACTTTAATTCAAGAGTCATGATGCAAACTGCAGGCTGCTGTCCTTGAATTCTCCCCTCCATGGCAGCAAGTTTTTGTTGTTGGAGAATGAATGGTGAAGAAGAAAATGTTGATGGCTCTTCATCCAAACATTCTTCTAAGTCTGATGGAAAATCAAACTCCTCAATGTCCTGCTACTGCAAGGTCTCTCCCTTTTGTATGGTGACCTCCAAATCTGCATTTTCTTCACCATGTATAGCTTCATTTTTAAACATGAAACTTGTCAATTCAAACTCATCCAAAAAATAAGATTTTTGGAGAGATGAAGTGGGAGAAAAACATTAAATTTCTTGTGCCTCTTGCTTACAATTTGGACCTATTTTGTTCACCTCCATGATGGCTTCATCAATCAAATCAGCTCCTTCAAATGAAAGCAAAAATGTATTAATAATGCTTCCTTCTTCTGTTGTTGCAAAAGTTGACTTGATCTCATCCATTTGCTCCTCTTCAATGGGATTTGGAGCTGGTTTTTCTTCCTCCTCCACATCTGGAAAGTACTCCTCTTCATTTGGATTTCTTCCTCCTCCACATCTGGAGCAGCTTCTCCTTCCTCTACTGCTTGAAGACAATCTTGCTCTTGAATGACCTCTTCCTCTAGAATGAAGTTTGATAAATCAAACTCTTCAATTTGCTGCTCTAGAGGAAAAGTTGGGGCTGCAAGATCTCTTTTATATATTTCCTCCTCCAAGGCTGATTGTGCAACTTCTATTAGATCAGTATTCTCTTTGGTCAAAGTGCTAACATGGACACTCAACTCATCACAAATAAGCTGTTGTTTTTCTTGCTTCACTGTTATAAAATCAGCCTTGTTTTCCACTTGTTCTCCAACTCTAAGCTCTTCTGTAGGCTTAACCAGCAAGGGGATCTTCTCAATTGCATATCTAAGAGCCAACTTACTAAGCTCTTAATCATTCCTTCTTTGCTTGGCTCTTTCTCTTGCTATCCTTCATGACTGATATTTGCAATTCCTTCTTCCCCACATGGAATTGAGAATGCAAGAGGAGAGGTGGGTTATAACTCAATTGATTTGGAAATTATTTTGGTGGTGGAGGAGATGAAACCTCTTGTTTCTTTAGAGGAGGGGGTATTTAATTTAGCTCTTGTGGAGGGGATGACTATTTGGAAGGGAAGAGGATGTAACAATTGAGATGGGGTGGAAGACTAGGGAATGTAGAAATGGATTCAACACTTGGGACAGCAGATGGAGAGTTTAAAACTTAACACTGCTGAGATAAAATAGATTGGGAAAGAGGAAAAGAAAAGGCATGAGATGGTGTGCTTACCCATTAACAAGGTTGTTGAATACTCCTCTTATACACCTCTATTCCTTCAGTCCACTTTTGCAAGCAATGGCAGTGTTGCAATCATGAAGTCAAGCTTCTCTTAAGGGCTATAATGCCTTAGAAAAGGTCCCACCCATGGACAAGGTGCTCTACAACTGATTCCAAATGCTTTCATTTGTGCTTGAGCCCTGGATTGCACCATGTTTACCTCCATCTTTTAGATTTTCTCCAACAAACCAGCATCTTGCATTTGATTGTCTTCATTGTTTGCATACTCCTTGCTCTTGGAAAGCTCCATAGCCAAACTGATTTTGGCACTGCTGCTCATATGGGTATGTATGCTGATTTTGAATTTGATCAAAATGCTGATTTGGAGGATTTGTAAAACATGTTGGAGGTGGAATATAATGTTGTTGTAAATGTGGATTCCATGATGGAAATGAAGTCATGATTGCACAACTTCATGGAATGGAAAAGAGTGAAAGGGATGGAAAGAAGAATGGATGGAAATGGATGGAAAACAGGTCTGCAACTTAGAGAATGAGTTATTTACCAGATGGAGTCACTAGATGTGTTTTTGAAAATTCCTCCAAAGGAAAAATCCTTAATAAGAACACACCAACCTATCAAAAATAAAGTGGAAAACCTCTAAGGTCCCACCTTCACAGCACCCTCAAATGAGCTATAGATCTAAAAGTGTGGAACCTTTGCAAATGGGGAAAGCTCTCCAAAGAAGGCAAACAACCTGCCAAAACTGTTAGTGCAAATTCACAGCACCCCCAAAATGACCTTCAGATCTAAGGTCCCATTCCAAAACTCAAATTCACAGACCCCCAAATGGCTATAGATCTGTCATTTGGTGTGAATGCACAACATTGAGCTTTCCCAAAGTGTGGGACCTTTGCAAATGGGGAAAGCTCTCCAGAGAAGGTTGGTTCCTCTTCCTAAACTACCTGCCACAAGCTATTCTAGTGTAGGAAAGCTAATCTAATCCTAATCTAACTATGCCAAGGAGACAAAGAGAGAGAGAGAAAAGAGGGAAAAATAGAGCCTACACTAAAATGGTGATACACCAGAGAAGGAAAATGTTGAACATCTATCAAAATTGCCATGGAACAAGAAGAGGTGAGCAATGGGAAGGATGGACAAGTGCATCACAAAACCAAGGATAGATTTCACAAAAAAAATCTTCCAAAACTCCATGAACACAGCTCTAAACCTCCAATGAACATTCAAACATGCAAAATACCTGAATGAAGAGAGGCAAGAAGAAAACAAGCAAAAAAATGAATAAGGATGGACAAATGCATCACAAAACATGTTTTTTGTTGCTCCAGAAGTTTGCACAAAACATAATTTTAATGGTAAAAGGAAAAAAATACCATTACAGAGCATAGGAGGAGGTTCTAACTCCATTTTCAACCCTGGGGAAGAAAATAAGGGAGGGCAGAGTAGAAAAGATGAACAACCTTTTACAAATGAGCCAAAACTGGCTTTTATCATGAAGCAAAATGAAGAAAAGTGGAAAAAATGCAGGAAAATTTGATTTGCAACCCCAACCACCGACAAATCCTTAATAATTAGCCTAAAAATGATGGGTTCCCATGGAAAATATACTTCAAAGTACATTGCTCTGCAGATCCAAAAAATGACCCATACTTCATTTAATTTTGTGGTTGGGAACCATTTCTATGTTTTTTGCATGTCAGGGACGTTTCTCCATTTTTCTCCTCATAAATCTCCATCAAAATCCAAAAATTGAACCCTCCATCGTGTAAATAATTTCACCATCTTTCCAATGACGCCAAGAACACAAAAATCCAAGCTTTGGATCAAAAGATATGCCCCTCTGAAGATTTAGTGAAAAATTAGGGCAAAAATGGATTGGCAGGCCGAAACTTTAAAATTTTCCCCTTTTTTTGAATTTGGGAAAATTTCCCCAAAAATCCTTGTGCCCCATCGCTCCACTGACACATGGCACATTCTAATTGGTCAATGGGATTGTGGGCCTAAACTTCCTTTCCCCCTTTGATTTTACATTGGGAAAAGTTCCCAACTTTGCCCCGCGCTCTGCCGCTCTGATGACACGTGGTGCATTCTCATTGGTTGGCGGGGATGCACTTCCAAATTTTCCTTTGCGCATTTTGCAATTTTGGCATATTTCACCAAAATCCTCCATGCCTCTGACTTCCACCTTTGGCTGAACATGTGCCAGCCCCTCATTGGTGTGTGGGGACTTAACCAAATTTTCCATTTCCACCTTGGCGGACCTTCAGGTCAGATTTTTCCCTTGCGCCATTTTGACCACTTTGGAAAATTTTGCCAAATTCTTCCGCGCCTCCAACCTCCACTGACGCGTGGCACACTTTGATCTTGCTCGGTAGACCTCAAGCCATTTATTTTCCTACGCGGACCTGTGTGCAAAATTTTTTCTTTTCACTCCCACTGAGCCCTTTGGAAAATTTTATAACTTGCCTCCGCTGATGCGAAACTTCGTTGCCATGTGGCGTATTTCAATTGGCCATGGGCCTTCCCATGGAAAATTTCCCTCAAAAACTTCGCCGAGCCATAACTTGAGAAATACAAAGAGTTAGGAGGAAAATTTTACCTTTCTGGAAAGGTAAGGAAAAATCCTATCTAATGGGATCATTTCTTAAATCTTTTGAGTATCTAAAGCATGCTAAAATTTCATTTAAGTTCCAGAAAAGGAGAAGGGGGAGGAGTTAGCCAAAAATAAACATGGGGCTTATCTTGGATAACAAGTTCAACATGCTATTTGAAATGTTTTACAAGATATTCCTAGCCTAATAGGATATTTGAAGCCTAGCGGCCACTAAGGTCAAAGATAATTGAATAGGGTGGGTGGAAAATAAAAAATACTTGAGGTTAGTGGCCGGTAGGGTATTTGTTGTCTTCCTTACAGGACAAGTAGTAATGACTCGACAAAAAAACTATGTTCTATTGTTTTATTTAAATTTAACATGATTTTTTTCACACCCTAGTGACCACTAGGGTGGATGCTCATAACCTTTCTTTAATGTTCCAAGACAAGAGAAGAAAATTAATTAAAAACAAAAATTTAAGCCTAGCAACCACTAAGTAAAACATGTTATTATAATTTATTACATTATATTACTAGCCTAAAATGAACTTTGAAGCCTACCGGCTGCTAATGTCGAAGATAATTAAAAGGAAAAATAACCAGATCATACCAAGCCAAGAACACAGATGCTAATCAAATACCATGAGCCATAAGATGAAAGTAATTCACCAAAATAACTTTTCATAAAACCTTTGCAAAACAAATCAGTAGCAATATCATATATTATTATGGAACTCAATGCAATACAATGAGAATGGGCCTTGCTTAAATAGGAGAGGAATAACAATCTAAGAACCAGTCAAGGTCGTAAATCAAGCCATAAATCAAGGAAATAACTAGTCATAAAAGAACTAGTCAAGACCATATATTTAGGAGAGAACTAGACATTAAGGATCTATTCAATACCATGGATCAAGGAAAGAACTATACCTAACAACTAGATAATATCTCCTAATATCTAAATAAGATAAAAGAAATATCCACACACATAAGTGGGTGAGGATAAATCTAATAAAGGTAAATAAAATACGTAGGTGAACATGAGATAAAGTAAATACCTACTCTAACACCCCACCTCAAGTGAATCTAGGGGCCAAACTAGAACTGGCATGTCCAAAGTATGAGTCTCGGCAACTAGGCCTGATGAGGTACCCATGTACAATAATTGGGATAAAGGGACACCGCAAGGTACCCAAAACTAGTAACAGCAAAGTAAAGACAGTAAAAACCCGCTCCAAGGCATCCCAAGAAGTTGGGCTAAAAAAAATTGTACAATGCTAAAGAATTTTTGTGTGCAATGTGGTCTGAATCCACTGCTTGATCACAAAACTGAAAAACAACTGACACTGGGCTTTACCAGAATAGCTCCATATAAGGAGACAAAACATTAAAGAAAGGTGTGTCATGATCCAAGAACAATAATTTGATCAACTACTACAAATAGGTGTGTCATGATCCAAGAACAATAACCAAAGCAACAAGGCAAGGACACAAAACATGAAGAAGCACGATCAACACCACACCCTACCATACTACTGAATGGGTAGAGGTACGCTACAAATTTGTATGAGTTTTCAAAAAAACTACTTGAACACTAACAAACTAACACTAGACTACACCATAATATATCCCCCAAGAGATACTGTCAACATGCCAAAAGTGTCGAAAATACAGATACAAAATCTCTCAACAAACAAGAGAGATACACTACACATGTTAAAGAAAAATGCTCAAGACAAGAAGCATCACAATGAAGAAGGTATATAAAGTGGAGCAAGAGGCCAAATGATAGATGAGCCATGCCTATATAGTCCTCTCAATGAATGCCTATGTCACCGCCACGAGTGATCAGATATCCACCCCAAATCAACACAAATGGATGAAGAAGATGCATGCATATTACTTAGTGAAAAATGCACAATGGGTGCATGCAAAAGAACATCAGAATGAGTGTCAGGTTGATCATGTCTGATAGCTAAAATATTAGGTTTCTCAAGCCTGAGTGAAGACGCAGAACTCATGTGTTGCTCAGATCCTCAAAAAGAGTCGAGAAAAAAAACAAAGGAACTTTGCCAATGTGTGATACCAATGATTTATCTGCACAAAAACCAATGTCATGGTGAGAATTCCTCTTAACATGTCGACGAGGGGAAACAATACCCTGTGAGTGTCTAACAATACCTTCGCTAGAGAAACCCATAAAATGGAGCATGTGAGAACTAAAAGAAGTGGTACGCTTCTAAAAAAGGCCATGCAGTTGAGTAGAAATAGGATACACAACATGTGGTACTATAATAGGCATAGATGTGGAAGAGAATGTAGTAACAAGCCTCACAGGTTTAGAAGCATCAAAAGTAGGAACATGCTCAAAGACTAACATATCAATGTCATTGGGTACAAGAGAAATAGTTACAAGTGGACTAGGAGCATAAATATGGTTGTCCACAATATCATGGTGATGTTGTAGGCTAGCAAGTTCTTGTTGTAGGGAGTGGATTATTGTATCCTTATCATGAATGAGTGATTTTAGAAGATAATTTCACTTCTTGAGCGATCTATTTTCTTCCACAAATTTTACAATATCCTCTTGAAGTCCACATACTTCAGAGAAAAGCATATCATTCTCAGAATCCATGATAGAGAAGAATGTAACTCCCAAAATTTTAGGGCATCTGGCTCAGCTGAAATTGCGTCCATAATTGATTACAACACTCCTCCATATTTGGAACTTTATAATTATAATTCAAGTCTCAAAATAAATATTTCCAATGGAAATAGCATGAAAAAACAAGCACTTTTACAAAAAAATAGCACTCAAAACCGAGTTACCGAGCAAAAGATACAAACTTTCCAATATTTACTCTGCTATTTATTTTAGCTACTACTAAAAAAAAATGTTATTGCCTCCACCACACAAATAAAATTAAAGGGGGCTGGAGTTAAGCTAGTAGGAATCACAATCTTTAAGACCTCATAAGACCATACCATATGACCAACTGCTTCTTTTGGTAAAACTTACTATTTCTGGACTGTGTCAAAAAATGGCCTTCTCCTCTCAAAATAGCAGTCTCTGGATTTTCCCGAAATAGTTAAAAACGTGTGTAGCATTCATGGACCCCTACCAAAAAAGGAAAGATCCAAAATTCTTATGCACGTAACCCGAAAAATATCTGCTGCACTAAAACAAAACCTAGTGTAGATCTCGATAAATCCAACAAACCGAGAAAAATATTTCCACAGTTTCTTTCCTTCCTGGCATGAATCCCGAGTCAAATCTGTGTGCTTCTCTGCAACATAAAACCTTTGCAAAATAAATGAGCATTAATATCATATATTATTATGGAACTCAATGTAATGCAATGAGAATGGGCCTTGCTGAAATAGGCAAGGAATAAAAATATAACAACCAGTCAACATCGTAGATCAAGCCATAAATCAAGGAAATAAGTAGTCATCAAAGAACTAGTCAATACCATAGATTTATGAGAGAACTAGACATCAGGTATCTATTCAATACCATAGATCAAGGAAATAACTATACCTAACAACTAGATAATATCTCCTAATATCTAAATAAGATAAAAGAAATATCCACACACATAAGTGGGTGAGGATAAATACAATAAAGGTAAATAAAGTACCTAGGAGAACATGAGCTAAGGTAAATACCTACTCTAACATGTTATTATAATTTATTACATTATATTAATAGCCTAAAATTATCTTTGAAGCCTACCAGCTGCTAATGTCGAAGATAATTACATAGCTCTGGTGGAAAATGACAAAGAATTGAGGTTAGAGGCCACTAGGATATTTGATGTCTTGTAAATATGACAAGTAGCAAACAAAAATTTAAGCCTAGCAACCGTTGAGTTCAACATGTTATTCAAACTCTATTACATGATATTCCTAGCCTAACATGATATTCGAAGACTAGCGACCACTAAGGGCGAAGATAATTACATACAGCGGGTGTAAAATCACAAGGACTTGAGGTTAGTAGTCAGTAGGGTATTTGTTATCTTACATACAGGACAAGTAGTCATGAATTAACTAAAAAACTAACTATGTTGTATTATTTTATTTAAATTTTAGAAGACTATCTTCAAACACTAATGACCATTAGGGTGGATACTTACTACCTTTCTTTAATGTTACAAGACAAGACAAGACACGTAATTAAAAATGAAATTTTAAACCTAGCATTTGTTGAGTTCAATATGATACTCAAATTTTATTACATGTTCTTCCTATCCTAACATGATATTTGAATCCTAGTGGTCGCTACAGTCGAAGATAATTACACAGCGCTAGTGGAAAATCACAAAGACTTGAGGTTAGCGACCGCTATGATATTTTATGTCTTGCAAACAAGACAAGTAGCAAACAAAATTCTAATCCTAGCGGCCGTTGAGTTCAACATGCTATTCGAAATATATTACATGATATTACTAGCCTAACATAATATTCAAAGGCTAATGGCCACTAAGGTCGAAGATAATTTCATAACACGGGTTGAAAATCTCAAAGTATTGAGGTCAGCATCTAGTAGGATATTTGTTGTCTTGCATATAGTACAAGTAGTAAGAACTTGACTAAAAAACTAAATATGATCCATTATTTTATTTAAATTTTACAAGATTATCTTCAAACACTAGTGACCATTAGGGTGGATGCTTAATACCTTTCTTTATTGTTTTAAGACAAGAGAAAACACATACTTAAAAATGACATTTTTAGCCTAGCAGCCCCTAAGTTCAATATGATACTCGAAGTCTATTGCATGTTATTCCTATCATAACATGATATTCGAAGCCTAGCGACCTCTACGGTCAAAAATAATTATATAGCGCTAGTGGAAAATCATAAATACTTGAGGTTAGTAGCCGCTAAGATATTTATCATCTTTAAATAGGACAAGTAGCAAACAAAATTTTAAGCCTAGCGTCTGATGAGTTCAACATTCTATTCGAAATATATTACATGATTTTCCTAGCTTGACATGATACTTGAAGGCTAATGAATTCTAAGGTCAAAGATAATTGCATATTGTGGGTGGAAAATCATAAATACTTGAGCTTAGCGGCCTGTAGGATATTTGTTGTCTTGCATACAAGACAAGTAGTAATGACTCGACTAAAAAATTAACTATGCTTCATCATTTTATTTAAATTTTACAAAATAATCTTCAAACACTAGCAACTGTTAGGGTGGATGAAAACTACCTTTCTTTAATGTTCTAAGAAGAGAGAAGACATGTAATTAAAAATGGAATTTTAAGCCTAGCAACCGCTAAGTTAAATATGATACTCAAATTCTATTACATGTTTTTCTTATCCTAACATAATATTCAAAGCCTAGTGGTCACTATGGTCGAATATAATTACATATCGCTTGTGGAAAATTACAAAGACTTGATGTTAACGGCCACTAGGATATTTGTTGTCTTTCAAACAAGATGAATAGAAAATGAAATTTTAAGCCTAGTGGTCGCTATGTTCAACATGTTGTTTGAAATCTATTACATTATATTCCTATCATAACCCGATATTTAAAGCCTAGTGGTTGCTAAGGTTGAAGATAATTGCATAGCGGGGGTGGAAAATCGTAAAGACTTGAGGTTAGCGGTCGGTAGGATATTTGTTGTCTTGTTTACAAGAAAAGTAGTAATGACTCGACTGAAAAACTAACCATGCTCCATTTTTTTATTTTAATTATACAATAATATCTTCAAACACTAGTGACCGTTAGGGTGGATGCTTAATACCTTTCTTTAATATTCAAATACAAGAGAAAACATGTAATTAAAAATGAAATTTGAAGCCTAGCAACCACTAAGTTCAACATAGTATTCGAAATCTATTATATGATATTTCTAGCCTTATATGATACTCGAAGCCTAATGGCCACTAAGGTCAAAGATATTTGAATAGCGTAGGTGGAAAATCACAAAGAATTGAGGCTAGTAGCCGGTAGGATATTTGTTGTCTTGTATACAAGATAAGTAGCAAATGAAATGTTAAGTCTAGCGGTCGCTAAGTTCAATATGATATTCCTAGCCTAATATGAAATTCATAGCACTGGTGGAAAATCACAAATATTTGAGGTTAGCAGTCGCTAGGATATTTTTTTCTTGTAAACATGATAAGTAACAGACAAAATTTCAAGCCTAGCGGCTGTTGAGTTCAACGTGTTATTTAAAATCTATTACATGATATTTCTATCCTAACAGGATATTTAAAGCCTATCATATGCTAAGGTTGAATATAATTTCATAGCACGGGTGGAAAATCACAAGGACTTGAGGTTAGCAGATGATAGGATATTTTTTGTCTTTCTTACAGGACAAGTAATAACGATTCAACTGAAAAAATAGCTATCCTCCATTGGTTTATTTAAATTTTATGAGACTATCTTTGAATACTAACGACCGCTAGGGTGGATGCTTACAACCTTGCTTTAATGTTCCAAGACAAGAAAATACACAGAATTAGAAACAATATTTTAATCCTAGAAATCACTAAGGTCTAAGTTCAATAAGGTCACGGATTATTCCACTGCATTGGTGTATCATAACAAAGAATTTTGATTAGAGGCCGCTAGGATAATTTTTGTATTACATTCAAGATAAAGTGTAATGACTCTACTGAAAACTAGAAAATAACTTGATAATTCAAGGCTAACATGATATTCATATCTATGGTGGAAAATCACAAATACTTGAGGTTAGCGAATGGTAGGATATTTGTTGTCTTCCATACAGGCCAAGTAGTAACAACTTGACTAAAAAACTAACTATGCTCCATTATTTTATTTAAATTTTACAAGACTATCTTCAAACACTAGAAACTGTTATGGTGGATGCTTAGTACCTTTATTTAATGTTAGAAGACAAGAGAAGAAATGTAATTAAAAATGAAATTTCAAGCCTAGCTCCCACTAAGTTCAACATGCTATTTAAAATCTATTACATGATATTTCTAGACTTACATGATATATAAAGCCTATCGGATGCTAAGGTTGAAGATAATTGCACAGCGCCAATGGAAAATCACAAAGACTTGAGGTTAGAGGCTAGTAGGATATTTCTTGTCTTGCAAAAAAGACAAGTAATAAATGAAATTTTAAGTCTAGCGGCTACTAAGTTCAACATGTTATTTGAAATCTATTACATGATATTCCTAGCCTAAGATGATATTCATAGTTCTGGTATGAAAAAATGTTATTCAAAATATTTTACATGATATTCCTATCCTAACATGATATTACTACCTTTCGTTAATGTTTGAAGACAAGAGAAGACATGTAGTTAAAAACAAAATTTCAATCCTAGCAGCTGTTAATTTCAACATGCTCTTCGAAATCTATTAAATGACATTTCTAGCCTTGCACAATATTAGAAGCTATCAGCCACTAAGTTCAAAGATAATTGTATAACGCAGGTGGAAAATCAAAAAGAGTAGACATATCAAGTAATGACGCGATTGAAAAATCAACTACGCTCCATTTTTTTATTTAAATTTAACAAGACTATCTTCAAATACTATCAACAACTAGGATGGATGCTTACAACCTTTATTTAATGTTCTAAGATAAGAGAAGAAACATAATTTAAAATGAAATTTTAATCCTAGCGGTCACTAATTTTTAATTTCAATAAGGTTGTGGATTATTCCCCTATGTTGGTGTAACATAACAAAGACTTGTTATTAGAGGCCACTATGATAATTGTTGTCTTGTATTAAAGATAATGTGCAATGAATCTACTGAAAACTAAAAAATAAAAATGAAGTAAGCTCCAAAACAAAAAATTTAGTGGCCACAAATGTCGAATATAATTACATAGCTCTAGTGGAAAATAAAAAATACTTAAGGTTAGCATCCACTTATATATTTGTTTTCTTGCAAAGAGGAAAAGTAGCAAATGAAATTTTAAGCCTAGTGTTCACTGAGTTCAACATGTTAATTTGAATCTATTACATGGTATTCCTATCCTGACACAATATTTGAAGCCTAGTGGACACTACGGTCAAATATAATTACATTTAATGACTCTACTAAAAACTAACTATGCTCCATTATTATATTTAAATTTTACAAGACAATCTTGAGGTTAGTGGCTGCTATGATTTTTTTTTTCTTGCTTACAGGACAAGTAATAACAACTCGAATGAATGAAAAACTAACTATGCTCCATTGCTATATTTAAATTTTACAAGACTATCTTCAAATACTAGATACTGCTAGGGTGGATTCTTACTACCTTTCTTTAATGTTCCAAGACAAAGGGAAGACAAGTAAAATATTTACAATTATATCATGTGGTTTATAAAACTAATGAATCGATTTGAATTATGTGATATTCATGATATATCTTATGAGAACTATTAAATATTCAATTATCGACCATTATCAATGGTATATATATATATATATATATATATATATATATATGAGAACTATAGAAGTAATATTTATTATTATTAAATATTAAATTATTGAGCATTATCACTCATGTTGGATTCCAAGTTTCCACAATTATGTAGTATAACTCAAATTTGTTTTTAAGAGTGATGGGAAGATAGCCATCAATCCACTATTAGCTCTTCTATCTTGAAGCTATACTGATTGTTTTTTACATTGAAGGAAATATATCCTAGAATATATATATGCTAGTGGACGTTAGTATTCACTTCTAGCAACAAATTGACAACTTCAAACAAAACAAATTTAATAGTGATTAATTGTTTAAATTGCTTATTCCAACGCATAATAAATACCTTCTAGTACTTATTTCTTTTTTTATTACTAAAGTAGGGTTGAATTTTTCCTATCAATCGCTAAGCTATAAATAATGAAATCAAAATATCATTAATAAAAAACAAGAAATCATTAATAAAAGGTAAACTTTCATATCATTAATAAAAGACAATAAATCATTAATAATATCTTGAATTTTACTCTATGAAGATAATGACATCAAGATATATCATCTCCTTGTTATTGCACTATGGAAAAATAGTATTTATCGTTCCCAAATACTTATGAACTATTAATTTGTTTAATTCCCTTTTTAAGGTAATATGTCTTAATTGGTCACACTCCATTAATGAAAATTCCTTTTATTGAAGGAGCAAAGGATATGAAAAGAGAGACGGTGAATGGTTTGTAGAAATGCATTCCCCAAAAAATTAACATGGTGATATGTGGTCATTATTTGTTGATGAAGACGTTGTCAGTGAAGTTGGTATGGTCCTAATTTCAGAATTTATTGATCAACAAACATTGTGTATTCAAGTTGAATGCATTGACATTGAATTGAATAAGTTTCTTATTCTTGACATGGAGTTGGAATTTTCAATGTACAACAAACTATAATTGAAGGCTTCTAGAGAAAGTAGGACAAGTTCTTGTTATAAATATGGTTGGAATTTTGAGAAGTTCATACACTTACATAAAATAGGCTATGAAAATGCACTTGAAATTCATAATAACATGAGTTTTCTATTAAAAAAATTGTATCAAGATGATAATACTTCTTCGATTTTTCATTATTTGAATAGACAAAATTTTCTTTCTCTACCGAAACATGCAAAGCTATTTACAACACTAAGGCATTCTTGTTTTTATAAATTAGAGATAGATCCCTCTAAGTCAAAGTTACAAGGAATTAAAAAGAATAACATATTAAATTTATTGTTGAATAAAGATACCTATATTAGAGAATGCATAATCTTCAACCGATGAATAATTTAAATTGTTTTTGTTCAATCGCAATGCTTTTCCAGTTGAAGTTTCTAGGTGCCATGTGACACCTCCACAATATAAATACCATGAAGTTCATGATGATAATGTTGACCTTATTTTAATTTCAATGTTCATTAATGTTATTCCTTCTCTTAAGGATGCAATTCTTCTTACTTTTTTATATTATACAAAGGAACTTGTACAACTAGAGGATCCAGAAAAATTAAAAAGAGATGATGTATAATTCTACCTTCTTGATGACCAACATACCAATTGTTCCTATAAAAAATTGGTTGAAAGAAAATACAATTCATTACATGATAAGATTCAGGTTAGAAATGTCCACATTATGTCTTCAAACGGGCCTGGAGAAGTCATTATTAATATCTTCAAGAAGAATAATGACGTAAACAAAAATTGGATTGAATCCAATTTTATTGATATACTCTACAAGGCTCGAATGATTTGGAGATCCCTAGGATGTCCTCATAGGCCCGAAGTGGGAAAAACAAAGACAAATGAGTTAAAGGGAATGAAACTTAATTTTATTTCATTTGTACTTAAAATTTAATTTTTTTAATATGGAGAGAGTAAATATAATTTTTCCTCTTTCAACGCAGAGTTTCGAGAAGCAATGTCTTGCTACTTTCAAAGTGGCTAAGATAGAGAGCATTTCTGACAAAATGACATTTCTATTTTTTCTTGAGGACATATGGACAAAATCAACAACCATTGAGTTATTTAAATCAAGTGAGCTAGCTTTCTCTCCTTTTAACGATAACCAACCTAAATTTCAAGAAAATTCATTGGAAAGGTTAAAGGAGAATTCATTCAACCCTGCAAGAGGAATGAATGATGAGGAGATATCAATTCTACTAGATAAATTGAAAATAGGGAAAGTATTACTAATTGTCTCTTATGAAGCAAGCATCATAGTGGAGAATTTTGATTCTTACTACCAGAAAGTAAAAGATGACAGAAGAATGAGAGGAAAAATTCTAAAATATTTGAAAAGTAAAAATCCAGGTTACATTGTATCGGAAGAATGTACTAAAAAGAATATTGTTGAAAAATTTGGTCTTCATGAATCTAATTCCTCCAATTATGTGTACTCTTGGGGGAAGAGAAGAAAGGAAAAAGAAAGGAGGATTCTGGAGGAAGTGAAAAATTAGAAAAAAAAAAAATTGATGTTGAAGTGTTAGAGATTCTCCAAGCGGTAGATCAAACAATTAGAGACAACTACGTGATTTTATTGGAAGAAAAAATTCCTCTAAGGATGGAAGACACCAATGATTTTACATGTCAATTTGTATATTCCTTCCAGTTACAATCAATAATATCATCTCTTATGTGAACTAATCCATTCAATGCAGGATATGTGATCACAGATTTCTATAATTTCTCTAGTGTACTAACTACCGATGCAATGATGAACCTGCTTACAATTGTCATATCTAGTATGCTAAATTATGTTATTATTGTGCTCTTACATGTTTCTTCTTCAAAAATATTAAGTTAGAAAATAAAAATATATATATGCAAAAACTTAAAAACGAGGGAAATTAGTTGTGGAAGGTTATTACAAATTTTATGACATCAATGGAAATTTTAAGATCTTGTGTCTTAAGTACATAATAACTAATGTGCACAATTGTGATGTTGACAATGGGGATGGAGCCAACATCACCATGGATTGGATGGACTAAATTCCGCAACAATTTGTGACTATAACTGAAATCAACCTACGAGAAAAGACAAATCCTCTTCCTTATGAGAGATATTATGATTCTTGTTCTCATATGTTCACTTGACTCAGTTCCAAAAATTATTTTATTATAGTTCTTTATGGCAGTACTGTTACATTGCATGCTTTAGTGTACTCATGTCTACTTGCGGTCTTTATTGTTGAATCGAATGATAAAAAAAAAATTTAAATGTTCATTACAATTGTAATTTGAAAAAAGGTATGTTGATTAAGATCACTTCAAACAATTCTATTAGTTTAATTCATTTGAACTAATACATACAATATTTATGCATAAAAGCAAACAATAGAGGAAGACATGGTCTCTTCCCCTCCTTATACAAACAAAGGAGACGGTGTCATTCTTAACATATCATAACCAATTCAGATTTTTTCCCCATATGCCACTAACCATCCACCAAATTAATCAATAAACCGTGAGTGGGAAATAATTGATTTATAAATTTATCACTACAAGAAGTTTATGATTGTCATTGTTTACATATTTTTAATAAAACTTCAAAAAATAATCAGATTTGATTCCAATTGGGGAGGCTATTGGCACATCACACACAAATGCACAGACAAAAAATGGTATGATAGTCACGTAGCATTATAAACATAACCATTTATAAGCCAATCATAATCATAGGAACCTATATCGAAGTAATTTATTTGTTATATGTATTACTCTAGAGATTGCTAACAACAATCTTTCAATTAGATTTAGTTTGAATTGAGTGAATTTTTTATTTATTGGTTAGTATTAAATTTACTTCTGTACAGTTGGCTATTTGCGGCCGTTGAGATAATCAAAGAATGTCATACCAACCATAGTCTAACAAATAATGGGTTAGCCTATCGCTCACTAATATACATCAATATCTATATAATATTGTACATCAAAAGTTTTTTCATTGAATAGATGCAAGTTATAACACAAATTTAATTACATCGACATGGTATTTATTTTCAATTGATTAATGTTTTTAAAATTGGTTAGCAATACGCTACCAAGAATTGAAAAAACAAATACTTTTTCCTAGTTGGCCATTAGCAATCACTAATCCCATCAAAGAGTGTCAACGCAAACATATTCCAACTACATCTATCTAATAGACATATACATATATAACTACATCTATGTAATATTGTATAAAATCAAGTTGTATCACAATTTTTTTACTTTGACTATTTTTTTTGAATTGATTACTATTTTTTAAATGTAATGCACATCACAAGAACCTGCATAGGGGGAGTGTGAGGTAATCCAAGCTAGAATCTCTATTAGTAAGTGTTAAAAAAATGAAATTTTGATTATTTGAATTGGTTAATATCAAATTGCGAGAAATTGATAAAAAATTACTTTTGTGCAGTTAGCCAAAAGGATTATTTATTTATTTTAGATTTGGAGGGTTTTCTCTATGAGAAAAATCAATCCCATAGGGATTTGGCAATCAATTTTGGTAAGGAGACTATCAACTTGTGAGGTGGGATCAAGGAATTTTTTAAGATACTAGCAGCAAAATGTGAAGTGGAATTTTGGTCTAGAAACCTCTCTTTTGCCAAAGTTGAAAAGCTAATTAAGGTTTTTAGAAAAATTAGTGGTTGAGTTCAAACAAGTTCTTTTTTAGGTAAAGAACATTGTTATTTAGGATTCAAAATTATAGTAAAAGATCTCCAAAATATGTAGAGTAGAGAGGACATTATTTTTCGGCCCTACGCACACATTGTTTATTACAATAGGTCCAAAGGGAAATCCTCTAGAAAATTTTATGGTGGGGAGGAAATCTAATGGAGAAAATTGTTTCCAAGATAGGTATTTGATGAGAAATTTGTACACAAACATATCACACATACTCTCTCAAGGTTTGACTGTTGTCGAGGGCATCAAAAAATTACAACCAAAAATTATATAACTATTAATTAGTTCAAAATATTTTTTACAATGATATTAATTTGTACAGTCATATGGTAACTCTTTATTTTATATGTTTAGATTACAAATTTAAAAGTTAGAAGTATTTATATCCTCAATGTGATTGAGATGATATTATAGTTTTATAAGTTGCTTATGTGAATTACCCAAATAAAATATTATCACAATACTATATTGAATTGTGTTTAATCACTTTTGGAAGCTTCCATTAATTCTAAGTTTTTTTACAGATCCAATTACGAAGCCTCAGAAATTACTAGTTTTGGGAGTTGAAGGTTTGTTGTTTAGAATGTATGGTATTGGTGACAAAATACCTCGTATTATGGTTTCATATTTTAGATCCAGGAATATTGAATATTTTAAATGAGAATTTAGTGCTCACTTGATAAGTACAACATAAAAATACTTTGACACTTCCTTATGGTATTCATTTATGGATTCAACAAGGGTGAAGTACATGTTCATCAAAAAATTAGTTGGCTGTGAGAAAACCACTTCAAGTTCATTTGGGGATGCCAACAATGTAAGTTCAAAACAAATACTAGTCAATAGATAGTAGACATTTATGTTTATGTCTATGGTAAAAATAACATACTTTTTATCGATTACGTAATATTCTTTTCACACGAGGTCAAAGAAGAAATTACTCTCAAAATACCAACATACTAGAGATTTGATGGAAACTATAAAATTTATACGAAAATCCATAATGAATTATGTTCATGGTTGAAACATGCAAAAGAACACAAGAACATGTGTAGATCATTGAAAACATTCAAACTCACCATTGGAGTTTGAATTATATAAGTTTATTTAAAATATAATAATGTATTATCCATTTTTATGGAATAAAATAACTACCTTAAGGTTCATAAAGATTCACAGTGCGTAATCATTGTTTCAATTCTTTTTTCAAAAGAAAACCATTTTTTTCTATGGGTGAAGAGACAATCCTAGATCATGGACCAATAAAAGAACGAGTTTTACTAGGTATACATAGTTTAAACTTAAAAATATTTCCAAATTGGTGAGAACCTTATTGCAAATCAAAAATTAAGCCTAACGGTTGCTATCACATAAAAAATATAAACATATAATATTTAGTGTTTGGCATATCGATGTTGGATTCTTTGAAATCAAAAACAATTTTTTCCCACTCATGCATGGTTTAATCTTAAAGACATTTTGAAAATGATAAAAAACTTATTCCAAATCCAAAAATAATGATAACAACCACTAGACTATATAAAACAAAAAATGTTATGTTTATTGATTTATAAATCCATGTTGACTTCCCTAAAATAATAAAATGAATTTTTACCAGATATTCATATGTTAATATTTAATGATATTTTAAGAATGATTAAATCTTGTTCTAAAGCATAAATGAAGCCTAGCAGCCACAAACACATACAAAACACCAACATTTTCTGTTTAATGTTTTACAAATCGTTATTTTAAATATTTTGTTTATTATTATTTAGACATCAACAAGAATGTAAAATTTTAATGACATGATTCCATCATTCATACGATACATAATTTGGTTTGGATGTTGGCAACTTTGAGATTATATTCACACTGAAATATTTCATCGTGACCAAATATACCATTTGTTGAGGAACTAGGATTTAAAACATATTTCTCAAAAATCTTAGCATGGTTTAAAGCAAGTGTAATGTATATTAAAATTGTAAAAATATACTTAATAAGGGATGAATTATGGCCTATAATGCATATTACAATTGTACTATATAGATGAGTTGTGGCATATTTTGTAACTATTAAAGGATGTGGAAGACAATGTGGAGATGTACGCGATGTCATTAAATATATAACCCAATTACCATTATCTATATTGTCCCTTTATTTTTTCGATAACACCTTTCTCTATAATGTTTGTGAATATCTTTAGTAATATTATTTTCTATAATGTGTTTTTATCAATCAACAAAAGCTTTTATTCATAATCTAGCAAATGCATGGGAAAATATTGATGATGTCATCCATTTTTTATTGTGTGGACCTATCTCACACAAGTTAAGGGAATACTTAATTGGATTGTTCTTTCACCTGATCTCACTCATTTTATCATGTTTCTCTCTATTGTTTTCCCCTTCCCTCGCATGGCATCTACCTATGTTCCTTTCATCCTCTACCATGGAAAGCAGACGTAAATGGATTTCCTCTCTCCTGTGTCTTCCAACCGTCTTCACAATGTCTTCCACATAATCTCCACTCCTATTCTGTATACGATTGAGAAATTCTTGGGCATGGATTATCTCTAGACCACTAGGATATTTCGTGTTGACTCCAAGATTTAAGGCATCCTCTTGTTCAATTTCCTGGTGCTATGTGTAGATAAGGAAGTGGTCATGGTGGTCACATCCCATTTCATTTATCCATCTCATTATGTGGGTTTAGTCAAAGCTTTAGCAGAAGTATGCCTTCATATTCTCTTTTCCAATATTTATCATTTTTCGTCTCCTTTCTAGGTTTACAAAAATATTTTTGATTCCCTAGAATTAAAAATTTGGGCCCTCAATAAATTTGTTGAGACTATTCAAATCATTTGTCAATCCGATGGGGTGTCTATCTCCAATGTGCCATCCTTGGACCTGGTTGCACTTACAAAACCTTCCCTACCCCTTCTTGATCATGTGGTGTAGTTAAAGACTATTGTTGGCTCATCATTTTCATTTCTCAAGAAGATTGTAACACTTGGCTCAGTGTACCAATTAGAGGTGGAACCATAGGGTTTCTCTATCATTCCCCCTATGTTTTTTGTGTTGGTTACTTTTTATTTTTTGCAGGCCTTGTTATTAATGTAACATTTTGGCCTCATAATTTAGAATCTTTCCTACTATTTTTTAGTTTTTTTATGTATCCCTACATCTATCAAATCTTCTGATGCTTGTAGGGTAGGGACCCATCAACTCCCCAGTTCAAAGCTTTGATTAAAATCATTTAATTATCTAAAAAATAAAATTATGTAATTTGTCCCTAACTTAATTGAGAAAAAGTTTTTGTATAAAGTGTATGGTTATCTTAATAATGTTAATATATATAAGGAATATAAGGAATAATGTTTATATATATCAGGAATGTTAATATGTATAAGGAATATTAATTACAAATTGTTCACATTGGTTCAAGGAATATAAGGAATTAAAAAAATCTGTAGTGCCCACATTTTTATGACTCCAGTTAGTTGTTGGTTCCTTTATGCATGGACATGTTTTGACTGAGACTCTGATAGATTTTGGACATTTTGCTATGTTATTTATCCTCATGGACATTATGATATTTTGGGTGCGTAGCGCCAATTGGACTAGTTTCGTATATTGATATATTTATTATGATTTTAATGACACTAACAAGGTTACATGATAGTAAGATTTATTGGTCAGATGTTGTTTTCTTGTGGTTGATTTGCTCAATGATAAAGTTTTCTAGATTTAATAATGGTAATCTCATGCTAGCCTAAGCGTATGTCACTGTAGTTTTATCTCGTGATGATTTGTGGCGAACTATGTGTATAATTGTATGCATTACACTATCAATTGTATAATGATGTTAGGACATTATAAGTTTGATTAATTTTGTGATGAGTAGATGATGTTTATTGTATTAGACAGATGTGGTTAATGTGTGTAATGAGTGTGTAGGTGACAGGTATAGGAGAGCATGGGTTTCAGGGTGGCCACGCAATTGTGCACAAGTGGCCTACGGGCTAAGTCTTAACCATGCTAAGGTGTATTAATTAGGCACCATGGGTGAACTCTCAATTGTAATGTATTTATTTCTTGTAAAATTAATTATGTTTAGGGTGTGTTCTATTAAGTAAACTAGTTTAGGGTTTTAATGATCTCATCTTAATTTTAGTGATGGTTTTGGGTAAGTGTGTGTGTGTTGGTAGAAGGGATTGGGGACACATGTGAACCTTGGGTGTAACCCACACCCTCTACCCTTGTGCGCAAGTGTGCCAAATCCGAAATTGGGTTATTTTGGGAATTTTTAGTGACCCCTTTTTAGTTTGGGGGTTCATTTAGCATGAAAATGGGCCCTTGGACCCTACCTAATAGGTAGGGGGGCTTATTTCCAAGGTTTGGAAGGATTTTCCCTCCGATTTTTCCTTCCTTAGTCACCATCCATGTAAGATGGTTGGTTTGTGTGTATTTGTTAAAAGTTGCTCCACTTTGTTTTATTTTTATTTTTAGTATTTTGGGTGATAAGGACTAAAAGGTGAGTTTACTTTTACTTATTTGGTTTTTGGAGTCTTTGACTCATGGGAGGAGAGGAGGTGACATTTGTCACCTTCCCATTGGTGAGGAAACTTTTGGGTTCCTCTTCTTATTCTTCCTCATGTGGAAGGAAGGGGTCTTCTTGGCTCTTTTTTTTTTTGAGAACTTGGAGAATATTTGGAGCTTGGAAGTTTACTTGGACAAAGGGGAAAAGCTTAGAGTCTTGGAAAGCATTGTAGAGGTAGGATTCTTAATCCTTTTCTTTCCTAGTTGTTCTTATCTTGTTAACTATGCAATTGTCAGTAAAATAATGTGTGTGAAATGATGTGTTGTAAATTTGTATGGAGAATGTAGTTTGTTTGTTTTGTTTCTTTGTTGTTTTCTTTTGTTTTCTCTCCACCATCATTTGGATTGATGGTTTTTGGAGAATGTAGGGGAAGAGAGAGGGATTTACCTCTCAAACCTCATGGTTGTTGGTCAAGCCATGAAGGTCCCTTCTCATCCCCTCATATGGTTTGAGGTGGGAGAAAGGTTCATATGGCTTGAACCTTTCCCCATTCTTGGTGAGGAAACCCATTTTAGGTTTGAAAATCCTCCCAAGAAGGATTTCTTTGACATAAAGGAGGAATAATGAGGATGAATGATTAGGAGGAATAAGGAGCTTTATAAACATGTTTTTGTTGGTGTTCCTATGGGTGGACACCTTTGCTTTGGGCATCCTATTTCTTCTCTTCCCCCTTTATGAGGTTGACCTTGTTTTTCTCATGTTGTTGTTTTACCATATGTAGTTGGTATAAGTGTTTAAATGGTGTTATGTATTCTTTTTGTGTGTTTCCCCCATTATACTTGTGCACATTATGGAAGTTAGTTCCTCTCTTCCATGGGCTTAGGGGAGGCTATCATGACTTCCAACCATGGAAAGGCATGTGATGATGCCTATTGGTTGGGTGGTAAACAAGCCTTGTCTCTTATTTCAGCATCCTTGGAAGAACACTCAAGTTTGGAGATAGTTGGAGCCTCCTTGTCATCTTGGTCCTTTTGGTCATCTTCATTTGTTTTAGAAGACATTACTTTCATCTTATCTCTATAAATGTGGCTTGGTGAAGCCTTTATCTTCTTGTAAAACACCTATTTTGTACTTGATGCTACTTGTAAACTTTAGTCATTGCTAAGGAAGTTTTCCCTTCATTATTGCAAGAATCTTGTAAACAAAAAAAAAGAGAAAGAAAGGAAGGATTACCATTTTGAAAACATGAACTCTTTTATTTTAATGTCTTCATTTGGAGGTCTTGGTTGTTTAGAAATCTACAAAAATATAGTTATGCATCATACATTACATCTGAAATATTTAGTTGTGTTTACTTTTAAAAGTTTTATAAAAAAAATCTATGAGATGGTATATGTATATAAATATAAAATTTACAAGCTAAACATTCTTTTAAATCTGTAAATTTTTATGGCATTACATTTTGGTATCAAAGCCGTGGTTCAAACACACGGACTCTTTGGTTAATTTATGTTTCATGTTATCCTTATTGTTTTGTTTTAAAAAATAAATAAATATTCTTGTAAAATGGTTAGTTCCTTTAATATGAAATGGTTGGAAATCTACCTAGAAGGAAAGTTGATTTATGGACATATTATAATTTTGATATATGTTTCCCTCTTGTAAAATGTTATGACATGATTGCATGTAAAATAAAATACTATTCTTGAAATGCATTTCTTCTTAGTTTTTTTGTGAAATTTAGTGAATAGAATGCAACTACACCTTACCCATACAAAAAAAAAAAAAAAAAATTGGGCAGAAAATGTAATGTAATATATTTATATATATACAAAATAATATATATAAATTTATCTATAACTATAAATTTAAAATATATATAAAAAAAATTTATAAATCAAAATTTTATAAATTTTAAAATTTAAAAGTTAAAGTTACATATATTAAAATTGTTGTAAATCAAAAAAAATAAAAAATAAAAAGGGAAGCAGGTTTTCAGGGTGGGCCGAGCCCTCCCCACACCCCCGCAAGTTCCCCCACGGGCCCCTTTCCTCCCACGGCCGCCCTATGCATGTTGTCCCCCTGTCACTCACGTCCCCACTCCCACACCATCCCCTGTCCATAGATCCTTGCCACCGCTACCGTCATTGTTTCCCCTATCCCCTATTCGTGGCTCCCTGCCCCCCTATCGTCGTTGTTTCCTCTTCCCACCAACCGCAGCCCCCTGCCATCACTGTTCTTCCTCCCAACGGCCACCACTCCTCCCAACGGCCACCACCCCCCCCACCTTAACCTATGTTGTTCTACCCTTTCCCCATGCACTCCCCAACACCCCCCTAATCCAATCTCCCTCCCTGTAGCTGCCTCCCTCCAAATAATCAAACAAAAAATATATATGGCTTGTACTCCTCTAGGTCTATGGATTTACCAATGTGACACAAAAAAAAAAGGTTTAAAACTTTGCTCATCTCCATGGACCTCCACTTTCACAGATCCTTCTCCACCTGCACAAGAAAACAAAATGAGGGAAAATGATAAGGAAAAGAAAATAAAAAACATAAGGATGAATAGGTCAGATTTAGGGCAACTTTAGGGTGGATTTGAAATCAAGGGCCAAGATTGGATTTCATCCTAAGGCTCTCCTTCAACCCTACTTTTATTTAAAACATGTCATGTTAATGGGTTTGGAAAATAAATTAAGAGGGGTGTGTGGGTAGACTAGATTAAAAGGGGGGAAACAAATTAAATTTAAAGGGTGTGTAGGGAAAATTAATTAAAAGGGGGAAGACTATTTATTTTCTAGGGGTGTAGATTTTCCAATTATGACCCTAGGGAGCTTAATAGAGTAAAGTAATTGAATTATTGTTAGGATAGTGTTAATTTATTTTGGGAAAATTAATAATTAATATAAATTAATTATTAACGGGAAGGGGCATTACATCTGTTGTTACATTATATAATGATAATAATAACAATAATAATAATAATTAAAAACTCTTCCAACAACATTTAAAAAAGTTTATAAAAGAAATTGTTTTACCTCGGGTTCAAGATAGCACCCATGAGGGGACAATCGACTAGAGGCTTGGGGCGTAGTGCACCTACGTGAGAGCCACCAACACTCAATTTTGGGCCTCAGATATTAGAGACCCTGCAGCAGCTAATAGGCATTGTGCAGGAGTGCCTTCCACCACCGCAGGAGCCGAGAGAGGAGGACATTTAGTTGGGAGACAAGGACTTGATTGGTGAGGATGCACATTCAAAGCCACTTGAGCACGATACCCTGAGATGAGAGAGGTCATGCATCCCTTCCATCCTTGGCAAGAGGATGGCCTCGTTTCGTCATAGCTGATCACACAGCTTCGAGGGACCATTTGGAGATAAAAAACCCCTTTCACGTATTAGACCACATCACCAGGATCGAGACACAGGTAGTGTGATTCAAGACCTTCTTCACCTTTAGCCACCTACCTTTACTAGTTCGACAGATGGCTTTAGGGCAGAGTCCTAGCTCCTTAGTCTATATAGCTTCTTTGGCTTGCACTCTCATGAGAGAAAATTCAAAGCCAAGTTTTCCATACACCTCCTCCAAGACACAGTATGCATTTGGTGGAGGAATGAGGAGTGGAAGCTCCATTGGACTTGAGATACAGTGACCTGGGAGTTATTCGAGGAGTGGTTCAGGGCATGGTATATGTCAGAGCATTTTGTATAGAATAGGATCAATGAGTTTCATGACTTACGACAAGGCTCTGGCATAGTGGCATAGTATGAGAGCAGGTTCTTGGATATCTTGCAGTATGTAGACTACCTGTAAGATGAGAAATTATAGGTAAACAGGTTCATTTGGGACCTGAATGCAGATATAGCAAGAGCTGTTAGGATGTTATCTCCTCCCATGCTTGAGAAGGCCATTGAGAAGGCCTACTTAGCTAAGGAGAATAGGACCAAGGCACAGAATCACTGAGATAGAAACAAGAGCAAGTTTCAGGATAGGATATAGGCACATGGGGTGTAGCACCACCCCCTAGAGGAGGATTCTTATCATCTTCAACAGCATCGAGAGCTCCACCGCAACCACCACATCAAACACAGCATCAGGGGCACCATCATTATAGGGGTAGACAGACTCAGATTTTTCAGCGAGGTGGATCTAGAGGTGGTTTTGGTGGATCTAGGGATAGGAGGCTGGGTACTCATCACTCATAGCCAACTCACTCACAGTAGTCTACTAGGGTTAGACCGGTAGGTTCAGTTTGCCATAGTATAAGAGGGGCCCCATCTCAGAGGGGTATAGGAGGATGTTTTATTTGTGGGGCTCTAGACCATTATGTGCGTATGTGTCCGCACAATCCCACTACTATAGATATATAGAGAGCTCCTAGATCTAAGTAGATGGTGGGTGACATGGGATGTGCCCATCGTGTATATGTAGCGGTTGACAATTGTCAGGCTGAGCATCAGGCACCAGTCATTGAGATGAAAAGTGCTATCAGCCATATTTTTGTCTCAATACTTTTTGATTCAGGTGCTTCAAATTCTTTTGTATCTCCTTCTGTAGTAAACCAGTGTGGGCTAGTGGTGGCTAGGCAACCAGATAGTTGGCAGGTTGAGTTGGCCTCTGGAGTTAAACTCATCGTGGACTCGTATGTGGAGAGTTGTGTACTTGATTTATGAGTCTTCTCCACTACACTTGACCTCTGAGTTATTCCTTTAGGATCCTATCAGGTAGTGTTGGGTATGGATTGGCTAGAGGCTCATCGAGCCAAGGTGGATTATAGAAAGAAGGTCATTGAGTGTCAGGATGATCTTGGTAGTGTAGTTGTGATTTTAGTGATCCAGAGACTTATTTCCTTGTGTATTATCTCAGCTAAGTGACTCAAGCAGAGCATGAGTAAGGGTTTATAATTGTTTGCTATCAACATCAGTGATAGTTTGGATAGTACTCCATAGCATTCACCCCTTGATGATCACGCAATTTTGAGGGAGTACACAGATGTGTTTATAGGAGAGCTTCTAGGTTTACCACCTAGTAGGGAGGTGGATTTCACCATCGATTTAGTGCCTGGCTCTGCACTAATTTCTAGGGCACCCTATCGGATGATGATTTCAGAGCTTCATGAGCTCAATATTTAGTTAGAGGAGTTGTTAGAGAAGGGTCTTATTTGACCTAGTGTATCTCCTTGGGGAGAGCCAGTCATATTTGTGAAGAAGAAGGATGGTTCTCTCAAGCTTTGTGTAGACTTCAGACAGCTCAAGAAAGTCACAGTGAAGAACCATTACCCACTCCCTAGGATTGATGACTTGTTTGATCATATGTCGGGAGCTAGAGTGTTCTCCAAAATCAATCTCAAGTCAGGGTATCATCAGTTACGTATATCAGATGTAGATATTCATAAGACACCTTTTCACACATGTTATGGGCATTATAAGTTCACTATTGTTCCCTTTAGTTTAACCAATGCCCTAGCTATCTTCATGAGCATCATGAATGGAGTGTTCAGGACCTTCCTTGATTTCTTTTTCATAGTGTTCCTCAATGATATTTTCATATATTCTCATTCCGAGGAGGAACACGAGGAGCATTTGAGATAGGTGCTTCAGATTTTGAGAGAGCAGAAGTTGTTTGGGAACTTGGAAAAATGTATCTTCTTTCAGACAGAGAATCAGTACTTGGGGCACATTATTTCAGGAAAGGGTGTCTCTATAGATCCCTCTAAGATTTAGGCTATCATGGATTGGCCAGTGCCCACATCAGTGACTGAGGTGAGAATCTTCATGTGTTTAACAGGCTATTACCGTAGGTTTGTGCATGATTTTTATAAGATTGCTCACCCTATTACTTCCCTTCAGAGGAAAGGGAAGAAGTTTGATTGGTCAGAAAAGTGTGAGCAGGCCTTTAATTTTCTTAAGAAAAGGTTAACCATGGTGCCCATCTTAGTAGTTCCAGACCCGACAGAGGATTTTTTTGTTTGCACTTATGCATCACTAGAGGGTTTGGGAGCAGTTCTTATGCAGGAGCATCGAGTGATTGCATTTGAGTCACATAAGCTCAAATACTACGAGCTTAACTATCCTACTCATGACTTAGAGCTTACAGCAGTTGTTCATGCACTTGTGCGTTAGCGACATTTCCTTTTCGGTAGACCTTTCATCTTGAGGACAGATCATTGTAGCTTACAGCATATCTTCTCTCAGCCAAACCTCAATGCTCGTTAATGGCGTTGGATGCAGTTCCTATGTGAGTATCACATGGAGGTACAGTATATAAAAGGAAAGGAAAATTTTGTTGCAGATGCACTTAATAGATGACAACATGTGCTTGCTTCATTGACACTACAATCAGATTTGAGAGGAAGGATTCTTCAGCATCTTCCTGAGGACATGTTTTATGAGGGTGCTAGGTAGATGTTGGATTCTTAGGGTTCTTTTGAGGGCAGATATTCAAGATGCATGTTAGATTCTAATGGTTTTCTTTGGTTTCATAGGCACATTTATGTGCCTAAGGTAGGTGATCTACGTAGTTTCATCCTTACTGAGGCTCATTGAGCCCCATACGTAGCACACCTAGGAGTGAAGAAGATGCATGCTGATTTGAGAGAGTTATATTATTGGTCAGGTCTTTGTCGGGACATAGCAGATTTTATAGCATGTTGTCTTGAGTTTCAGAGAGTCAAGGTAGAGCATTCTCATCCCATAGGACTCTTATACCCTCATGAAATTCTTGAGTGGAAATGGGATATGATCTCCATGGATTTCATAGTAGGACATCCTATGTCCTCTTATCGTCATGATGCCATTATGGTCACTGTGGATAAGTTGACCAAGGTTGCGCATTTCTAGCCAACCAAGGTCACCTATAATGCACAGGCCATCACCAAAGTGTTTATGGAGGACATTGTTAGATTGCATGGGATCCCGAAGATGATCATCAATGACAAAGATACCATCTACACATCAGTTTTCTGGACTTCTTTTGAAGATGCCTTGGGTACACAGATTAATTTCAGTTCAAAATATCATCCAGAGACAGATGGGTAGACAGAGAGAGTTAATCAGGTTCTTGAGGACATGTTGAGGATGTATGTGATGGACCAGCAAAAGAAGTGGGAATATTGTTTGCATTTAGTTGAATTTTCCTACAACAATAGTTATCATAGCTCCATTGGCATGACACCCTATCAAGCTTTGTATGGATGACCTTGCAAGACACCTTTGAGTTGGGACAGACTTGATGACAGGATTATTTTGGGGCCAGCTTATCTTCAGGATTTAGAGCAATAGGCTGTTCTAATTCGATAGCATCTTGAGTGAGCTAGAGCACACGAGAAGGTGTATGTAGACACCAAGAGGATTGACTATCACTTCTCAGTGGGTGACAAAGTCTTCTTGAGAGTTCATCCGCATAAGATTCCAATCTGTTATGGAAAGGGTTCTAATCTATCACCTCGTTTTGTGGGGCCTTTTGATATTCTTGAGGTCATCGGTCTAGTTGCCTATCATCTAGCTTTTCCACCATGCCTTCCATGGGCCCACGATGTTTTTGATGTTTTTATACTTCGTAGATATGTACCAGATGTTTCTCATGTTTTGGATTGGTCAGAATTATAGGTAGAGGATGGAGGGTAGTGGAGACTGGAGCCCGTACGCATACTAGACCACTAGAGGTTGGACCTTCGGGGTCAAAATTTGGACCACATTAGAGTGCAGTGGAATCGATATGACGAGACATCAGCTTCTTGGAAGGATGCTACACCACTAAGGGCTAGATATCCCTATCTCTTCCAATGACTTCCAGGAAGAAGTCTAATTCTAGGAGAGGGGGATGTAGTCCCCACATTTTTATGACTCCAGTTAGTTGTTGGTTCCTTTATGCATGGACATGTTTTGACTGAGACTCTGATAGATTTTGGACATTTTGCTATGTTATTTATCCTCATGGACATTATGATATTTTAGGCGCGTAGCGCCAATTGGACTAGATTCGTATATTGATATATTTCTTATGATGTTGATGACACTAACAAGGTTACATGGTAGTAATATTTATTGGTCAGATGTTGTTTTCTTGTGGTCGATTTGATCAATAATATAGTTTTATGGATTTAATAATGGTAATCTCATGCTAGCCTAAGTGTATGTCGTTGCAATTTTATATGTGGATGATTTGTGGCCAACTATGTGTATAATTGTATGCATTACACTATCAATTATATAATGATGTTAGGACATTATAAGTTTGATTAATTTTTTGATGAGTAGATGATGTTTATTGTATTCAACAGATGCAATTAATGTGTGCAATGAGTGTGCAGGTGATAGGTATAGGAGAGCATGGGTTTCAGGGCGGCTACGCAATCGTGCACAAGTAGACCCACGGGCTAAGTCTTAACCATGCTAAATATTTGAAGCCATTAGAATATGTGTATTAATTGGGCACCAGTGGGTGAACCCTCATTTGTAATGTATTTATGTCTTGTAAAATTAATTATGTTTAGGGTGTGTTTTATTAAGTAAACTAGTTTAGGGGTTTAATGATCTCATATTAATTTTAGTGACGGTTTTAGGTAAGTGTGTGTGTGTGTGTGTTGGTAGAAAGGATTGGGGACACATGTGAACCTTGGGTGGACCCCACACCCTCTACCCTTGTGCCCAAGTGTGCCAAACCCGAAATTGAGTTATTTTGGGCATTTTTAGTGACCCCTTTTTAGTTTAGGGGTTCACTTAGCATGAAAATAGGCCCTTGAACCCTACTTAATAGGTAGGGGGGATTATTTCCAAGGTTTGGAGGGAGTTTCCCTCCCATTTTTCCCTCCTTAGTCACCATACATGTAAGATGGTTGGTTTGTGTGTATTTGTTAAAAGTTGGCTCCACTTTGTTTTATTTTTGTTTTTAGTATTTTGGGTGATAAGGGACTAAAAGGTGAGTTTACTTTTAATTATTTGGTTTTTGGAATCTTTGACTCATGGGAGGAGAGGAGGGGTGACACTTGTCACATTCCCATTGGTGAGGAAAATTTTGGGTTCCTCTTCTTATTCTTCCTCATGTGGACGGAAGGGGTCTTCTTTGCTCATTTTTTTTGGAGAACTTGGAGAATATTTGGGAGCTTGAAAGTTTTCTTGGACAAAGGGGAAAATATTAGAGTCTTGGAAAACATTATAGAGGTAGGATTCTTAATCCTTTTCTTTCTTAGTTGTTCTTATCTTGTTAACTATGCAATGGTCAATAAAATAATGTGTGTGAAATGATGTGTTGTATAGTTGTATGGAGAATGTAATTTGTTTATTTTGTTGCTTTGTTGTTTTCTTTTTTTTTCTCTCCACCATCATTTGGATTGATGGTTTTTGGAGAATGTAGGGGAAGAGAGAGGTATTTCCCTCTCAAACCTCATGGTTGTTGGTCAAGCCATAAAAGGTCCCTTCTCATCCCCTCATATGGTTTGAGGTGGGAGAAAGGTTCATATGACTTGAACCTTTCCCCATTCTTGGTGAGGAAACCCCATTTTAGGTTTGAAAATCCTCCCAAGAAGGATTTCTTTGACATAAAGGAGGAATAAGGAGGATGAATGATTAGGAGGAATAAAGAGTTTTGTAAACATGTTTTTGTAGGTGTTCCTATGGTTGGACACCTTTTCTTTGGGCGTCATATTTCTTCTCTTCCCCCTTTGTGAGGTTGACCTTGTTTTCCTCATGTTGTTGTTTTACCATATGTAGTTGGTCTAAGTGTTTAAGTGGTGCTATGTATTCTTGTTGTGTGTTTTCCCCATTAAACTTGTGCACAATTGTGGAAGTTAGTTCCTCTCTCGCATGGGCTTGGGGGAGGCTAGCATGGAATTCCAACCATGGAAAGGCATGTGATGATGCTTATTGGTTGGGTGGTAAACAAGCCTTGTCTCTTATTTCAGCATCCTTGGAATAACACTCAAGTTTGGAGATAGTTAAAGTCTCCTTGTCATCTTGTTCCTCTTGGTCATCTTCATTTGTTTTAGAATACATTACTTTCATCTTATCTCCACAAATGTGGCTTGGTGAAGCCTTTATCTTCTTGTAAAACATATATTTTGTACTTGATGCTACTTGTAAACTTTATTCATTGCTAAGGAAGTTTTCCTTTCATTATTTCAAGAATCTTGTAAACCAAAAAAAAGATGAAGAAAGGAAGCATTACCATTTTGAAAACATGAAATCTTTTATTTTAATGTCTTGATTTGGAGGTCTTGGTTGTTTAGAAATTTGTAAAAACATAGTTATGCATCATAAATTACATTTGAAATATTTAGTTGTGTTTACTTTTAAAAGTTTTATAAAAAAAATCTATGAGATGGCATATGTATATAAATCTGAAATTTACAAGCTAAACATTATTTTAAATCTACAAATTTTTATGGCATTACAAAATCTCAGCCACTTCAACAATCAAAGCATAAATAGATATCGTGAAAAAAAAAAATTCTTATGATTTAGTTAGTGAATTTGGGATTCTAGCATGACGAATAGTTTTATAATGAAATTAAAATAATTCTTAAAATGATTTACCAAAATTCTACCTTTATAAATAGATTTTTTTATTTATTCCATATCTATTTTTAATTACGAAAAATATATCGTCCTAATAAGGGGAGAAAGGATAATTTTAATTGTTAATTAAAGTGTCTGGTGTGGGAGAAAAATTTCCACAGTGATTTCATGTCCCTTCTTTCGAGGCACACAAGGATAATAGAAGGTGAAGCAAGGGTTAATGATGAATCTCATCACACATTTACAACTATTAACGAGATGTTGATGTTTTTATAATCTGGGTTTATAACTATTAAGGGGATGTTAATGCACATTTTTTCCTCTCTTGGAAATCAAGTTTTATCTTGTGCCCTTACAAGTGTTCTCTCGAGCACTGCGAGTGGAGAAATTTTGGCATATTTTCCAACTAGGAACCCTACTGGAGAAACCTTGCCCACCGGGATCCAAGGCTAATGATTCCAAGTCTGGCAGAGATGCATTTTCTACCCTCTCTTGCTCCAAGGGAAATGTAGTTCTCATATTTTTTTAATCTACAGTAATAAGGGAGATCATTATACTTAAAAATGACCTTACAAGGATCTATCCCTTGTCAGTGCGAAAGACACCTTAACAATGGATAAGGCCATCTTGGGCCTCACCTCTGGTGAAAGCATCACTAGAAAGGTTTCTGCTTCCTTCACTACTAGGTGTCTCCTAATCTTAGGGGTGACATGGACCACTCCAGAAATTACATGTGCCACTAAAACAATGAATATTCTACTTTAGTTAGCAATTTGTCTGAAGACCAAGAGGTATATCAATCTACACGAGCTTTAGAATTTATTTTACACATTGCGCATGTCTATGTGCCTCTAGATCAGTAGACGGACTAGCAGTGGATTTTTTTGTTAATCTTGTTAACAAGGAAGGACACTCAGAGAGCTATTAACAATCTCAATGCATATGGTTATGATGATCTTACTCTCATATTCAAATGGTCCACTCCAAGGAAAACATAGATGCATGGATGAACTATAAAGGACTTGAGTTCATTTATTTATCTTTTCTTAGAAACATGTTCTCATAAGTGTGTCTTGTTGACATGCGTGCAAAGATCGACTTCCCTTATAATGTCATATGTCATCGCTCACAAACAATACTATCCGTCATTGATTATGTTCAACAAGTATTGAATTTAATGAACATGTTCTTTTAATTTTATTTGTAGGTCAATTTGAATGTCTACAAACCCTTAAAATTTACTCTGGATGCATGAGTATTTCCCAAATTTGGGTGTTTTGTGAGTTAGGGATGACTGTGATGGTGTCTAAAAGAGTGATATGTAGGGAGCTTGAATAGGAGGATAATGAAGATCTGTAATTTCTTCTACCACTGCCGAATATAATCATGTTGGACGAAGAATATCATCGAATACAAGCTCAATGAGAAGGGCCAGATGGCGGTTTACACCACTACAATGTGCATCAGAAGATGGATTACATTTAATTATATTGTCATAGTCTGGATCGTTACCTTTGCTAGTTTTCTTAGAATATCTTCAGTAATTCTCTAGTTACATTAAGGTTCAAACACATCATAGTAAATGAACCTACAAGTGTCTAAAATCTCTTGAAATTCATTAGCCGAGTGGCCACTAGCATATACAAAAAGGAAACATTGTCGGTTTATTGTTTTACGAACAAATTTTGGATTCTGTCAAATCAATAAAATATTTTTACAAGATGTGCATGGTTTAATGTTAATGACATTTTAAAATTGATAAATACCTTATTCCAAAGTAAAAATTAAAGCCTAGCAGATGTTATCCGGTATAAAAAAGAACCATGTTATATGGTTTTGTAGATTAGTGTTGGATTCCCTGAAATCATTAAACAATTTTCATACAAATGCGTAGTTTAATATTTAATAAATTTTAAAACTAATAAGAACCTTTATTCCAAATGAAAGATTAAATCCTTAAGGTCATTATCCCGTATAAGTGCACTCTTAAGTGCTACGAGTGACGCAAGTTTGGTATCATTTCTAAATAGGAATCTTTATGGAGTGACCCCACCCACTGGGATGCAATGCTAATGACTCCAAGTCCGGAAGATATGCTCATTGGCTCCACTCTCGCTCCAAGGGTAGCGTGGTGCTCTTATTTTTTCATATCTGCAATAATAAGGGTGATTATTGAACATCAAAATTCCCTTAAAATGATCTCGCCCCCACTTGTGCCATAGAAACCTTCACAAGGGATAAGGCCATCAACGGCCTTACCTTCGGAGGAAGCATCGTTGGCGAGGCTTCCGCTACCTCCGCTACTGAGAACCTTCTAGTCTCAGAGGTGACATGGACTACTCTGGTGATAGCATGTGCCACAAAAATGATGAATTTTATATTCGCATTACCATTCTTTCCAAGGACCACGAGGGATGTCAGTCTACATGAGATTTTTAAGTTAATTAGATACATCATGTGTATCTACATGGCCATGGATTAGAAGATGGACAATAAGGGGATTTGGGTTTGTTAATTTTTTCAATAGTGAGGATGCTCAGAGAGCTATCAATAAGATCAATGCCTATGGTTATGATAATATTATTCTTAGAGTCAAATGGGCCACTCTAAGGCAGAATTTTTTTTTACTTGAAGCAAGGAAGACTTAAAATTAGATTTCTTTCCTTCTTTCTATGGAGTCTTTTACTTATTTATGATTTAGGTTTTACAACATTTTAAATGTTGACAGGATCAGTTGTGTTTCACTTGAATGCAATGATTATCCTTTTATTTTGACTTTCCTCATTTAGTATAATGATTTTTTAGTTTTCACTATAAAAAACTATCAAATCTTAATTTTTTAATGTCATTTTTACATTTTTTCTCATGGTGACATTTCTTTATTTTTATTTATAAGGTGATTTGATTGTCTGCAACCCCTTAAGGTTTACTTTGAATGTGTGAGGATTTCCTGAATTTTCCTATTTCTTGAGTTAGGGATGACATTGATTGTTTCTGATAGAGTGATATTCGGGGATCTTGAATAGGAGGATAATGAATATCTATAATTTCTTCAACCACCGCTGATTATCATCGAGCTAGATGAACAAGATCATCGAATACAAGTTTAACGAGCACCATAAGGTGGTTCACACCACTACCATGTGTATCTACAAAGTGGCTAAAGCATGCCTTAACAAGTGTGTTATCGAGCATCGTGAATGGTGCAAGTTTGGAATCTCTACTAATAACAAACCTTACTAGAATGACCTCACCCACTAGGATCCAAGGTTGATAAGTCCAAGTCTGGAGGAGATGCACTGTCCATTGCCTTTCACTCCAAGGGAAATGTAATGCTCATAGTTTTTGTATCTGCAGTAAGAAGGCTGATCACTACACATCAAAATGTCCTTACAAGGTTCTCGCCTTTGCTGGTAACACAGACACCTTAACAATGGATAATACCATCGAGGGCCTCATCTCCGGTGGAACCATCGCTTCCTCCATTATTAGGGCCCTCCTAGTATTAGGGGTGGAATGGACCACTCCAGCAATAACATGCGCCACAAAAATGATGAAATTTCTTTTCAATTTACCAATTTGTTAAAGGACCATGAGGGATGTCAATTTGCATGAGTTTTTCAAGTTATTGATACACATCATGTATGTTGACATGCACATGGATCAGAAGATGGATTAATAGGGGATTTGGTTTTGTTAATTTCTTCAACAAGGAGGATGCTTAGAGAGCTATCAATAAGCTTAATGCCCATGGTTATGATAATCTTATTCTTAGAGTCAAATGAGCCACTCCAAGGAAGACATTTTTAAAAAATTGAAGTAAGGAAGACTTAAAATCAGGAATTTTTCCTTCTTTCTATGGAGTATTTTACTTGTTTCTGCCTTAGGTTTTGTAGGGTTTTTAATGTTGATAGGATCAGTTGTGTTTCACTTAAATGCAACAATTATCCTTTTATTTTGACTTGCCTCATTTAGTATAATGATTTATTTATTTTCACTAAAGAAAAGCTATCAAATATTAATTTTTAAAATTCATTTTGACATTTTTTCTCATGGTTATGTTTATTTATTTTTATTTGTAGTATAATTTGAATTTTTGCGAACCCTTAAGATTTACGCTGGATGTGTGAGGATTTCCTGACTTTGCCTATTTCTTGAGTTAAGGACAACAATGATGGCGTATGACAGAGTGAGATGTAGGGAGATTGAATAGGAGGATAATGAATGTCTAGAATTTCTTTTTCCACCCCCAATTATCATTGAGTTGAACACAAAAGAATATCAAATATAATTTAAACAAGTAGGGCCAGAAGGTGGTTTGCACCACTACCATCCACTTCTACAAATTGGCCAAAGTGTGCCTTAACAATTGCTCTCTCAAGCATCACGAAAATCACAAGTTTTCCATCACTTCCAACTAGGAACCCTACTGGAGCAACCCTGCCCACCAAGATCGAAGGCCAATGATTCCTAGTCTGGAAGAGATGCATTGGTCAACCTTTCTTGCTCCAAGGGTAGTGCAGTGCTCATAGTTTTTCATATCTGCAGTAAGAAGATTGATGAATAAACATCAAAATTCCCTTACAAGGACTCATCCCTACCCATGCCATAGACACCTTATTAAGGTATAAGACCATCGAGGGTGTCACCTCTGGCGGGAGCATCGTTGGAGGAGCTTTCGCTACCTCTATTGTTTGGCACCTCCTAGTCTCTAGAGTTGCGTAGACTTCTTCAAAAACAACATGTGACACAAAAAAAAATGAAAATCCTATACGAGTTACAATTTTTATCATAATACAATGAGGGATGCCAAGTTTTATGAGCTTTTCAAGTTGTTTGGACATATCATGTGTGTCTATGTGGTCATAAATCAGAATATGGGATAAAATGGGATTTGGTTTTATTAATTTCCTCAATAGGGAGGATGCTCAGAGAGCTATCAAATAAGCTCAATTCATATGGTTATGATAAGCTTGTTCTCAGAGTCAAATGGGACACTCCAAGGTATAAATTTTTTAACATGAATCAAGGCTGAAATAAAATTAGGCATCTTTCCTTCTTTTTATGGAGTCTTTTACTTATTTCTTCTTTAGGTTTTGTAGGGTTTTTAGTCTTAATAGGATCAGTTATTTTTTGCTTGATCACAATGATTCTCCATTTATTTTGAATTTCCTCATTTAGTATAATGATTTATTTGTTTTCACCAAAGAAAACCTATCAATATTATCTATGGTAGATTTAGTGCATCAAGTGTCCATTGTAGCAAACACATTTGTTTAATTTTGTTTGTAAGGAAATTTATGTCTTTGCAAACCCTTTAAATTTACTTCGGATGGGTGAGAATTTCCCAAATTTTTGTATTTTGTGACTTAGGGACAATAGTGATGGTGTTGGAAATAGTGATATGTGAGGAGCTAGAATAAGAGGATAAATGAAGATCTATAATTTCTTCTGCCACCATCGAATATAATCGGGCTAGATGAAGAAGATCATCAAATTCAATTTGAACAAGCAAGGCCAGATGGTGGTTTGTACCACTAACATGTGCATCAAAATATGGATTACATTTAATTATATTCTTATAGTCTGGATTATCGCCCTATGCTATTTTCTTCATAATATATTAAATAATCCTCTAGCTACACTGAGGTTTAATCACATCATAGTAAATGAACATGGAAGTATCTCACATCTCTCAAAATTCATCATCCTAGTGGCCGTTATCCCGTATAAAAAGGAAAGATGGTCGTTTTATGTTTGTGAATACAATGTCACCTTCCTTGAAATCATTAAAATATTTTCCCAAGATCTACATGGTTTAATCCTAATGACATTTTAAAATTAATAAGAACCTTATTCCAAAGTAAAATTAAATCCTAGCAGCTACCAAAGCATATAAAAAATAAACATGTTATATTTATGGTTTTTCATATCAATGTTTGATTCCCTAAAATCATTAAACTATTTTCCAACAAATTCATATTTTAATCTTAAATAAATATTAAAAGTGATAACAACCCTTATTCTAAAGGAAGAATTAAATTCACGCAGCCGCTAGCCCGTACAAAATAGAGACATGTTATTTTTCTTATTTTACAAATCAATGTCGGATTCCAATATTTTGATTTTTGGATTCTAGTATATGGGACTTTGGAGTGCAGTAAATTCCAATATATGTGATTTTGGATTCAAATATATGCGATATTGGAATCCAATATGTGTGATTTTGGAGTCCAGATAATTCCAATATTTAACATTTTGGTATCCAAAACTAGTAATTTCAGATTCCCATATTGGTAGTAATTTTTTAATTCTTGGACTAGAATAAGTCCAAATTTAGTGAAATAAGTGTTAAAATATGTGAGTATAAATTTTGTGTTTTGAATTCATGAAACAACTATATGTATGAATTGAATAATTAAATAGGGTATTGGAAAAAATCTATGCATATAATGATTTTTTATAGGACACCTTGTGACACATTATAATTGAAGTGACCTAGATATGTTGCAAAGATTGAAACCATCTCCAATGGTGGACACAAGTGCAAAATGACTTTTAAAATATATGGAGGGATCATAAACAATAGTGAATAGTGTAGAGAGATTATTCTAAACCCACCAAGACTCTATAGATCCATGAGAAGGAGCAAAAAATTTAGGAATTGAAGGGGACCATTTCCCTTATGCAAATAAGGGTCACTGATGCATCTATTTCTTGAGCGGGTGCCTTTAGGGGCCTGCTAGAAATAGGGAATGATTATTCATGTAATCATCATGGGTTAGAGACATTACACAGATAGAGTGCCTCTATTTTGTCCCATCCATAGTTGTCTTTGTATTAACTATTTGTTTCCTTTAATGTCTCTTACACATTGTAATCCCAACACCTTTCTTGAAATTCACCATTTAACACATTGTTCATCCATATGCTTGATATAAGACACTTATTTTCACTTTTCATGACATATTATCACCCTTACTCGACACCATCACGCATGGGAGATGGTGTCATTATTAGGGTTTTCCCAAGATGATCTCATTTCCCACGGGAAATGGTGTCATATATATTCCCACCACATCTTGACATTCATGAAGGAAGGAAGCTCGAATCTTATGAACTTCCATATTATAGTGCCCACTTCCCTTTGACACTTTTTGATACTGATTTTGATACTATTGATCGTATTATGGACACTGTTATGTTTTCTTTTGGTATGATGGTTAGATGTTAGATCATGGATTAGTATTGATCTGGATTTAGTTATTATGATTGATGATTATAAGAGACATTTTCTATATCTGGATGATGATATACTGTTCTGACATGGACATATTATAGATGTTGATTTGGACTTATGATATTGGATATTTTGAGTAGATCTGGTATGGTAGATTTTGATGATGATATAGTTGATTTATTTAATTTAAAATGATAATGTTGAATTATTGATATTGTTGTGATCTGTGTTTGGATGATTTTGAGATATTGTTTATATCATTTTTGGATGTTCTGATATGACCACAAGGCCAAAGGAGGTATTTTTATTTTACAGGTTAAAAATCACAAAAATGTCGAGAGACTGAAGACTAACCATATTGAAATTCCGGGTGAAATCAACAAGGTCACCATGACAACTGTGTTGTATGTTGTGTATTGTGTTTTGCTAGGAATTCCCATGGGGAGGATTTCCATTATATGTGACCATGGGATATGTGTTTTATTTATGTGTTCCTTTTTATTATTGTTGTATGTATTTTTATTTGTAATGTGTTCCTTTTTTTAATTAATTTAAATGTGATAGTTTTAATGTGAGAGTCATCTAGTTAAACTTTATTTAAATTTAATTGGGACATGGAATGTAATTAATAAAGTTGTTGAGTTTAAATAATAATTTTGGAAGAGTGTGTAAGTTAATATGTAAGAATGTGTAAGAAATATGTAAGAGTCTTATAAGGCAGATTTTGGAATGTTAAACACTCCATCTTTTATGAAATTCGAATTTGACCCTGGAGGCCAAATTTGGAAACTTGTCCCACACCTCTTAAAATGATCCACCAATCATGCCTATGGTTTGGAGGTTAAATTTAGGAATTTTTAATGCTTTTTGAAGTGACAATTTGTAAGTTTTAATTGCACTTCCCTTACATGTTTTAAATTTGATCCTTTTGGAGTATGGGCACTTTGGAGTATGTAAGTCATTTTTGTCATTTTTATTTACTTTGATTTATTGGTTAATGTTGATGTCCTCTTGGGGATGAGGAACAATGATGTGTCATCCCACATGGATCCACATCATCCTCTCTCCTTCCCTCTCCTATAAAATTGAAGCTTCTTGCTCTTTTATGGTTGTTGAAACTTATTTATTTTCCTCTTGGGGGCACATTTTTTGTTGTTGTTTTGGATCTTGTTGTGGAGGAATCTTGGAGTCTTTTTGCATGCTTATACTTTGTTGGTTTTGTACAACACTTTGAAATTGTGGGAAACTTGTGATCTTGTAACAAACTCCATTATGGAGAGGTAGGCATCTTGAGCTATGTTCTAAATGTTTTCCATCTCTTGCATGCATATTTAAATGGTGTTTTTGTTTGTGTTCTTGACTGGTTGGGTAGATTGCTTAGGGCATGGTGTAGGAGAAGACTATGGGGATTTCATATGGGGGGCATAAGGGATTTCCAATGGAAATAGTTCTATTGTGGAGGGAGTTTTGGATTAGGATTCACCTTTGAAAAGAAACTGCTTGCATTTCTTACTCTTAGGGGGGCATAAGGGATAAACTTGGGGAGGCATAAGGAGGGGTTGGGAGATATAAGGTTTATGGGGTTGATATGTTTATTGGTGGTATGCATTTTGGTGGATGCCAAATTCTAATTTGGGAGGCATAACGATTTCCCCATAGTTCTTGCTCTTGTTGGCTTGCTGGATCAAGCCTATGTGTTGTATGAATTTTTTCAAATGCAGTTGGGAACTGTTGTCTTTTTTTAAATTGTGCATTTTATTCATTGTATGTAATGTGAATGTTATTTGTATGTGATAGAAGCCTTTATTTCCATGTGTTGATATTTATGCTCCATTTCAATATGGTTGGGGCTCGACGGCCAATGGGGAAGGATGACTTCTCCTTTCTCATTGGATGTCTTGGTTGGGTAGAGAGCATTGCCTTTCCCCCTTCCTTATTGTGATCAAAGTTGTAAAGAAGAAGAAACAAGCATGCTATTGTTTGGAGAAGGAATTTTACAGTTTGATAGTCCCTTTCTTTTCAGAAAAGTTAATGTAACCTTTCCCACCTTGAGTGGATGAGATGTATAGTAATTGTAATGTGAAGTTGTTGCATTGTAGATGGAAGTTGAATTTGAATTGAGAAATGTAAAGAAGAATTATACTCGTTATCGGTTCTTGGAAAGGAAATGTAAAGGATATTATAAGCATTGTATTTTGTATTTTGTAATCAAATTGGAAGAGTGATAAGTTGTAAAATTGTTATTGAAATAGGAATAAAGGATGGAATTAGTTTTTGAAATCGTAATGTATACTAGATTTTAAATTGCTGTCAAGAGAATGAGATTTCTTTTTTGGAAAGGAATAAGAAACAATGTTGTATGCTTTATGTAGTATATTTGAAAACAAATGGAAATTAATAAGTTGAAAGGATGTAATTTTTTATCATTAAAATATTGCATTCCTTTCTAAAAAGTGTATTGCATATTAGATTTGGATTATTATTGAAGTTTGATCTCTGTTTGGAAAAGAAAGAATGCGTGGAAATGAAAGACAGTGTTGTATTCTTTGCAAAATGCATATTTGATTTGAAATATGAACTATAATCTAAATTAGAATTGAATAGAAGATTTAATAATAAAATATATGAGACCAATTAGAAATTATACACACTTTTAAATGATAAATTGGCATGCAGACTTAAAAGAAATAGTCCACTGATTTAAAACTTCATTCTAGCAATCCATGTTTTATTAAAAATGAGCAATTCGATCTTACATCAAATAATAAGATAAGAAACATTGAAATTTAGACTTATTAATACCTAAGGAACTCAAATCACTATAACAGTCAAGAAATAACCTCTAAAACTTAATAAAATTCAATTCGGAGCTTTTATAGTCGTTTTTCCCGTCCATTGTCGGAAAAATGAAAACTTGAATAATTAGACAAATTTACTTCACTAAAACACTCTAAACCCTCCCTAGACTGATCCTCCATGTCTGTTTGACATGTGGAGTGAATGAGGAGTTCAAATTTAGTCAAATTGAGAAGTTGGAAAACTGTCAGTTCACAAATTAAAATCATGCAGATCCTTTTTGAAAAATTGACCCTTCAAAACTTGTCAAAATGTAAATTTTATGTTTTTTGTGTAAAGAGGGCATTGAGAGATTTCTGAAAAGTCCTCATTTTCCCAAAACCAAGCTTTCTAGCTCAAGTTATGGCACTTTGAAGTTTTTTTGCTTCGGCGGGAAAATTTGGAAAAAATTTCCCTGGCAGGCCCGCAACCCAAAAATTTACCGTCGAATTGCCCTTAGGAAAATTTTAAAAAATTTGGCCTGGGAAATATTTTCCATTTTGCTCCGCCAGCCTGCAGCTAATCAGAGGCTACCATTTTTCCTCACGAGGCAACAACGCAGGTGCGAAAACTTTTTTCCCTTTGAGATTGTTGAAAATTTTGGAAAAAAATTTCATTTCACCCTATCGGCCCACGGCCAATCAGAGAGTGCCACGTGGCACCTTTGGGGTGGCAGCGGAGGTTTGGGAGAAATTTTTCTTGTTCCGCATGGGGAAAAATTCCAAAAAATACCCCACGACCCACCAACCTGCCAAAGGGGTTTTCCCCTCCTCTTGACACATGTCCCCCTTGGGGAAAATTTGATCCCAAAACTCCGTCGGACCATACCTCGAGTTCTCAAAGGAGTTAGGAGGACTTATTTATATCACTAGAAAGGTGAGAAACTTTCCTATCCAATGGGGATGGCTTAGGAAATTTTTTGAAGCATTAAGTATGAGAAAAATCCTGTTGAAACTTTGATCCTGTTAGAGAGTGGGTATGGGGTAGATTTCTCCGTGAAACCAACTAGAACATCCAACCCTAAAATTTGAACCTTGTGAGATTGATATTAGTTAATAAAGGAAAATTTTGTTTTGGTAAATGTGTTTTTTCTGGAACCTACTAGTGGCAAACTGTTGTCTGGCAACTCGGTTGTGTTCACTTATAATAAAAAAAATTATCCTATAATTTTCTAGCTAACCCTAGGTTGTTTCTTGGGTCTCAAGTGGTTGTTTGAACGGGCACTACAGTTTAGTATCAGAGCACTGGTTCAAAGTCTTGGACCATTGGGCACACTAGAAAACTTGAGACATGAAAACTTAAACCTAGCACACTGTAAATCAAGAAAACAACTTATCAAGAATTTATATGTTTTTAGTAAACATGGAAGTTGTAGAACTTAGAAAATGAACTAACTCTCACTTTGGTCTATGCAGGAGGTGTAGACGGAGTGAGAGGAACCTTCACAGAGACTTAAAACCACCACCACCACCACTAGATCAGGGTGTAACAGTCATTCTACCTCATATTTTATAGACCCTTCAGGATGTTAATGCCACTCTATGCGGAGGATTAGGTGGAGGGCAGGGAGCTAGTCATGATAGACCTCCTTCTATCAAGTTTCAGGTACCTCCTCATTTTAGCGATGAGCATAGAGGAGAGAACTCCCATGCGGAGTCAGTACAATCAAAGTCACCACCTAGGAGATAGCGTGACAGAGTTCCAGAGCATAGAGACAGGTCTCGAGCCCTAGGCTTAGGGATGAGTGTACAGAGAGACCTAGAGGCCGACAGACCACAACAGCGGATCACATCAGGGATATCCTGAAGCTTAGGCATTTACATTACTCAAGTGATATGGATGGATTTTAGGTGGAGGCCTAGTAAGTGATCTTAAGCAGTTGCTTCAATATTTTTCCTTGTTCTAGCAACATGAAAGCTCATGTTGCGATCCATCTACTGAGGGATGGAGCAGGAATATGGTGGAGGATAGAGGAGTAGAAGCTCCATGTAGATTCAGAGACAGTGACTTCGGAGTTATTTGAGGAGAGATTCAGGAGAAGATATCTATCATAGAGGTTCATCCAGTAGAGGATTCTCGAGTTTCATGACCTCTGATAGTCTACCCTTTCAGTAGCAGAGTATGAGAGTAGATTTCTAGCTCTACTTCAGTATGTAGAGTATATGCAGGATGAGTAGGTGCGGATTCATAGGTTCATCCGAGGCCTGAATTTGGACATTGGAGGTGTAGTGTGGATTCACTATCCACAAACTTTAGCAGAGGTCATTGAGAAGGCATGTATTGCATAAGAGACTCGGGGTAAAACCTAGCAGGCTAGAGACCGAGTCAGGAGCCACATTCTATAGATGTAGGATGGTAGATTGAGAGGTTCAGTACTTCTTCCTCATGGTGGGTAGCATTCAGCATAGTCATCCTTTAGGCCATAGTAGCAGCAGCAGTCTCGCCCACTGTATAAACCTCCACAGAGAGCTGATGCACAGAGAGGTTAGAGCATGGGGCCTCCTCCTAGGGGTCCCATCAGGACACAGGGTAGATCTAGAGCTCAGTCAGCTGGAGCTCACTAGCAGAGGCCATAGTAGACCACAGCTAGATCATCAAGATCCATGCCATAGGCTTCTAGGGAACCTACTAGAGGTGTTGTTCCTTGGATAGGATCAGATGGTTGTTTTAGATATGGAGTAGCTAGACATTTCTGGAGAGATTCTCCTTAAAACCATAACAAGGGTAAGGCACCAGTTTCTGAGCTGATAGTTGGTGACATGGGATGTAGCCACAGGATTTATGCAGTGGCTGAGAATTTCTAGGAAGAGCACCAAAGAACAGTCATTGAGACCATAGGTAGCATTGGTGGAATTCCTACCTCTGTATTGTTTGATTCTGGTTCTTCTAATTCTTTCATTGCACCATTTTTAGTAGAGCGATGTAGGTTGGTGGTAGTTAATAAAGGTCTTAGTTGGAATCTTGAGATGGCTTTTGGAGCTAAGATCTCTATGGACTCCTTAGTTAAGGAGTGTGTTGTAGATTTGGGACCTTTCACCACCACCTCAGATGTCTATATCCTTCTTTTGGGCTCCTATGGAGTTATCTTAAGTATGGATTGGCTATCTACACATAGGGCTAGGATGGATTGTTATCATAAGACTATAGCTTGTGCAAATGATTTGGTAGTTGATTCAGTGATCTTGGGGGTCAAGAGACCCGTTTCTATTCACACCATCTCCACTATGCAGCTTAAGCGGTGTGTGCGACGGGGTTGTCAGATGTATGCTTTTACAGTTAGTGATAGGTCAGAGGATGGGTCTAAAGAACCATCGCTAGATGATCATCCCATCTTGAGAGATTTTTTCAATGTTTTTCCAAGGGATATACTAAGGTTACCACCCCCACATGACATTGATTTCCATATAGACCTAGTTCCAGGAGTAGAGCCTATCTCATAGGCACCTTATCGGATGACCAACCCAAAGCTCTGTGAGCTCAAGTTGCAGCTTGAGGGCCTTTTAGAAAATGTCCTTCTCCATCCTAGTGTATCCCCTTGGGGTACACCGGTGATTTTCATGAAGAATAATGATGGATCATTGCGGTTGTGTATTGATTACCGCCAGTTGAATAAAGTAACGATCAAGAATCATTATCCTCTTCCTCGCATTGATGACTTGTTTGATCAGATGAAGGGAGCCACAATTTTCTCTAAGATTGATCTTAAGTTAGGTTACCATTAGTTGAGGATTTCAGAGGTGGACATTCATAAGACCACTTTCCATACAAGGTATGGGCACTATGAGTACACAGTGGTACCTTTTGGTTTGACAAATGCCCCTGCAGTGTTCATGATTTTGATGAATGGGTTATTCGTGACCTTCTTAGATCACTTCATGCTCATCTTCCTAGATGAAATTTTGATATAATCACATACACGTGAGGAGCACGAGGGGCACCTTCAACAGGTTCTTCAGTGTCTTCGTGAGTAGCAGCTTTACGGGAACTTGGAGAAGTGTACTTTCTTTCAGTCAAAGGTGCATTATTTGGGACATTTTATTTCTGGGGAAGGTATCACGGTTAATCCTTCCAAGATTAGAGCCATTATGGATTGGAAAACACCCACTACAATGACTGAGGTGTGTAGTTTCATGGGTTTGGTAGGATACTACTGGATATTTTTTCAGGAGTTCTCACGGATTTCGCACCCTATCACTTCCCTTCAAAGGAAAGGTAAGAAGTTTGTTTGGACAGACAGATGTGAGCAGGCCTTCAGGACACTAAAGGAATACCTCACTACAGCACCCATTCTTACAGTGCTGGATCCACAGGGTGATTTCTTTATTTATACAGATGCTTCTTTAGCATGGCGTGGAGGTGTGTTGATGCAGGATGTCAGGGTTGTAGCTTTTGAGTTTCGAAAACTCAAGGATCATGAGCTTAATTATCCTACCCATGATCTTGAGCTTGTGGTAGTTGTGCATGCTTTGGTTAGATGGAGATATTTTCTTCTTGGATGGAGATTCACACTCAAGATAGATCACTTGAGTCTTCGCCGCCTCTTCACACATCCCAATCTAAACACTCGTCAATGGTGTTGGATGGATTTTCTTTATGAGTATGACATGGAGATCAAGCCTGTGAAAGGGAAAGAGAATGTGGTAGTAGACACTCTCAGAAGATGGAAACACGTTGCCATGGCCACTATAGTGAGCACAGATTTTCAGAGTAGGATTCTTTAGCAACTTCCTCTTGACAGCTCCTACATTTCGGCTCGAGCAGAGATAGAGTCACAGAGACCCCTTGAGTGGAAGTTTGATGGTTTCACCTTAGAGGCAGATGGTCTTTTCAGACACAGAGGTTGGATATATGTTCCCAGAGATGGAGGCTTGAGGTAGGACATCTTGATATAGGCAGATCATGCACCCTATTTAGCCCATCTCGGGGTGAAGAAGATGCACACCACTTTGCGAAAGTTGTACCACTGGAGAGGACTTTGTCGAGACATGGCTTAGTTTGTGTCATAATGTTTAGAGTTCCAAAGGGTTAAGGCTGAGCATCAGTATCCAGTAGGTCCTCTTTACCCTCATGCCATACCAGAATGGAAGTCAGACACTATTTCCATGGATTTCATTGTTGGGCTACCTATGTTGAGATATCACCACGATGCCATTATGGTCACAGTTGATAAATTGACAAAAGTGGCTCACTTTTCTCTGGTGAAGACCACTTATACAGCTAGAGGAATGGCATGAGTTTATTTAGATGATATTTTTAGGTTACACAGGATTCCATGAAAGATCATTTGTGACTGTGATCCTTTGTACACTTCACACTTCTCGACTACCATGCAATATGTCCTCGGGACAAGGATTAATTTCAGCACAACATATCATCCTGAGATAGATGGACAGACCGAGTGATTGAATCATATTTTGGACTATATGCTTAGTAAGTATGTGATGGATCAGCAGTCTAAGTGCGAGGAGTACCTGTACTTAGTGAAGTTTGCTTACAATAACAGTTTCCAGAGTTCTATAGACATGGCTCCTTTTCAGGTGTTATATGGTGGAGAGTGCAGGACACCCCTTAGCTGGGACAGGTTAGAGAACAAAGTATCTCTTGGACCATCTCTTTTTGAGGACATGGAGCAGAAGCTAGTGCTAATCAGGTAGATATTATAGGAGGCACATGATAGGTAGAAGAAGTATACGGATCAGCATAGGATTGATCGTATTTTTAATGTGGGCATGAAGGTGTTCCTTCATGTCAGGCCACACAAGAACCCTATCCGCTATGGAAAAGGCTCTAAGTTAGCTCCTCGATTCATTGGTCCTTTTGACATCTTGGAGCGTATCGGCCCTTTGGCCTACCATCTAGCATTGTCATCCAGCTTGTCTCGCGTACATGATTTGTTTCATGTTTATGTCCTTATGAGGTACATTACAGATGCTTCTCATGTGTTGGACTGGACATCATTACAGGTGCAGGATCAGGGGCAGGTGAGGGTGGATCCTATTCGTATCATAGATCACAGGACCCTAGGCCTTCAAGGTGGAGAGATTGATCAGGTATGGGTAGAGTGGGACAAATACGATGAGACTGCAGCAACTTTGGAGGATGCCACAGTATTACAAGTGCAGTTTCCACATTTGTTCCAATGACTTCCAGGAGGAAGTCGAGTCTAAGGGGAGGGGGATGTAGTGCCCACTTCCCTTTGACACTTTTTGATACTGATTTTGATACTATTGATCGTATTATGGACACTATTATGTTTTTTTTGGTATGATGTTTAGTTGTTAGATCATGGATTAGTATTGATCTGGATTTTGTTATTATGCTTGATGATTACTAGAGACATTTTCTATATGTGGTTGATGATATATTGTTGTGACATGGACATATTATAGATGTTGATTTGAACTTATGATATTCGATATTTTGAGTAGATCTGGTATGGTATATTTTGATGATGATATAGTTGACTTATTCAATTAAAAATGATAATGTTGAATTATTGATATTGTTGTGATCTATGTGTTTGGATGATTTTGAGATATTTTTTATATCATTTTTGGATGTTCTGATATGGCCATGAGGCTGAAGGAGGTATTTACATTTTTCAATTTAAAAATCACAACAATGTCGGGGGACTGGAGACTAACCATATTGAAATTCCGGGTGAAATCAACAAGGTCACCATGACAACTGTGTTGTGTGTTGTGTATTGTGTTTTGCTAGGAATTCCCATGGGGGGGCTTTCCATTATATGTGACCATGGGATATGTGTCTTATTTATGTTTTCCTTTTTATTATTGTTGTATGTATTTTTATTTGTAATGTCTTCCCTTTTTTTAATTAATTTAAATTTGATAGTTTTAATGTGAGAGCCATATAGTTAAACTTTATTTAAATTTAATTGGGACATGGAATATAATTAATAAAGTTGTTGAGTTTTAATAATAATTTTGGAAGAGTGTGTAAGTTAATATGTAAGAATGTGTAAGAAAGATGTCAGAGTCTTGTAAGATAGATTTTGGAATATTAAACACTCCATCTTTTATGAAATTCGAATTTGACCTTGGAGGCCAAATTTGGAGGCTTGTGGGACAAGTTAAACTTGTCCCACACCTCTTAAAATGATCCACTAACCATGCCTATGGTTTGGAGGTTAAATTTACGAATTTTTAACGCTTTTTGAAGTGAAAATTTGTAAGTTTAATTGCACTTCCCTTACATATTTTAAATTTGGGCATTTTGGAGTATGGGCATTTTGGAGTATGTAAGTCATTTTTTTCATTTTTATTTATTGTGATTTGTGGGTTGATGTTGATGTCCTCTTAGGGATAAGGAAGAATTATGTGGCATCCCACATGGATCCACATCATCCTCTCTCCTTCCCTCTCCTATAAAAGTGAAGCTTCTTTCTCTTTTATGGTTGTTGAAACTTTTTTATTTTCCTCTTGGGGGCACATTTTTTGTTGTTTTTTTGGATCTTGGTGTGGAGTTAGCTTGGAGTCTTTTTGCATGCTTATAATTTTCTGGTTTTGTACTACACTTTGACATTGTGGGAAAATTGTGATCTTGGAACAAACCCCATTATGGAGAGGTAGGCATCTTGAGTTGTGTTTTAAATGTTTTCCTTCTCTTGCATGCATGTTTAAATGGTGCTTGTGTTTGTGTTCTTGGCTAGTTGGGTAGATTGCTTAGGGCATGGTGTAGGAGAAGACAATGGGGATGTCATATGGGGGGCATAAGGGATTTCCAATGGCAGTAATTCTATTGTGGGGGGAGTTTTGGATTGGGATCCACCTTTGAAAAGAAACTGCTTACATTTCTTACTCTTGGGGGGGGCATAAGGGATAAACTTGCGGGGGGGGCATAAGGAGGGATTGGGAGATATAACGTTTATCAAGTTCCTATGTTTATTGGTGGTATGTGTTTTGGTGGATGTCCAATTCTAATTTGGGAGGCATAAGGAGTCCCCCATAGTTATTTCTCTTGTTGGCTTCCGGGATGGAGCCTATGTGTTGTATGAATTGTTTCAAATGTAGTTGGGAACTGTTTTCTATTTTTAAATTATGCATTTTATTCACTATATGCAATGCGAATGTTTCTTGTATGTGATATAAGCCTTTATTTCCATGTGTTGATATTCATGCTCCATTTCAATATGGTTGGGCCTCGGGGGCCAATGGGGAAGGATGGCTTCTCCTTTCTCATTGGATGTCTTGGTTGGGTGGAGAGAATTTCCTTTCCCCCTTCCTTATTGTGATCAAAGTCTCAAAGAAGAAGAAACAAGCATTTTTTTGTTTGGAGAAGGAATTTTACAGTTTGATAGTCCCTTTCTTTTCAGAAAAGTTAATGTAACCTTTCCCACCATTGAGTGGATGAGATGTATAGTAATTGTAATGTGAAGTTGTTGCATTATAGATGGAAGTTGATTTTGAATTGAGAAATGTAAAGAAGAATTATACTTGTTATCTGTTCTTGGAAAGGAAATGTAAAGGATATTATAAGCATTGTATTTTGTATTTTGTAATCAAATTGGAAGAGTGATAAGTTGTAAAATTGTTATTGAAATATGAATAAAGGATGGAATTAGTTTTCGAAATCATAATGTATACTGGATTTGAAATTGTTGTCAAGAGAATGAGATTTCTTTTTTGGAAAGGAATAAGAAACAATGTTGTATGCTTTATGTAGTATATTTGAAAACAAATGGAAATTAAGAAGTTGAAAGGATGTAATTGTTGATCATTAAAATATTGCATTCCTTTCTAAAAAGTGTATTGCATATTAGATTTGGATTATTATTGAAGTTTGATCTCTGTTTGGAAAATAAAGAATGCGTGGAAATGAAAGATAGTGTTGTATTCTTTGCAAAATGCATTTCCTTTCCTCTTTCCTTGTTGTGATCAAAGTTGCAAAGAAGAAGAGACAAGCATACTGCTGTTTGGAGAAGGAATTTCATAGTTTGACAGTCTCTTTCTTTTGAGCAAATTCAATGTAACCTTTCCCACCTTGAGTGGATGAGATGTATAGTAATTGTAATTTGAATTTATTCCATTGTAGATGGAAGTTGAATTTGAATTGAGAAATGTAAAAAATAATTATACTTGTTATCTGTTATTGGAACGGAAATGTAAAGGATATTATAAGCATTGTATTTTGTATTTTATATTTTTTAATCAAATTGGAAGAGTGATAAGTTGTAAAATTTTTATTGAAATATGAATAAAGGATGGAATTAGTTTTCAAAATTGTAATGTATACTAGATTTGAAATTGTTGTCAAGAGAATGATATTTCTATTTTCGAAAGGAATAAGAAACAATGTTGTATAATTTATGTACTATATTTGAAAACAAATGGAAATTAATAAGTTGAAACGATGTAATTGTTGATCATTAAAATATTTCATTCCTTTCTCAAAAGTGTATTGCATATTAGATTTGGATTATTATTGAAGTTTGATCTCTGTTTGGAAAAGAAAGAATTCGTGGAAATGAAAGACATTGTTGTATTCTTTGCAAAATGCATATTTGATTTGAAATATGAACTATAATCTAAATTAGAATTAAATATAAGATTTAATAATAAAATATATTATACCAATTAGAAATTATACACACTTTTAAATGATAAATTGGCATGCAAACTTATAAGAAATAGTCCACTGATTTAAAACTTCATTCTCAGAATCCATGTTTTATTAAAAATGAGAAATTAGATCTTACATCAAATAATAAGATAATAAACATTGAAATTTAGACTTATTAATACCTAAGGAACTCAAATTCACTATAACAGTCAAGAAAGAACCTCCAAAACTTAATAAAATTCAATTCGGAGCTTGCACAGTCATTTTTCCCGTCCATTGCCGAAAAAATGTAAACTTGAATAATTGGACAAATTAACTTTACTAAAACACTCTAAACCCTCCCTAGACTGATCCTCCATGTCTGTTTGACATGTGGAGTGAATGAGGAGTTCAAATTTAGTCAAATTGAGAAGTTAGAAACTGCCAATTCACAAATTAAAATCATGCAGATCCTTTTCCCAAAATTGACCCTTCAAAACTTGTCAAAATGTAAATTTTATGTTTTTTGTGTAAAGAGGGCATCAAGAGATTTCTGAAAAGTCCTCGTTTTCCCAAAACCAAGCTTTCTAGCTCAAGTTATGGTACTTTGAAGTTTTTGTGCCTCAGCGGGAAAATTTGGAAAAAATTTCCCTAGCGGGCCCGCAACCCAAAAATTTCCCGTCGAATTGCCCTTAGAAAAAATTTCAAAAATTTGGCCTGGGAAAAAATTTCCATTTTACTCCGCCGGCCTGCAGCTAATCAGAGGCTGGCATGTGTCCTCACGAGGCAACGGCGGAGGCGCGAAAACTTTTTGCCCTTTGAGATTTTTGAAAATTTTGAAAAAAGTTTCCATTTCACCCGGCCGGCCCACAGCCAATTAGAAAGTGCCACATGGCACCTTGGGCTGGCGGCGGAGGTTCGGGAGAAATTTTTATTTTGTGCCGCATGGGGAAAAAATTTTAAAAATTCCCTGCGACCCACCAACCCGCCAAAGGGGTTTCCCCCTCCTCTTTACACGTGTCCCCCTTGGGGAAAGTTTGATCCCAAAACTCCATCGGACCATACCTTGAGTTCTAGAAGGATTTAGGAGGACTTCTTTATATCAACAAAAAGGTGAGAAACTTTCTTATCCAATGGGAATGGTTTAAGAAATCTTTGGAAGCATTAAGTATGAGAAAAATCCTGTTGAAACTCTGAGCCTGTTAGAGAGTGGGTATGGCTGTAGATTTCTCCGTGAAACCAACTAGAACACTAACCCTAAAATTGGAACCTTGTGAGCTTGATATTAGTTAATAAAGGAAAATTTTGTTTTGGTAAATTTGTTTTTTCTAGCACCTGCCAGTGGCAAACTATTGTCTGACAACTCGGTTGTGTTCACTTCTAAGCAAAAAAAATTATCCTATAATTTTCTAGCTAACCCTAGGTTGTTTCTTGGGTCTCAAGTGGTTGTTTGAACAGGCACTACACATATACTCTACACTTTTTCACCAACTTCACATATTTTCTATTAGATCTTATTTCATCTTCCACTTTTCTTGAATTAGATTGGAAACTCTTCTTGGTTAGATTTAATACATTATTGGGTCATCTATAGTGATTCTAGGATAGGAATAGTGTTCCCCTTATCTATATAATAGTGATTCTCTCTCATTGTGCTACTTCTCTATAGAGATATATGCATCAATAATCACCCTACTGGTACCAGTGAGTTCTCTAACTATCTTTTTCATTTTACATAGATTAGTTTTTTTCCCTTCCCTATTGCTCTATGTTACCCTATTATTACATGTATATTGATGTTAATTAACATAGTGCTCTTTTTTATCATCTCCTTATCCTTACTTTACTTTCTTTTCAGTTACATTTTTCATGTTTTCCTTATCTATTATAGAGCCATACCCCTTCCCATTCATTCACCAATATCCTAGTAGGGCACTCTCCTCTATCTTAACTGCAGGCCTTAGAAACCCTAGGTTGACCTAGTGTAATGATTAATATGCTCTAAATATGTTACCCTAATGCTCATTATAGTCCCTTTGAATATATCCACTGTATGTCAATTCATGTCTTTATCCTAATAATTTCCTTTATACCCTTTTAGAATAGATTATTTATGAGTGCAAGTTATTAAAACACATTCTTGGAATGTCATACAATTCTGGTGAACCTAAAATGAATCTTAAAGACCTCTTGATAAATGACAACTCATTAAAAGAATCCATTTTCTTTATTGACCTCATCTAAGCATCCAAAAACCCACAAAACCTCAAAATCCTACCAACACAAACACCATCATCCAGGGTTAATCTTGTCTGTTTCAGGAAATTCATTTTCTAATGCCATCAGCCCTTGTGTAGACCTACTTACATGTCTGATCCATTCTACTTACCCAAATTTGTTCCCAAACACCATCACCCCCTATGTAAATGTTTTTTCCTGGTAGATTGTTTTGTATCCTTCATTTCTAGACCTATTCTTTTCTATATCATCACTCCATCATGGAGTATCTTGGCATGTGGTCCTCTTAATATATTGTGAACACATTTCCTAAATACTATCATCATTAAGTTGAGTTCCCATTTTGTATGGATTGTTGCATTGTAGGATCACCTAAAAATAATCCTTCTACCCAAGGACAAATAATATGAAAAAAACAATGATGATACTTTTGATCATCCTTCTAAGGTTCATAATTTTCTTTCTCAGTTTCCCCAAAACAAAAATGAATCAGAATAAATGTTTAGCCAACATCTTCTTGAATTCATTTCTAAACAACTTGATAATAGGAAAAAAAATGGAAAGGTCCCAAAGTATCTTCATCTGAAAATACTACACATTCTGACCCTACCAATCTCATTCTCCAACTTAATTATATTATGAACCAACAACAATCTACTACTAGAGTTCAATTCCTTCAAATTCAATCCATTATGGCTCAATTAGTCAATCTCCCTACAATGGGCTCTTGGGGCATCATTCCCCCTCCTTTTCCAAATGGGCCGAATGGGGTTCCCATCAACCAAACCCTATCCAAAAAAAATTCTTGAGAATGTTCCAACAAGACCTTATAACACCTTACATTTCTAGCATGGATATTGGCAGCATTGTTCCTTATATCTCTTATGATGGGACTACTGATCCCACCCTTCATATAAAGGAATTTGGTAATATTTAAAAGGAGTGGATCATAACCAATTCATATGTTATCATAAAACTCTCACTATAGATGTTTTGGATTGGTATCACACTTTACCTCCTATCTCCATAGTTGAGCTAGAGTCTTTAATGGAAGCCCTAGTGAATGAATTCCAATATCATGATCTACCTAAGAACAATATCAATTCTTTCATCAATTCCCAAAAATCTTAAAATGATTCATCACTAGCTTTCATCAAGAATTAGAAGACCTTATCTATGTGAGCAGAACATAATATTCCCAATGATAGCCTCTTCCAACATTTCTTATGAGCCGTTAAACCTCACCTTCAATACAAAGTGAGGTCCTTTTATCCCACTTCCCTAGAGGAATCCTTTCAGAAATCCAAAATTTAATATTATCTCATGAGGGAATTTGAGAAAGCTAATCCTAAGATATAAACTAATAATAAATTCCAAATCCTCCAATTTTTTCATAGTAAGAACGCGAAAGATGAAAGATTATTTGATACTCTTCCTTTTTTCAATTCTTCAAATACAATTTTTTAAACATTAATTAACAACATAATTAAAAAAATTCATCGTAACTATCATCAACCATTGAGTAAGGAATATTTTAAATTTCACTTACCTAAGTTTTTTACCATGATATTAGATCCTGTAATACCCCGCGAGTACAGTCAAGAATTTAACAAGATTGTCATCTTCGACCGATCTTGACATCAAGCGGAAGAGAAACAAGTATTTTTAATAAAAGGTTGAGAAAATAAGATAAAAGAATTGATATGGTTATTAAGGACTGATGTTGATCTGGTGATTATCTAAACTAAGGGTGTTTTTTATAATTAATGCCTTTGAACAGTATTATTGTTGCTGGCTTAAGCTTGTAAACACTAAGTTAATAAGTATCATGAATTATTGTGAACTACTTTCGGGTCAAAAGTCACTGCTTCATGATATACACTACTGCAAATTAATCTTGGGCCATGATATCACATTAGGCTTGGTATATATATTTCTAAAACTATTATACATATTTGCGAGATAATGTATCATTTTACAACCTTAGAGGGTAATGTGTTTTAGACATTAGAGTTGAGTGGAGAGACTCACTCAACCCATATTGATGATTAATCACTTTGGATACTAATTGACATGGGCTTGTAAATTCTGGGTCGAGATGTTAATTTTGGGACCTTTGAATTATTGAAAATTGTTTGTGTGATTTTCAAGTAATCCTTTTAGGGTGTTGGAGTTTGTTGAATAGTGATTTAATGATCATAAAATGGTAGAATAAACTCACTATGTATAGATCTTGATAACTTAAAGGAGGTCCTATACCTTAAGAGACTTTCCAACATAAGTAAAGCTATGTATTGTAATCCATGGACTTCGTGAACAATGGGTCATTTAATTAAATTTTTTTAAGGCCATGCATTTTTTATAATGTTGGTCTTATACTAAATTATAATTCATTCTCTCCAAAGGTTATTCGACCTAAGTTATTGAAAGCAATTAAGTGATTGATATTTTGTTAATTTCGTGGAAAAGGTAAATGATGATTTAAACTGAAGTAATCCTGTCAATTTTGGCAGATAGTTGGAGGGTGGTGGTAGTTGGATGAGTCACTGGTGTGGTACTCCTGTAGTTAACACCATTAATTGTGCATTTAAAAATTACGGAAATCCGTAAAGCTCCCTAAGGAAGTGAACTACATGTCACTACTCCATTTTGTTTTTGTTGTTGAAATTTGGGGGAAAAGCTTTACTTCTGGTAGTTGTGCATGGTGATCAAGCTATAAGTTCCTATAGCTATTTTCAGAAGAGGAAGTTCACTTATATGGGAAAATTGATAGACGGGGGACGTCATTCTTGGCTTTTAAGGAGGGATGAATTGTTGGCTAGTTTGAGGTGGATAGTTTTGGAATCCATAGATTCTCTATTACTGTAACACTCACTAGAGATAGACTTCGAAGGGTTTAAGAATCAAATTCTTAGGAAAGAAACATTCCTTATCCCCTTTATCTTGTTATTTCATAAGATATTAGAGTAAATACATATTGCAATTGTGTTTGAGCTAAGGAAAAAGTGGGTACGTGATATTTTGATGTTGTTGTTCTTATAATCCATTTTTCTGTGAAATGAAATGGTAAATTTTATGACTGTAGAATATGGGTATCTAATACTTTTATCATTTATTTTTCTCAAATCATGTTTACCTATTATAACTTTAAATGAGAAACTTTGTTGCATTTTTTAAAGATGGATGACCCAGATAATAATGGGTTTCTATGCAAATATTATAATATTATGCAAAATCAAATTTGAGTGCATAGGATTTATTTGATGTGACTAAAATCTTGATGTATGGACCTGGTAAGAACTTGATTCTTGATACTGGTGTTTATTTTCTTTCACTTCTGGTCTGTGCATACCAACTGTGGAAAAATAGAGGCATTTTTGGGTATGCACCAAGGTTGAGTTGGTGGTTTCCAGTTAGTGTTTCTATCTCAAGTATAAGATATTTAATATACTACTATCTTCCATTAATTTGGCTGATAGATAGACAGGATCTGCCATTATGGCTTAGGTTTATTGGTTTTATTTAACTGAACTACTTATTTTTAATAGGTATGTGAATGGGTTGTCTCTTTCATCTTTGTAAATCAAACATGGGTGTCATTACTTTCCTACTTGCTAGATTAGGAATAAAGCCTTGTTTATAGATAACACTTCGTGTTATCTTGGGTTGTTGTGTTAATCCCTGGAACTCTTTTGGGAGTTTTTGAACATTGTCTTGGGTCTACTACTAGTTTTGTTGGACTTGAATTGAAATAAAATGCTAAGTGGTAAAACGTGGGTTTTCTATTTAACATTCAGTCTTGTGAAGACTGTAAGTTCAATAAGAACATTCTTTCACCTAGGAATAAGGTGAGTGCAGTTGTTCATAGTAATAAGATGATGATAGTGTCAAGCCTTAGGCTCACTCAGATCTAAAGGAACGCCATCATCAGCTTAATTTCTTAAGTTGTTGTCAAAACCAGTTTGCATTGATGCTAAATACTTGAAAGTGATTCTAGGACTACGTTTGTGAAGGTCTGAACCTAACTCATCTTCTGACCGAGTATGGAAATCCCTTTCTTCCTCATTCAGGAAGCTACTTCAATTCAGATATTAGATTTATACTAGTGAAAAATATTGATTAGAGCTTGGCCTTGATGGGAATGATTAGAAAAATGATATATTGTGCCTTATTATAAGGAAGAATGAAAATCCTTATCCTAACCAAGAAGTCTTGACCGGTTGGCATCTTAGATATGTATCTTAATTTTTGATGCTCCACCTATAAGGTGCAACAATGGAACTGAAACTTACTTTTGTCTCCATTTCTTTAATTGATTTTTATTGAATATTATTTTATTTATTATGTGGATCTTATGTAACTAAATGAATCTATGTTGGATTATAAAATCATGTATATTACTTTGACTTTATAGAGCAGTAGTACGTACTAGTCAATATGACAAACTCAAGAAGTTTAGACTTCTAGACATAAGTTCAATCTAGGCTCACTAGTGGCTGTGTTTTTGGAATTCTTATTACAACAGAATGTAGTAGGATATAACGGGAGGTGTAGTGTTGTATTAAGGAATACACAAGTCTATATAGTTGTGAAATGAAGTCTATATTGCCCTGTTTTTTTAGATTCTTATTGCAGTGAAATATAGTAAGATATAATTCGAGATGTTGTGTTGTAATAAAGAATACACAAGACCATTCAATTGAGAAATGAGGTTTATATTTAGTTCCTATAAGTTATTACGACATATAACTTTGAGATATATAATTCTCTTTCCTTATTAGGATATTTTTGGTTAATACAGAATATGTTGTCTTACAAAGTTATGACATAAAAAGTTCTTGGAATGAAAGCAATAAGAGTGTAGTGTGTAGACCACACTTATTGATGGATATTTTTGTATTGATGAAATTGGTTGGTTTCATGTGCGTAGCATGGATTACCTTGTGTGTGTCCAAGGTTAATACTTGTTGAATTGCTAGAGAAACAACAATAGTTGCAACAAATTTTAGTTATGAATGAGATGATATAGATACATACCGTGATTTATAAGAGTTAAATACTTCCATTTAATTTCTATGGAATTCGGTTGTATTTATATTAATAAGTGGTATTGATTAGTAGATGGTCACTATTGGATTTGAATATATTTATCTAGTTTTTCTTAACTTATTTATGTGAAGTGCTAATAAGATTTTGTTACTGAGGAATACTCAAGAAGGTAAAAGAGTTGTACTTAATGTATGCAAATCAAGTTAATAGAGTATGATGTTTGTTGCATTACATGATTAAATTGCAAGAATAAGATTATTATTGCAGTATATATTCATTCTAATATTTAATGACATAAATTTATAAATGGGATAAAGGACTTTTCTTTCTCAGTTCAGTCGAACTGACCTTGCCTAACCATTGCAGGAAAGTGAGCGAAGATTACAAGTGTATAGTAAAGAAATGCCTTGGTTGCCTAATTGAACCATATGCTTACTTTTAAAGGATAAAGTTGCAGTCAACTGATGAGTTGAGATATTATTATTTATGTAAAGAAATTATTTTTTGTTTTTGAATAATGATTTTCTTGTGAAAATATACTAAGTACATGTATGATATATTGTAACATGGTAAAGATTCCATTTTTTTTTTCAATAAACACTTGCTTCCTATTGTTGAAAGACTATTTATGCCTCTCTGCAATCTTTGTAACAAATTCTACTAAGTTGTAGTAATATCAGTATATATATGGCTATATGTTTGTGAATTTTATGAAAATTTAATCATTGGATGATCATATTAGAGGGTTGTTATAACTCTTTGATTCAGCAGTATATTAACTACCTTATGGACTAGATGAACCTAGTAATTTCAATGATTGAAATGGGAAGTTAAAAATCAGTAATATAACAAATAGGTTAATGGAATACATTATGGAGCAATGTTGAAGTATTCTTTTTAATCTAAACTGATTAAATTATGGAAATTAATAGTAATGTTAGCAAGAGGTTGTGATTCCTTGCAATTCAAGTTAAAGGTCTAATACTTGGTAGATGAGAAACCATCCAGGTATGAATCTTGATGTATATGCATATTTATACACATTTATGGGAGTTTCTTCTAGTAAAGTTGAGTAACCATACTAGAGGTAAAATATGATAATGAAACTTCTAGATGATAAGGTAAATTTCAACATATAAGGGTTAAGTCTTTAAAACTTAATTGATGTTCCTTTTGGGCAGCACTTAAACCTTTAAGGGAATTAAGTTGTATTACTACGTAAAACTAACCCAACTCTCGTAACATGACGGGAAGCTCAACATAATACTCTAAGATTAAATAATGAATAAGAATAGAACACTGATGTTATTTGATGCTTAAGCTAACTATCATTCCATAAAATAGAGAAATGAAGTATAAGATCTATTCAAGTACCATCATTAAAAATATGATGAGATGATCATTAATGATGAACTTTACTCTAAATAGCTAGGTGTAATGAAGACAATTCATTATCAATCAGGATAAACTTAAATACTAAAAGGACCCACAGGGTATGGGATGAAGTTGGTGAAGAACTTTATGGGAGACTAAACTCCTGAACACCAAACTTATATGAAACCTTGGGTATGATGCCTAATGAAAATGATGAAATAGTTGTTAGGAGCATGCAAATTGTGCTCACCATGAGTACTTATTATGAGATCAATGGCTAAATTTTGGTATCTATGCTCCTAAAATTAGTGAGTTTAAATCAACCATGGTAAAGATATGATGGTGTAGTCATATAAAGGATAACGATGATCTGATATCAGGAATGCATAGAATATATTTTTTGGATGCCAAGGAAATTGGTATGAAGATCTAAGAAAAATGAATATACTGCCAAGATGATAGTAACCATGCAAACAAACCTAAGTACAGTTTAAGCATTGATGTAGAAGTCCTCAAGAGAATCAAGATTACTAAAATGAAACAAGAAACATAAAATGAATAAGATTCACATATATATAAATTAGACCTGGCTAATGTAAAAGCTGAAGTAAATCTGAATAACATGATTCTAATGAATAGCAAAAGTGTTATTGAAAGGAGGATAACAGGAACGACTCCGTATGTTCCTAATGATGAATGATTATGTAGCTTGCATGATTGCTCATAGGGGTAGAAAAACATTAATGGTTATTACTCCTTGATAATGTGAGGCATTATTTTATTTAGATGAATTTGAATTATTAATAATAGTAAGATCAGGAATTTAGATCTAAAGAGTGATCTATCATATATCTGGAATAGATAGGTAGAAATGAGTATTATCATAACTACCTTTGACCTATCAGGATACTATAGGGTAGGAATCTAGATACGTTTCATTAAGTGTCGAGGAAGACATGAAAACTATAACAACTTGTCATGTTTAATTTATTAACATATTGTGTTTTAGTTTAGGACTCTTGACAAGTAAACTCACTACCGACATTACATGGTCGTATCCATTTAATGACAGTTGTTGTTATTTGAATACTACCACTTAACAACTATACTGAGATCCCTTTTTAAGACCTTAAAATGTGGCATGGTATTACTTAAGTACAAGCTTGTTAAAGTTGCAAGGGCGGATGGAAACCCACGGGTTGGTACCCTGATGCCAACATATGATGGCTACATGAAGGGAAGTAGTCTAGTAATTACACAAATCATTACAAAAAAACTTTCTTTCCCATAGGCATCATAGGATGACATCAAGGTACAGCTTCATGTAGGATAATTCAAACTTGTACCTGGTACAAGACAAGACTTGTAGTTTTTTACAACATCATTGACTACAAATCCATATAACTGAACAAGTGATTAAGGTGAGATGACAAGATTCCAATGGCGAGTGTTTCGTCATGGAATCGAGCATGGTATACATGACTCAAAAACCTTGCGCAAGGTAGTATAACTACTGATTACACTGTCGAGATTTCACCATTATCTAAATTGTGAGATGCATGTGGATTTCATAGGTGTAACCCATGTATACACTTAGGGGTTATCACTTATATATCATATCATGTTGAAGGAAAACCAAATGGATACATTTTATGTATGGCTCGTAAAGAGCATTCAGGGAGAACAAATAAAGTTCAGTATTCTCTCATATAGCTGCACATGGTTCATGATAGTATTGGGAATGGATTGCATTAAGACTTATGTTGGATTTAAATATATGGGTATTTAAATCATCTACATGAGATAGGATTAAAAAAAATCTCTAAAATTGAATTGATAAAAGTGGATGTTACATTTTGATATCAAAGCTGAAGGTTGCAGCTCTTAGGCCTAATGAGTCTTTACGATTAGAAAATTTTAATGAATAAAAATAAAAGGAAATAAGGATGTACTGAGGATAACGAACCATATCAAACTAAGCTTTGGGTTCAGGGGTAAAAGGGTTAGTTAATACTCTGGTACCATTGTCGAGGATTATTTGAACACCGGGACCTATTTGTGCGGAAACAACACCATTATGGTGTTGTTTCCTAGGATCTTCAAAGGCATTCTTATATTTTTCCCTAGTAATGTTTCTTACATGATCTAAGTGCATATACACTATTTCATCCTTTGTCAAGATCTGTAATATTTGTGCAAGATTACATGTTCGTTGTGTTGTATTTCCAATTTCTAGTGGTTATTACACTAAATTTATATCATCAATGATAAATATTGGTAAAGGAAGGTAAGATCTGCTAAGATTTGTAGGAATTAAGTGTTGATAGATATTTGACAAGTTGTTTATAGTGCATTTGCACAACTAAGGTGAAAATCCTTAGTGGCGACTCTGTGTTGATTTAAATTTTGATAAATACCAATTCCTTAAACTGTATTAAGTGAAATCTGTTACTAATCCTTGCAAATATAGAAAGAAGATATTTCTTCACTAAAAACCCTACCAGAAAGTTGTTTCCAGAACTGGGAAAGACAAATTTAGAAGGAAAAGGAGTCTAGAAAATAGTTGGAGATCAGGAATCAAGAAAAGAGTTATCTATTGTGAAAATTGATCAACCTATAGTTGATGATTACCATTCTTCTTCAAGTGATTCTTAATCAGGTAATCTTTTTATAGATATAAATTCTCTAACCAGAGAGGGGCTTTCATTTGTGTCTGATAAGTTTGCTTCTCATTCTGTCCCTGTATTTTCCAAGGTTGATAGATTTTTCCATGAAATAGATTCTTTAGAGGACATTCATTTTGAAAATTATACTCCTGTGTTCCAAAGACCCTTTGTCCCTCATCATTTTGTATCTCCTGTAAGATCACCTCCTCAAAATAGTATGGCCCGGCCTCCACCCAGACCTCCTTTATTGTGAATAATTTTGGTCCTATAAATTTTAAAGGTATGGATGGATATCCAAATATAGTACCACAAGATGTTAGAAATAGATTGCCTAAATTTCAAGGGAATAATGCTATCACTGGCGATCAACATTTAAAACTTTTTGTCAATATGATGGAAGACTTTGAGATTGAATTTGAGGATGTGTATATAAAAATTTTTATTTATACTCTTGAGGAGGATGCACGTGACTGGTATAAGTCTTTTCCAGATAACTCAATAGATTCATGAACAGAAATGAAAAATGCCTTTAGAATGCAGTATGGGGATAAGACAGATCCCAAGTTCCTTTTATCTGAATTTGAAAATATAGAGAAAAATCCAAATGAATATGTTTATGACGTCAATACTATGTTCAATAAGACCTTGAATAGGCTACCTATAATCCTGAGGCCAAGTGATGTTTCTTATTTGATAAAATATTCTAATGCTTTTGATAAGAAGGTTGCTTATTACTTGAGAGATAAGAACCCAGTAATATTGAGGAAGGCTTTCACCATGGCCTTAAAAATATAAAATAACATCAAAGTAGTTGGAAATCCTCCTAAGAGGGAAGGTGTTAAGCTGATCAATCCTGAAAAACCTCAGTCAAGCAAAGATGTGGATCTGGAAGAGGTTGTAAAAACTTTGGCTGGAGCAATTAGAGATATATCCTATAAACTGGCTAGAGCAGAAAAAGGGATGGGACAGAGTCAGCACAAGCCACAAGGTCAAGAGAGATTTGGAAATCATCCCAAAGGTAATCATATATCAAATGATAGAGGAAAGGGACCCATGGGATCAAGAAATAGACAACCCCAACCCCGGGAAAATAGAATGGTTCCTGGTGACCAGTTTTTGTTAGTTTCTTAGTTCCTATTGGGGGATTTGGTTATTGTCTTTCTTCTCTACAAGCTTGTTTTTGACTTTGTTTCCTAATGGATTTTTGGCACATGGTCTGGTTTGTTGTTCTTGCAGCACTCATAAGGATTGCCCATCCCTGAGTTGGAGCTGATGTTGGTGATCAATTTAATTTTTACCTGTTTGTTTAAAATGTCTCAATCTGTATGGTTTGAATTTTTCTATATCTCCCTGTATTGATGTGTGAAAGATTTTTCCTTCATTTAGTTGTCATGGTCAGTCCTTTCCTTTGGTCAAGGATCACATTGAGTCCAGATATATTTTTCCATTTCTCTATCCATGAGAAAGAATTTTTAATTTGGGCATGAATTTGGGGTTTCCCCTTCTGTCTATTTTTTCACAGTCATTTTTTCCCTGTCAATTTTTGTCCCAACATCTGTGGAAACGTGGTCCTTTCTGATTGGATGCAGCCCGATGGGTATTTTTGGTGAAACTTTTCACTTTCATCACATTTGTAAAAATACCAAATTGGCCCCGTGGCCCCAATTCTATCTAATTGGTTATTCAACAAACATTAAATGGCAGGAAAAAATTCTTGCTTTGACCCCAAAGATGGACACGTGACCGTTTTTTAAGACAAAGGTGGAGAGGTGGATCGTTGGAACATTTTGAATATTTTTTCCCTTTTGTGAAAAATGAGAAAAATTATAAATTGATCTGCAACCCCACAAGAGATAGAGTGATGTCACATGTTTGAGTCAGCATTTGAAAAGTCAAAGCAAGGAAGCTAGTCGGTGAAGCACTTTGGAGTTTTTAAGCTCTGTTTTCAAATGATGTAAAGTTATAAAAGTGATTTGCGACTCCGATGTGGCCCACATCAAAAGTTGGAAGCGAAGAGGCAAGTCACCAAAGCATTTTGAATTTTTTTGTCCCGTTTTAACTTAAATATTTTCCACATGGAGGGCCTACACTCATTTGCAGATTTTCCTCTCGTATTGATCTTTGGAGTTACACAATTGAGACACGTGGAGGTTTCCACTAGCCCTACCCATACTTAGACTTTTCTTCAAGCAGTCGATGCAGCTTTATCAGACCATGGACATGTGGAGGGCCTGCACTCATTTGAGGATCTGACTTTGGGTCCTACCTTTACAGTTGCACCAAGGAGACACATGGTGGTTTCTGCTAGCTCCTCTCTATACTTAGACTTCTCAAGAAACTTTCCAAGGCCTGGGACATGTGGAGGGCCCGATCCTATTTGTGGAATTGCCCCTAAACTTTACTTTTGAAAGAGTGCCGAAGGGACATGTGGAGGTTTCTGTTGGATCTTCCCATACTAATACTTTTCAACGGCTGAGGATACTTTCTCAGACCCTAGGCATGTGGCACCTTCCACTGGTCCTTAAACTCTTTCAACAACTTTGTCAAGCTGAGACACGTGGTGAGCCCGCAGTTGTTTAGGGTCTCCACTTTTGGGAACCATATCAAACGTGCACTGAAGAGACACGTGGAGGCTTCTGCTACCTCCTCTCTATACTAAGACTTTTTTAAAGGCCAAGGTAATTTTCTTGGGCCCAGGGCACGTGGAGATCATGCACTCATTTGAGGTCTCACCTCTAAACTTCATCTTTGAAGTTACACTAAAGAGACACGTTGAGGCTTCCATTGGGCCTTCCCATACTCTAACTTTTTCAGCAACCAATGTAACTCTCTAGATTTCTGAACAAGAACAGGGCCCACGCTCATTTGGGAACCTACCTTTAAAGTACATCTTTGTAGTTGCACCAAGGAAACACGTGGAGTTTTTTGTTGGATCCTCTTTATACTTGGTCGAATCGGACTCACATCTCAGGTATGTTGTATAATCCATATGAGGAAACTCATTTCTAAGAGGCACCAATGTAGGTATCCATGAAAGGGTAATCATTTCTCAAGGTGTATTCTCGAGGGTGAAAAGGATTGCTTGTCAGATCCAGCCATATGGAGCCACCTATGAATTTTTAAAAAGGGGATTTCTTGCATGAAAAAATAAAAGAATGATTAGAAGGATTATCAAAAAGTTATGGCATGGCATCCTAGTCATGGTTAAGGGTATGAGAAATGTTATCAGTTCATGATTTATCCACCTGATAGCTTTTGGGTGTAAATTTGTTAAACATCACTTTCTGGAAAAAAACTTGTAAAAAACAAAGGATTCCTCAAATATTCTTATTTTTTTTTTGGGGGGGGGGGGGGAATTTGGGATGAGTGATCAAGTGAAATTTTATAAATGCAATCAGAATACTCTTGCAAAAGGTTAGAGGTTAAATTTTCTGATAAAGTTTGAGAGAAACCGTTTTCCGAAGAGATCGTCTGAGAGACCACTTCATTTTCCTATGTATTTGGATTCAATCACATCAAGGTGGTTGAAAGTGTACAATCATTGACAAGATCTAAGATTTTTGAGAAAAATTTCCCCTGCTGATGAATTTGATGAATCTTGAATGACTTTGTGTTGATCATGTGCATTATTGTGTCTTCTTTTCTTTCAGAATGTTTTCAAATAGTTTTTCTTGTTCCTATTGCAATCTTATGTTAAAATCTCTCTGATTCACACAAGATCTCATCCGTGTGTTAGTATTGTGGCATTTACAATTTCATTATGAGAAGATCCTTCATCTAGTAATGAAATAAACAATTTAAAATCACTTTTCTCTCACTATGTTGATAAAGATTATTTGTAATCCTATGAGTGTATCTTAGGCGTGATGAACCAGGGATTTATAGAATTTAATTGAGTCTTTAGTATGAGCCTTTGTGTTGAATTCTCAAAGAGTGTGAAATTTTTCATCTCTGGGCCTCCATTGATGCACACCTTCTGGTTGAAGGAATATCTTGGCTGTTCTAAAGCATTCTATCTCTGAGTTTCCCAATATTTGTAAAGGTTCTCAAATATCTGGTATAATCCGCTCTATCTTGCTTAACTTCCCACCAATAAAGTTCTCAAACAACGAATCCTACATGAACTACCCCTATTTGCACTATGTATCCACAAATGAACAAATTCCAATGCCAAAGTATGTAGGGACAATCAGGATTCAATTATTGTCTTTAGTAACCTGAACCTTTGTCTAGGAAACATCTCCACTCTCTATTGTGACAACTCGTGAGATTTATATTGTGTTGCATTGATCATATTTCCTCAAAGTTCTCATGAAAATTGTGCAAAGAAGGATCTCTTAATGTCCTTTGCCAACATGGGTTACAGAATGGGTCCTCTCACCCTAGTTGAAGGCAACCTAAAAGTAGTGAGGGTAGATCAAACCCTCAGTGAGGTGTTATCCACTTCTCCAATGCCCGAGTGACAAAGATTTAGTCAAATCCCATCCCCATATACAAAATGACTCATATCATGGTTTCTTTGTCTCTAAGCATCTGGTCAGTTTCATGATGTTGCTCGAACCTCATGGGAGAATCAATTTTGATACCAACAAAGTCTCCTTGTATGGAGCTATTCTGGTGAAGCCCAGTGTTAGTTATTTTTTATTTTTGTGATCGAGCAGTGGATTGAGACCACATTTCACACCAAACTTCTTCAGTATTGTACAATTTTTTTGAGCCAAACTTCTTCGGATGCCTTATAGCAGATTTTTTCTCTCTTTACTTTATTGTTACTAGTTTTGGGTACCTTGTGTTGTCCCTTTTTCCCAGTTGTTGTACATGAGTACCTCATCAAATCTAGTTATCGGGACTCATACTGTGGACATGCCACTTATATTTTTTCCCCTAGATTCACTTGAGGGGGGGTGTTAGAGTAAGTATTTACCTTAGCTCATGTTCACCTAGGTACTTTACTTACCTTTATTGTATTTATCCTTACCCACTTATGTGTGTGGATATTTCTTTTTATTTATTTAGATATTAGGGGGATATTATCTAGTTGTTGGTATAGTTCTTTCCTTGATCTATGGTATTGACTAGTTCCTTCCTTGATCTATGGTATTGATTAGATCCTTGATGTCTAGTTCTTTCCTAAATCTATCGTCTTGACTAGTTCTTTGATGACTAGTTCTTTCCATGATTTATGGCTTAATCTAAGACCTTGACTGGTTCTTAGATTATTATTTCTTGCCTATATAAGCAATTCCTATTCTCATTGTATCTCATTGAGTTCCATAATAATATATAATATTGCTTCTCATTTTTTTGCAAAGTTTTTATATACAGTTATTCTGGCAAATTGCTTTCATCTTATAGATCATGGTGTTTGATTAGAATCTGTGCTCTTGGCTTGGTACGATTTGTTTATCATTTCTTTTAGATTCAAGTAGTCCTCAAGCATGTTTACATTCTATGTTTCAAGAAGTTTCAAAATCTGCAAATAGCAAAGGTATTCTTCATATTCCTTATTTTTGATTCATAAGAACAAAGTGTTTTGTGAAACTGAGTCACCAAGAGATTATCATTTTGTGGATCATACTCCTCTACTTTAGATACATCTAGTTCCCCACCATTTCAACCCTTTTTTTGAAACACCTCCACCAAATAATATGGAAGAACCTCCACACAATGATCCTTTTGTAGTCACTACTTATGGAGCAATAAGGTTTCATGAAATGGTGTGCTATCCTAATGATTTGCCAAATGAAATCAAAATCAGCTTTCCTAGATTTCAAGGGAATAACTTTATCAGTGGGGATCAACATCTTAGGTTTTTTCAAAATGTAATAGATGACTACAAAGTAGAGCATGAGGATGTTTATGTCAATTTATTCATACATATGTTAGAAGAAGATGTTAGGGAATTGTACAATTTGTTTCCTACAGATTTAATGATTCTTGGTTAGAAATGAAGAATGTCTTTAGAATCTAGTATGGTCATAAGACTGACCCTCTATTTCTTTTATCATATCTTGAAAATATAAAAAAGAATCCTAATGAGTATGTACAATACTTTAATACTACGTTCAATAAAAATTTGAATATATTTTCTATTAATCTAAGGCCTAGTGATGATTATTTCGTGATTAAATAGTCATATTTATTTGATAAGAAAGCAACTTATTATCTGAGGGACAAAACTCCTCGAAATTTGAGGCAGCCTTTCTCTATGGCTTTCCAAATTTTAAACAATATTAAATAAGTTGAGAAGCCTCCAAAGAGGGAAGGTGTCAAGTTGATTAATCCAGAGAAGCCATAGGTAAGTAAGGAAGTGGACCTAGAGGAAGTGGTTAAAAATTTGGCTGGAGTAGTCAAAGAGATCTCATATAAGCTTTCTAGATTAGAGAAAGGATTAGTTTCAAATCCTCAAATTCAACACCAGGCCCAAGGATAAAATATATTTGGGAATCATCCCAAAGGAGATCACCAGGCTGATGATAGAGGAAAAGGACCTATGGGTTCAAGAAATAAGCAGCAAGCTTTCAAAAGAGAATAAAACAGTCCCATATCCATTGACAACAAGGGTGCCATTAGTAGAAGATGACCACATCATTGAATGGTGTGATATTTTTTTATTGCCACACTCTCCTTGTGAAAAAATTGTTGGAGATCATGATGTGCTGAGGAAGTTGGTTTTGATGACATATGCATAATGAAATGTCCAAAAGATTTGATGTTAGGAGCCACTTCAACTGATATATTTTATGCTAAAACTGTGGAGGAATTTTTGGCTTACAAAAATCAGGTATTCTCCCTCCCTTTTATTTTTAATGTTAATATAGATATGGCTCAATCATTTGAGCTTCCAAATCATGAATTTGAGTATTTAAGAGCTTTAATGATTAAAAAGTATGATGGTGGAATCCCTTCTGAAGAGGATAGGAAGTTATTAATGAATGTTATTTCTCAAGAAAGAGACTAACCTTTGGAACAAGACAATTCAAAAGACCTGCCCCTTCTCCTAAACCAAAAATGTCTTTCTTCACCAACATTCCCAAAGATGCCCCAAAATAAGTATGCCTAATAAATGTCCTGTCAATACTTCAATACCAACTACTTTTGCATCCGTCCAAGAAATAAGGGATATTATCCCATCAAAAATGATAGTCACCCTAGCTTCAGATACAGCCCTACCAAAGTATGTTATATGTGATATGGCTCAAATTCTATGTTAGATAAAGATCACTATCCCAATTTTAGAATTACTCAAGATTCTTGAACATAGAAAAAGAGCATTTTAATACTTTGGGTTGAAGTATGATAAGGTTTTCAAGGAGAGGAGTACAAATAATGTGGTGACTTCACTTTAATATAGCTAAATTTGAGATAAAGGAAGAACTAGAGAACATGGAAGAACCCCCATAAGTATATTTAGGCACATCCTTGGTAGAATCCCAATTGGATGTGGATCCCTTCTTTACTAATTTTATTTTCTATGGGAGGCTTCTTCACAATTGTATGTTTGATTCATTAGCTTCATGTAATATCATGCCTTCATAGGTCATCAAATGAATTAGAAATCAATATAAAACTAGATTTTGGGAGATGTTATGCCATGGATTCAAGAGAAGTACCTGTTGTGGGGTATGTCAAGGGTCTGGTAGTAGAAATTGCTCCATATCCTAGAAAATATTTAACTATGAATATAGTTATAGTTGATTTCCCTGTTAAATGGGACATGTTTTATCAAGAAAGTGGGTTGTTAGTGTAGTAGGTAGTGTTTAGATGGATATTTATTATGCCTCTATGCCATCATAAGGTAAGTTCATAAAATTTCATGGAGAAAAGAAAATGCTCCATCTTATTGAGGATCCCATGAATTCCTCTTATGAGGTATTGTTTGTTGATACAGATTTGGGTAACTTCATAGGAAATGTAGATTTTGAAGATCATTGCATAGATGTTAATGCACACCTTGAATATGTCAATGTCCCATGGACCATGAATTTTGATGGAGCATGCTCCAATGTTGGAAATGGAGTTGGAGTGGTTCTAACTTCTCCAAATCAGGTTTCTTTTAACTTCTCTTTCAAATTGAAGTTTGGATGTACTAACAACATTTCTGAATATGAGGCATTGCTCCTTGGTTTAAAAATTACATGGAAGCATGGAATTAAGAACATTATTGTCAAGGAGATTCTAGAATTAATTGTAAAGCAAAGTCAGGAACTTGTATGTAACTAAAAACTAGAGGCTGAGACAATATAAACATGCAGTTTGGGACTTCATAGAATTATTTGATTCATTTAATATCCTTTATCATGAAAGGGCTTAGAATGCAACAGGTTAACAATTGGTATCATAGCCATCTCAGTATGATAATGGGATAGTATCCCCTTACTGTAATTATGAAGTAGAAGTGCTAGTCAGACCATCAATTCCTAACAACATTCAGCATTGGCAGGTTTTTGAGGATGATGCTCATATCCAAAGTTTTTTAACTTGCAAAGATGAGTTCACTAATCATCTCATTGATCTTAAACCCATGGTGGAACTTTGTGAAGGAAGGGAGACCCATCTTTGGAAAATATATAATTCAACTAAAGACAAATATTATTCCTAGAGGACTAGTAAGTCTGGAATCAAATTTAGATAGTGCAGACCGAGTTGTGAAAAAACTTGTCTATGCATCAAGGGATGTTGAAGAATGAATTTTTGGAACTTCTCAAATCCCAAGAAAGGTTTGGTTATGGGATGTAGTATGAATAAAGAATTAAAAAAGGCTTATACCAAGTTGTTGAAGAAATACTGGGATTTATTGGCATGGTCTTATTCAGAACTAAAAGCTTATAGAGAAGACTTGTTTTAGCACGAGATACCATTTAGAGCCTCACTCCAAGCCATTCAAACAGAATAAAAGGCCTAATCAATCCCCTTCTTGCAACCAAAATGAAAGAGGAATTGACATAATCTACAGAGATGGTGGAATAATTCAAACCACTAGGTATTCTTTGTGGGTGGCTAAATTAGTACCAGTCAGAAAGAAGAATGGGGATATAAGGCTTTGTGTGAATTTTATAAATCTAAATAAATCATCTCTTAAGGATAATTACACAATTCCTAATATGGATAATATAAAATGTAATAGGATCAGAGTTGATATCTACACTTGATGGTTTCTTAGGATATAACCAGGTGGTGGTAAAGCAATCAAAACAGTTCAAAACTACTTTTAATACCCCATGAGGAACATATGTCTATGTTAGAATTCCTTTTGGACTAATGAATGCTAGTGCAACCTTTCAAAGATCTATGAATGTGGAATTTTCTAGTTTCATCAATGATTTCATAGTAGTTTATCAAGATGATATAATTTTCTTCTCTAAACACAAGGGTGACCATTTGGGGCACCTTGAAAAGATATTGATCAGGTGTAGAGAGTATGGGATTTCATTGAACCCAAAGAAGTGCCACTTTGGAGTAAAGAAGGTAAAATTATTGGGACATATAGTGTCTCAGGAAGGAGTTATGATAGATCCTGAAAGGGTGGAGGAAATTGATAAAGTCCCTATCCCTATGTCTAAAAATGGTATCCAATCCTTTTTTGGACTAGTAAATTTTGTAAGAAGGTTCATCTCCAACTTTGTTGAGATTAATATTCCCATCACAAGCATGTTGAAGAAGGATCAAACCATCAAGTGGGAAGAAGGGGTTGTTCAAGCATTTAAAGGAATAAAGGAGGCACTCAAGACTACCCCCATCTTAACCAATCATGATTATAAGAAAGTATTTTATATGTTTTCTTTTTCCTCGTTAAATACAATTGCTTCTATGGTATTGAAGAAGGATGAAGAGGGGCATGAAAATTACATTTCCTTCTTTATCAAAGCCTTGCAAGGAGTTGAGATAAACTATTCCATCATGGAGAAACAATATTTTTCCTTGGTAAAAGACACTAAAATTTAGACCCTACATTCTAAGCTCCAAAGTTATAGCTTATGTACCCCATATAATGGTTAAAGACATTTTATTAGAAATGGATATGTCAAGTAAAAGATGTCATTGGGTCAACAAATTACAAGAATATGACATGGAGATTAAAACCAAAAAATTGGTTTGAGGATTGGGCTTAGCAAGGTTGATGGCAGAGAGCAATTTGCAGGTGATGGAGATACACAATGTTGAAGAATATGGGCCACACCCTCATGAAAAGTTGAGAACTTCAGTTTGGTATAAAGATATAGTATATTACTTGATGAACTTTCATATGCACTTAGACAAGAATCAAAGGAGGACACTCAAATTGGTTTCCAAAAAATATATCTTGATTGATCATGGACTTGCTTGGAAGAATCTAAAGGGATTTTTACTAAGATGTATCACTAAGGAAGATGCACCTAAAATAATTACAGAATTTCATGTGGGAATATGTGGAGGCCATTTTTTGGAAGAGATACTGGCTCATAAAATTTCTAAGGGTTGGATATTGGTGGCCTTCATTTTTCAAAGATGTTTCCTTTTTGGTTCAAATATGTGAGAGTTGTCAACCTTTTTATGGAAGAATGAAAATTTTTAGGGCCCTACCCTTGTAGCATGTGTCAATAAAAGCCCCATTCAAACAATGTGAATTAGACTTTATTGGTGAAATATCATAATATTCAAGTGTTGGTCATAAGTGGATATTGGTAGCCACTGATTACTTTACCAAATTGGTTGAAGTCATTCCCACTAGAAAGGAAACTCATCAAGTAGTCATGGAATTTATTCTCAATAACATAATTTGGAGATTTTGGGTGCCTGCTAAGATAGTTGTTGACAATGCCATGAGCTTCAGAGCTAAACCATTGGAAACAATGTGCCATGAGTATGGTATAAATTTGTCTTATGCATCAAATTATAATCCTCAAGGAAATGGCCAAGTAGAATCAAGTAATAAAAACCTGTTAAAGATCCTCAGAAGAACACTAGAGACCAATAAAAAAATGGGGTGAGAAACTCAAGTTTACATTATGGGAAGACATAGTTACTACCAAGAGGTCTACTGACAAGATCTTGTTTGAATTATTCTACGGAGTTCAAGCCCTTTTTCCCTTACACTTACAAGTTTCCTCATACCAATTCATGCAACAATTTTAAGATGGAGAAAAAGTAAGTCCATATGAAATAAGGATCAATCAAATTATAGAATTGGATGAAGAAAGAAGAGATTCCCACCAAAGACATCTCAAGTTCAGAGAAAGAAACAAGAAAATATTTTATGAGAAGGTCACTCCAAGATTTTCAATGTTAGATACCTAGTCCTGTTATGGGATAGCAGACATGAAGATAAGGGAAAACATGGAAATTTTGATGCCCTATGGATGGGACCCTATTCTATTGATATCAGGATTGGAGAACATACTTTATTTCTGAAGGACTTGGAATGACATTTGTTGGAGTTTCCTATCAATGGTATAGCATCTCAAAAAAAAATGGATTGAGCCAAAGGATCAGGTATGATCATTGTATAGTGTAAAAATGTGTTGTTTTTTGTTTTTTGTCATTGTTTGTGTTGTTGTTTCCTTTTTTGTGCTCTGGTCTACACTGACCATGTTTTGAGACATGGAATATTCTGGTATGAATGTAATGTATATTTTTAGAAATCCTTATGTTTTTTATCTCCATGAATCCTTACCCAATGGATTAGGCATCTATTCTTTGTTCTTATGGCACCCACAGGGGGTGCCCATCCCCGAGAAGCAACCACTATTGGTGCTCAATCAATGAGCCTTGGATTCTGGTAAATAACATTGACTTTCCAAGATAATTCCCCGTATTATCTGAAGGACTTCATATTGATTCCCCTAAGCTTCAAACCACAATGCAGTAACTTGGAAATCTTCCAAATTGTAAGAAATTTTATGTTTCATAAAGGAAAGGATTCAATGTAAATTTTGAAAGGACTAAAATGGACTGTGACAACTGGTTAAAATGTTTTGCGACTAGGTTTGATCAAAAGGTATGTATACTATTTTGCAAGAACCTGAATTCAACATAAAATGATCCACGAATTTCACTCAGAAATCTTGAAGCCGAAGGCCCATGCAACCCGACCACGAGATAAATCTACAAATACTGATATGAAAAATTTAAAATGGACTTATCCATTTAAAAAAGTGTTGGGACATTTAAAATGGTCATCAAAGATCTACATCGCCAAGAAATTCAAATGCTCCGATGTTAGAAGGACACATGGAAGAAATTTGATGTCTTTCATAGCCTTTCAAGCATTTAACGGACTTCAAGTTCGTAGAATAAACTTGATTTTCATAAAGGAATCGGGTCTGAAATATTTGAAAGGTCAATGGTACACATGGTAGAAAGATAGATGGGAAAAACAACATGGATCAAAGATATCAAATATACAGGTGTTCAAAATTCTGGCACTCTTCAACCCATTTGGGTTATGTGGACTTCAATTCTACCAAATGAACCAAGTTTCATGGATCCGGACTTGCGAAACCACAAATATATGTGGATATTTTTCATTAGATTCTATGCTTCATGACCCTAAAAAAGTCTGACATTACAAAATCATGGAGGTTTCTCATTGGTCTCATGTTTCACACTTTGAAAAGTACCTTTAAATAAAACTAAATTACAAATTATCGTGGAACCTTCTGATTAGTTTATGCTTCACAATCTGACAAGGATGAAAATGTAGAGGTGCGTGGAGTTGTTCATTGGTTTATGCTTTGTAAAATTGTAAAAGTATTTGTAAATGAAAGAGAATTGTAAGAAAGCATGGAGCTTTCTATTGGCTCACATTTCATGCGGGGATCATTCAAGGTTATCAAATATTCTGATAGTGTGAAGATCGTGGAGCTATCCTATTGGCTCTCATGTTCATAGCAATCAGTCAAGGTTATCAATAAATCTAAATTACGAAGGGGTGTGGAGATTTTTTATTGTATCATGTATTCCACAGTGGAGAGTACAAATGAAAATAAAAGACTGACATTGAAAAAACATGGGAGCTTCCTCATTGGCTCACACTTTAAGAGTGGTTAGTAAAAGTAAAAAAAATGTTTGACACTATGAAGGAAATCATGGAGCTTTTTCATTGGCTCACATTTCACAATGGGTAGTCAAGTACTAGAATAGTTTGAGAAGGAAAAAATACGTGGAATTTTCTTAATTGGCTCACATAGAAAAGAAAAAAAAAATTAATGTCACGTGGAAAAAAATATGAAGCCAATAAAAATCTATCATGTGTCACTCTCATGTTCATCCCGACAAGAAAAACTTCAAATGGCCATAACTTTCGATCCAAAGCTCTAAATCAAGAAAAAATGGTCTCATTAGAGCGGTATCCTTGAGATCTTCAAGTTGGTATCATCTAATTCAAGAATTGATGTCATTTGGTTGGAAAAATGAGAAAATAAAAAATACATGTATGTACCTGGTGGTATCAGCTAACTATTTTTGCATATGTGGCAGTGAAGGCATGGAATCAATCTCAAAATGCTAACAAAAAATCAGATATTTTTAGTTAGACAAGTTACATTCCCACTCTAATTTAAAATATATTTATTTATGAACAAGGAGAAGATTCATTTGTTTTTTTAGGGGGGGAAATTGAACTATAAAAACTTAGAAAAATTGTATAAATATGGGGGCTTGTCATCATATTTAAATGAGCCAGTTATTTTTCTCTCCAAAAAGGAGTTAGTTTTGGTATTCTGATCAAAGGGGATTATTTTTTATAAGGTTTAAGAGATATAATTTTGAATAGTGCATGTTTCATTTGTGAAATGCATATAGATTTCCATTTCCCATACTTCTATTTCAATGTGGTTGCAATGTACATCCATTGATAAAATTTGAGAGAATTCTCTTGATGATCCCTTATTAAGAAAGTAAATATATAAATGACATATGTCTGCTTTTGAGTTAAATTTATGTGTTATGAGTTTTGTATGTCAAATTATTGATTAAAGAGACAGATTTTCTATGCTACAATTTTACATTTATTGCTTCTCTTTTTCATACATTGGATCAATTCCTTAATGATTGTTCCTTGGTAATTAGTTCAACATTTTGTGTTATGCCCACTTAGTTTGTAACATTAGGCTGAATTGTAAAAAATCCCTTACTCTACAGCCATTTTTTCGTAATGATTTTTGTTATCCTTTGAGTGTATCTTAGGGCATACAATAGTAGAAGAATTAAATAATTCACTAGAATTCTTGCATGATCTCTTGTATCAATTATTTTAGAGAGTGTACTGAAACTTTACATGTGTTGGGTATCAATAAATGCAAATCTTTCTTTGTAGAAATTGTCACTACTTAATCCTATCTTTTGTGATTTCCAGAATCGTAGGCTGCTCTAAGTGTTAAATTCTCTATTACAAGGAATCTATTATCCTATAATTCCCCCCTTTGTGAAGTTACAAATGTCCATAATTGACCCCATCCCCTCATATTAACATCCATTTGTTCTATTTACTACCTTGTTGTTTGAAATATCACCGAAGGTGTCTTTTATCCTTAATATTATTATCAAAAGAATGCAAGAAAACTGAATTCTATTGTCTATAGTAACATGTGTCTAGAAAGGTAAGCATACACAACCTATTTTGTGATAACTCATGAGAGTGAGTGTTGTGTTGATGGCCATGTTTATCCCATATTGATCCATCATCTGAAAAAAAAAAATGAGGGAACAAATATCATATCTCCCCCTCTGCAATTTAGGTTACACCTTGGGTCCTCTCACCATGGTTCAAGGCAGGACCAAAAGTAGCGGGATGAGGTCATCCCCTTTTTACCTGCCCCTTAATAATCCCAAGGAGAGTGTTAGACCCCTCTCTAGCTACAAAACTACATATCACCCAGTCTACCACCATCAAATCATCCCCCTTCTTAGATAATTTTTTCAAGCCATGAAGGGGTGTAGAATTGAGAACCAACAATTGGCACACCACAAGATCCACACATTATCAATATTGGAAAATCCTTAGACCCTCGTGAACTCCAAGAATTCACCACTTGCTTATAAAAAAATATTCAATCCTTCTCATGGTTATATAATGTCATGTCTGGCGTAGACCATAATATCATTATTCATAATATTATTACTATCTGGGATGCTAACCTCGTAAAGCAAAACCTTCATCGGATGCATCCTCGTGTTTCCCTACTAGTCATAGAAAAACTTCAACATATTATTTTTCCCATCTTCATATTACCTATTAATTATCCACAATGGGTTTCTAACATCATTCATATCACTAAAGCCACTGGAAAATTGTGCATCTATTCAAACTTCTGAGACCTTAACCTCACTTTCCCAAAAGATGATTTTCCCTTATCAAACATTGATCAACTCATCATTCTAATATTAGGCCATAAGATTTTATCCCTTATGGATGGTTTCTTTAGATAAAATAAAATCATCATCGTAACAAAGGATCAACACAAGACATCATTTATCACCCCATGGGGTACCTTCTACTATAGAGTAATGCCTTTTGTCCTGAAAAATACAAGAACCACTTATCAGCATGCCATGACCTACATCTTTCTTGATCTCATCCATAAAACTATAGAAGACTACATCGGTGATATCCGAGGTAAATCCAAACACTGAAGAGACCATCTAGTTTTCCTTGTTATGATTTTTGTACATTTATTACAGTTCTTTCTCCACCTTAATCATGTTAAATACGTGTTTAGAGTTCTCATAAGAAAAATTCTTGGTTTTATAGTGTCTATCAAGGGAATTTAATTTGACCCAGCTAAAGTCAAAGACATTATCAAAATTCCTCCACTATCTAACCTCAAACAAATTCATATCCTTTAAGGAAAGATTCAATCCATCATTCACTTCATCACTCAATTATTAAATCATTTTCAACCTTTCTACCAACTTCTGAGAAAATACATCCACTTTAACTAGGATGATGATTGTCAACAAACCTTCGACACTCTCAAACAATATGTTTTATCACCACCGTTACTTATACCTCCATGTGAGGAAGATCCCTTTTATCTTTACATACATGTAACTTACCATGTCTTGGAATCCATGCTTACATATCGAGATGAATAAGGTAAGGAACAAGTCATCTACTACATAAGTCGCACCCTCCACAATTACAAAACTCATTATTCTGAAGTTTAAAAGTTGTGTTGTTCCTTGTACTTCATAACTTCTAAACTCTGTCACTAGATTATCATTCACAAAATGTACATTTTAACAAACTTTAATCCACTCAAATCTATGCATTCTAATCCTTATCACAATGATCGCGTCACTAGATGGCTCATGCCCATGTCTTAAATTGAACTATATTTTATATCTCATAATTCCTTTAAGGGGAAGGTCATTTCCGATCAGCTTGTAGAAAATCCCCTTCTTACTAATCAATTACCTTGTGAACACTTCCCTGATTAATCTATCAACACTCTCAAGAATGAAAATTCCCCTCTTAAAATGACATAGTTCTTTAATGGGCCCAAATATAAATAGGGAGCACTAGAATAGTCATAGTACCCCCTTGGGACACTCATATTCCATTGTCCTTTAAACTCAAATTTGAATGCACTAATAACATGATAGAATATGAGGCTGTCATCATGAGACTTCAGACTTCCAACATATTTGGGGTAAAAATCCTTGAAATCTATGGATATTCACAAATTTTCATGAATCGAATCAAAGGGATCTATCAATGTAAAAATGAGATATTACAAAAATACAAAAGCATTGTCAAAGACCTACTACAAGTCTTTAACCACTACGAAATTCAAACCACCCCTCATTCATCTAACAAATTCACATAGACCTTGGCTTCACTTGGCTCTCTTATTCCTTTAACACCATATGATTCCAAATCATTACAGTGTGATATTATGTGTAGGTTAATGGACAAAGATCATAATTTGACTAAGACATCATGATTTGACAAGTTAATAGTAAAATGGATGTAATTGCAGTGCATTACAAGGCTCCTTTGAAGGTTTACCATCGTGGGAGTCTAAGCAATAAGCCCAGGTCCCATATTTATGAGTGATAATATATGTTCTAAGCCATTTTGGAGAAAACTTTCTATGTTTACTCTTTTCCATGTTAGTGACATGTTGGTTTTCTTTGAGAACAATATCACCAATGTTAAAGTAACGTTGTTTGAGATGTTTGTTATGGGATCATTTGATGTATTCTTGATATAAGTTGATATATTTGAGGGATTTTAGACGAAATTCATCTAACATTTCAAGTTGTGATAAGTGTTCTTGACAATAATCCTCATCTGGGAGAAAAACTTTAAGGGAAATCTCGTAGATATGGGATTTGGACTTCGAGAGGAACAAAAAAATTGGTGTCATAGACTAAGGGGAAGGTTGTAGCCCACGTAGGTGTAAACAAGTTGGTTTGATATGCCCATAATGTTTTAGAGAAGAGTTCTTTCTATCACTTAAATGGTAATTCATGTGGACATTGTTCGTATCAACCTACACTAAATCTTTTCCATACGTAATGGTAGAGGTGTGTTTGGGTGAACTGGGGTTTACCTACGAAAAAAATTCAGATAAGAAGGGATTTGTGTGTAGTTGATCGTCAAGGTGAGATGAAGGATGGTCGATGCCTTCATACACTAACTGTATCTAAAGAAATAGGAGGCCAAAGGAAATGATGCTTCCTATATTAGGCTCATAAAATGGTTGTTTGTCTAGCCTCCCATATATGATATCATCGACAGAGATTCATCATTCAGTGGTTTGGATGCGGGGATCAAAAAACTTATGGAAGCTTCATTTGTAGAGGTAGGATTTTGTAGAGGGAGAAAGATCTTGTTTGGTATGTATGTCATGTGGAAAGCTTTAAATGGATTTGGGTCAGCAGGGACCATGATGGTTTTACCACCATGTTCATATTTTAGACATCGATGTAGATTGAATGGGACACAACACATTACACATATTCAAGAACATCCAAGTAACATATTATACTGGAACTCTTGTTCTACCAAATAGAAAAGTTCATGGAGGTTTTTTGGGCTTATTTTCATGGGTAATATGATTGTTCCCAATGTGGGGGCTATAGTATCATTGAACACATGTAGGACTATGGATGATTAGGTGAAAATGGTGTTGGGTAGTTGGATTTGTTTGAATGGATGAGATTATATGATTTTTATGTTGCGTCATTATTGATCATAACTCTTTTGGGAAGCGATGAAAAGGGGAAGGTCGTAGTCTTTGGGTTGGAGTGACAGGATATCATATTCATCTAATGTAATGGCATTCGACATCTTTAAGGCACCAACAAGGTTGGTGAAAGGATTGGGCTTGTTAGAAGGAACTAATATTGATTGGAGGGCATCAATCATGTCTTGAAAATGTTAGGGAGAGTTTTTAATGAGCTCATAGAGGGACATTTTAATTAGAGCTTGGTGTAGTTGTTTGAGAATGGTGTTTTGAATGGATGTTTTTGATTTATTCTTAGGGGTCAGGAGTATGGAAACTTTAGCCTTAGATTGTGATAGACTAAGTGATGCAGGAGGAGCCATGTAGATAGATACTTTGGGATTGTCTTGATTTTGGGCCTTCAATTTGAGTGTACGGGCTTTGGTGGTTATACAGACAGTGTCAATCTAAAAATGTAGTGGTTTACTAGGAGAGGGCACAATTTTTAAAAGAGTTTCTCATATGGTTTCTTTAGATTATTTGATTTAGGAACCTTAGGAGTAGTTGTTGTTAGGAAATAAGGGATAAAATATGTGGAATAATCCCTCACATAATCACAACAATAGAAACTAATATGTAAAAATTATTACAAATCTCAAATAAAAGTGTAGAATAAAATAACACAACACAAAGACACAGTATTTAACGTGGTTCACCCAATTTGGGCTACATCCAAAAAGAATCACTTGCTCAGATTTTATTACAAGCCACCGCTCTCTCAATACAATACCCAGATCTATTTGGAGCTATGCTCAACAAACTCTACAGAATTCACAGCTGAATTCAAAACACATCTGCAATGTTTTCATTATTATCTACCATATGCACAAAACCATATAAATAGATAACTACTTAAGTAGTTTTAGAAAACCATGGGTATCAAAACCATGGGCCAAAACCGTCCCATAAACCTATGGGTCAAAAAACCTTCCCATATGAGAAAATCACGTTTCCCGATGTATCGAGAATGTTTTAAGGCCCAAAAAAAAATTCAAGGGCTACGCCCCTGAACCCTGACGAGACAACTGTGGAAAGTTTACAGTACTCTTAGTGTACATTTAACACTTTCACACATGAAAACAGGCTTCACAACCTAACAATCTCCCACTTGGAGAATAGTTTTCCTCTGAGCAAGCTTCTCAACTCTTCACTAGTTTTCGTGAAGACCAACCAAAGTTGAACACAACTTCAGTTTTTCCCTTGTGACCACCTTAGTCATCATGTATGTAGAATTCTGACTAGTATGAATCTTCTCCAGCTTCAACTTCTCTTCCTCCAAAGTTGTCCTAATGAAATGGTACTCAACTGTATATGCTTCATCCTAGAGTGGAAAGCAGAGTTCTTAGCTAGGTGTATAGCACTCTGACTATCACTATGAAGCTTTCCTTCCTCCTGCTTATGCCCCAACTCCTCAAGCAATTTTTGTAACCAAATCATTTCTTTTCTTGCCTCTGTGGCAACAACATACTCATCCTCCGTGGTTGACAAAGCCACCAACTTCTGTAGTCATGAAATCAAGTTTACTGTTGTGCCACCTACATTGTAAACATAACCTATTGTGCTCCTCTTGTTGTCTACACCTCCAGCCATATCTGAATCTACATAACCACACAAAGTGGTGTTTGATCCACTATAGCACAAAATTGTCCCCATGGTCCCTCTCAAATACCGAAGGATCCACTTTACTGCCTACCAGTGATCTCTACCTAGATCACTCATAAATCTACTCACCGCTCCCACTGCGTAGCCAATATCAGGCCTAGTGCACACCATGGCATACATCAAACTGCCAACCGCTGATGAGTAAGGTACCTTGGACATCTAGTTTCTCTCTTTCTCTATCTTAGGACATTGTCCCTTTGATAACTTGAAATGGTCTACCAAAGGAGTCCCAACTGGTTTAGCATCCTACATATCAAAACTCTCCAAGACCTTCTTAATGTACTCCTCCTAAGATAAAGTCAGCTTTTGTTCCTTCCTATCTTGAGATATCCTCATACCAAGGATTTGTTTGGCTGCACCCAAATCCTTCATAGCAAAGGATTCACTGAGCTGTTTCTTGAGTACTTTTATTTCCTGCATGTTTTTACCTACAACCAACATGTCATCCACATACATGCAAAGGATAATATAACTGTCATCCTCAAAAAAATTTGCATGCACACAATGGTCAGAATGACATCTAATATAACCTTGCTCTATCATGAAGCTATCAAATTTCTTATACCATTGACGTGGAGCTTGTTTCAAGCCATACAAGCTCTTCTTCGGTTTACACACCATCTCCTCTTTACCTTTGACCTCGTAGCCTTCTAGCTGCTGCATATATAGTTCCTCCTCCAAATCACCATGGATAAATGTAGTCTTTACATCAAGTTGTTCTAAGTGCAAGTCTTCTACTGCAACTATTCCTAGAACAGTTCTAATAGAAGTCATTTTTACTACAAGAGAAAAAATCTCATCAAAATCTATACCTTGTTTCTGTGTAAACTCCTTGACCACCAACCAGGCCTTATATCTTTTCTTTCCTCCTTCTTCATCTTTGACTCTGTACACCCGCTTGTTCTGTAATGCTCTTTTGCCTTCCGGATAGCTTTACCAAATCCCATGTTTGGTTCTCAATGAGAGACTGATGCTCCTCATCCATGTCTTGCTCCCACTTCTTCCTAGCATCTACCCACATTACTTCATCAAAGCTCTCTGGCTCTCCACTATCAGTGAGTAATAAATAATAAAGAGAAGGAGAAAAACGTTCAGGATCTCTTCTTATCCTAGAATACCTCCTCACTGTAGGATTTTGAGGTTCCTGTTGAGTAGGTTCCTGAACTGATTCATGGGTCACTTTCCCATCCGAAAGATCCTCTACCACTACATATTCTCTCTTGGATTCTTCCATGTTTTCCTGCAACTGCTGCTTATAAATGACTTTCTCATTAAATACCACATCCCTCGATCAAACGATTTTCTTGTCCTTAATACTCTAGCATTTATATCCAAAGTCATCACCACCATGACCAATGAAAGTACATTTTTCTGATTTAGCCTCTAGCTTGGTCCTATCATCCTTGTCTATATGAAAAAACACCTCACATCCAAAGACTCTAAGAAATGAATAATCAACTTTCTTACCATGCCAAACCTCCTCGGGTATGCCTTTGCCCAAGGCACTTAAGGGTCCTTTGTTTATCAAGTACATAGTTGTGCTTACCTCTTCTTCCCAAAAAGAAAGAGGCAATCCTGCATGTAACCTCATGCTCCTAGCACGTTCCATTATTGTTTTTTTCATCCTTTTTTACACCCCATTCTGTTGCAGAGTTCTTAGAACTATCTTTTTCCTGTGGATTCCATTCTTAAAACAATAATCATTAAATTCATTGTTGTAATACCCCCCTCCATTATCTAACCTGAGACATTTTAGTTTAAGACTTGTTTCATTCTCTATCAGGGCTTTCCATTTAACAAAAGTGTCAAATACATCATATTTGTTTCTAATACAATAAACCCAAACTTTCTTTTTTGCATCATCAATAAAAGTAACATAATAACTTGAACCCCCAAGAGATGATACCTGAGCCGGCCCCCACACATTAGAGTGCACGAGCTCTAACTTACTCTCTTTCTTTATAGGTCCAACCTTGAGAAACCTTACTCACTTATGTTTCCCATATATGCAGTCCTCACAAAACTTCAAACATGTTTCTGTATATCCAGAGATATTCCTTTATGATCTCCATGCCCTTATGGCTCATATGACCGAGCCTATAGTGCCACAATGTTGTATCTACTTCTGAAGCCACAAGATTACAAACATCAGTGTTATAAGTGGTTAAATACAAGGTTCCAACCTTTTTACCTCTTGCCACCACAAGAGCACCCTTGGTAACCTTCCAAGAGTCTACTGTAAATATCACAGTACAACCATCACTTCCCAACTACCCTACCAATATCATATTTCATCTTAATGTAGGAACATGTCTGACATCCTTTAATAGCCAAGTATTCTCATTCTACATCTTAAGCTGAACAGAACCTTTTCCAACTATGTTACAAGGTTCATCATCACCATGAAAAACAAGCCCAAAATCTCCTTGAACATAATCAACAAAATAATTCCTATGTGGAGTAGCATGGAAAGAAGTCCTTGAATCTAAAACCCAAGATTCAGTAATATCGTGCAAAGAAAGAATCAAAGCATCCTAATATACATTACTCGTTTCCACATTTACCTCCTTGTTTTCTTCTTGTTGTTTCTTCTTGTCCCAAAGCTCCCAACAGTCCTTCTTTGCTTGCCTAGGCTTTCCACAATTCCAGCATACATTCTTGTTCTTGGATTTTGACCTTGCCCGATCTTTTGATTTTCCACGATTTCCTCTACTCTTCTGTCTCCCTCTAGTTTCCACTGTCAAAGCATTCCCTGAAGTAGAAGATTCCCCAGAGCTTTTTCTTCACATTTCCGAGCTTAGAATCACCCCTACAACATCCACAAACTTCAACTTAGAGTTAGCTGGAACCGAGTTACTTACCGTCATTACCAGGCTATTCCAACTCTCAGGTAAAGAGCACAGAATTAATAAAGCCCTAACTTCTTCATCAAATTCTATTGTAACCGAAGCTAGCATATTCACAACCGTATTGAAATCATTTAAATGATCTGCTACTAAACTATTCTCAGACATCTTCATATTAAACAACTTTTTCATTAAAAATATCTTGTTAGAGGCAGAGGGTTTTTCATACAACTTCCCTAATGCATCCATTAGATCTTTTGTAGTCTTTTCCTTTGAAACATTAAATAATACCGAAGATACAAGACACAGCCGGATTGTCCCAAGTGCCTTCCTATCTAGCAAATCCCATTCCGCATCTCTCATACTTGAGGGTTTGTTCACCTTCTCAGACAACAGAGTATAAAGATCATTTTGATAAAGGTAATCTTCCATCTACATCTTCCAAAGACTGAAATTTCTACCCATTGAATTTATCAACCCTATATCTTCCATCATCTATCATAGCTCCCACTCAAGCTAAAAACTTTCCCTGCAATTCAACACTTCAGCAAACCAAACCAGGCTCTGATACCAATTGTTAGGAAATAAGACATAAAATATGCAGAATAATCCCTCACAGAATCGTAACAGTAGAAACTAATATGCTGAAATTATTACAGATCTAAAATAAAAGTGCAGAATAAATAACACAACACAGAGAGACAAGATTTAACGTGGTTCACCCAATTTGGGCTATGTCCACTAAGAATCACTTGCTCAAATTTTATTACAAGCCTACACTCTCTCAATACAATACCCAGATCCGTTTGGAGCTATGCTCAACAAACTCTATAGAATTCACACCTGAATTAAAAACACATCTGCAATACATTTGTTTGTCTACCTATCATATGCATAAGACCATATAAATAGACAATTTCTTAAGCAGTTTGATACAAAACTATGGGTATCAAAACAATGCCCAAAAATAGCCCATAACGGTTACCCATTACCCATAGGTTAATAAACCACCCATGAAAATTTTCTTTGGGGGCTTCGCCCCCAAACCCCCCTGACCCGCTCACCGGCGAGCGGGACCGCCGTAAAAAATACCCGAGTGTAACACATAGAAGGTGTACCACATTCTAACATTCAAATAGGCTCCACAAACATAACAGGAAAAATAAGAGGAGCTTGAGAAGGAGAAATAGGGGAAGGAAAAGAAAGAGAAGGAAGAAGTATAAAAGAATAAGGCAGAAAAGGAGAAGGTAAAACAAGAGAAAAAATAAAAACAGATCTTACAGACATCCTCCTCCAGTACAATGACAACACCAACACCTAGAGACTCATTAGTGAAAATCAAGCAAGCTATACAGAAAAGGAAATAGGAAAAATCATTCCAAGTACAATAGGGAGTGGTTGAACAAACCACGAAAGTATTTAATGTTCATTTAGATAAAATAACTCCGATATAAAAATCCACTTTCCATCAAGTATTAGAGAAGAGTGCTACTCAAGATTGGATGTAAAGGTACGTTGAAGTAGAAGAAGCAATACAAAAATTAATTTCCACTATCCAAATAGAGAAGCCATGGATTAGCATTGATCCTAAGCTATCTACTGAGTAGACTACAAAATATGCGGTAGGATAAATTTTAAAGGAACGTTGCATTAACTTTAAAGGAGAGAAATAAGGAATCCGTAAGAACACAGTAGGGGAGCACAAGTTATAAGTCATTAAACCGCATATAGCAGAGAATCAGAAGAAAATAAGAGAATTCCAAATTGCAGTAATAAAGATGGAAACAAAGCTAAACAATGCCGATGTTTACGATACATATACTATTAAATGGCCAAGCATGACCACGGAGGACAAGGTAGAAATGGAAAATCTAGAACATGAAATTCATAAAGCCTCTACTGAATATGATATTTAAAAAGATAAAGATGGAACACAAAGAAGGAAGATGGCGGAACTCACAGACAAATATCAAAACCAGCAACAAGTGCAGCAAGATAAAATATATGACATGTGAGAATGTAGCACTGCCTTGTATAAAGCATTGCTAAGGATGCAGCAAGAAACTACAACTACATAGGATTAAGGGAATAAGGCATAGACACATCCCACTCGAGCAGAATTAGTTCCACTCATTCAAGAAAATACCCAACTTCAAGAATGGATAGATTAGGTGAACAACCATTTGGCTTCTTAGTTCCAATATGAAAAGAATATCATTTCCCATATCACAAAATATATGTCGTAAAGTATGGCATAATGGCTAATAGAATGATGCGTCCTACAAACCAGTTGGGAAAGTTAAGTGGAGGAACACTTCCTTATGTCATACGTCTAAGTTTCTGGGGAGGTTGATGCTTTCATAACTTAACATCCCATAAATCCAATTGGGTGAGTCAAGTGCAGGAACCCTTCCCTATGAGAGATGCCTAAGTCCTAGTGGTCCCTGATGCCCACATCAGATTTTTGGCCAAAATTTTTGAAGGAATTCACAAGAGTCTTCATCAGTTGTTATCTCGAGAATGATACAAAGTTTAAGAGGGGGAATAATGTTGACACGAGTCTTCATCAAATTTTGATATAAGCCGTAAAATAAGATATAAATCCATCAAAGTCTAGAGAAAGCCACAAAGAGATCAATTTAACCACAAAGGGATAAGCAAAGAAGTCATGATAAACTAGATTACAAGCATCAAAGGATAAAACCATCAAACATTGGAAAAAGACGTAGAAAATAGTAGATGTCCGTCGAAGACTAGAAGAAGCCTCCAAGAAAGAACAAATCCATGATACATGGAGGAAGCTTCTAAACACTGGGAAAATCTGTGTAACACTGGAAAGAGTCATAGAAGCCGATATCAAGCCATGGAATAAAGAAAAATCACACTATTACGAGGGAAAAGCTGATAGAGGCATGAGTCAAAATAACTGTCTTTTGAAACATATTGTATTCCATATACTTATTGTAACTAATGTATTGTATAAGTGTGAATCACGAGAGAAATATATGTGGATTCCATTTATATATTTTTTAAGAGAGCTAAGTGAGATAAAATGAGAACAATATATATGTACCAGAATGATGTAATACATTTTTATGAATAAATAAAGATTAGAGTTTTGGGATGAAATATCTGGCATGTTATTATTTACATTTATGTTCTTAGGGTAGTGGTGGTGTAACATCCTTAACAAATATTGATTATTCCTAAGCCTCACAAGTCAGTCAGGGTTTTTAGGTCAACAATAACATATCCCTCAATATTCATGTAAGAAATTTAATAACACAAGTGCATCATTAGGGGTAAGGGTGATAGAAATCACCTACCAAAGACCAATCCGGTGTGGAGCGGTGGAAGCAGATGGAATGAAAGCAACATGAGTGTATGATCCAAACTGAATGTCATGTGGCATGATACCAATGATGGGTGATGTAGTGGTTGGAATTGGACATGCTAAGGGCTATGGAAGTGCCAATATGTAGTTTTAGCATGATGCAGTAGATGAGATGGTGCAACGATGAACAGATAAGATGGAGAACACACATGAGAAAAAACCTGTGGTGGTGGAAGAATAATAACATTAGAACTAGAAGAAGGATATAAATCAACTAGAGTAATAACACACCTATGTGGGAGTAGATACATAGACCACTCACGAGAGGTAAAGCCAAAGGAAATGACAACCTTATCTTCTAATTTTTGCAAGTGATCATGAAGAATGCAACAGTCATTATCGCAATGGCCATTAATACGATGATGGCTAGAGTAAGGTCTATCACATTGGCACTACAAGCGATGAGGTGGATGTTGTTTATTAGAAGGTAAATGAATCAAACACTTTTTAGGAAAGGTATACAACACATCATGAGGTCTAGCATGATGTGAAAATTGTAATGGCTCCCATAAAACATGAATAGAAGTCTGAGGTGTAGCCCAATGCAGAGGAGGATATGAAGGATGTTTATGCAATGGATAATACTGAACTTTCTTACAAGGTGGAGGAGATGGAGACCTTGGAGGCCACTCAATAGATGGCAGTGGAGAACAACTAGATGATGTTGCAGTAGCAATAATAGGAGGAGGATATATAACATGTGTAGTAAGGAGATATTTTTCTAGATCAATGACCTTATAGCATAAGATCGTGAAGGATTAACATGTGTCATATTAAAATCATTGCTTTAAAGTGGGAATCAAACCATGAGAGAAGATAAATTGCTTCTCTAAGTCAATAGGCTAGAATACTAACTGATGCATGTAAGTATTGAATCACAAAATGTAATCAATGATGGGTTTTGGTTTTCCTTCATGTAAGTCAGATAGATGATCATATGTGACTCTAGGACTATTTTTGAGTATTAAATGACAAATAAAATCTTCTTCCATTTCACAGGTAGCTAATAGATCTTAAGGGTAGATGTGTGTACCACTATCGAGAGAATCATCAGTAAGGCTATTGAAAAAGGATTTGAGTAACAATTTTCGATCATTAGAGTACTAGATGCCATAAGCCATACGTTAATTTTTGAGATGAGCAAATAGAGATTTCTAGTACCATCAAAGCATGTAAAATGTATGCATAGTGAAAATCGTTAGGAAATTTTGAATTTTGAATATTTTTCAGAATCAGGATTTCCATGTAAAGAATTACTATCTATAGAAGCATAATAGGCCTTACTTTCTAACAGTGAGAGTATTGGAAATGAGATTATAAGCTGGCCAAAAACATGCATGAGTGATAGAGATGTCATGTGAGAGGAATGGTAGAGGATGGAAACAGTGTATCAAGTGGTTACAATTTTTCCATTATGAGTGATCATAGGGATGTCAAAAGGTGATAAAGTGGATTCCAATGCTAAAGGCACATTATTAGTATGTGTCAAATGAGCTATAGTAGATGATGGTGGAGGAATATTGATAACAATAGTATGGATAATATCGCCACTATCCCTAATAGGTGAGGTGACCAAGGATGAAACCTCTCTACGCGAAGATGAAGTAGGAGCCATAGATGATTTGGGAATAGAAGGAGAAGAAGAAACTAAGGGTGGTGAATCATGCACAACAGTATATGTACCCTCAGGAGACGATAACAATGGAGTAGGGGAGTCACACTCAACAGTAAAGAAAGAAGGAGACTCATGATAATCATCATTAGTTTATGGAGTTCCATGAATAATGTTTTCACTAACAAGACTATAAATAGGGTCATCAATTTAATATGAAGGAGAATGCAAGATAGAATGAGATGCGGAAGGAGTACTATTAGAAGTAGGAGAAGACATAGGAGTAACAATATCATTAGGTGGAATAGAAGAGTAAGATTCATGATGTGTACTTAACTACGGATCAATTCTTAATAAGTAATCAATGATAGAGTCATCTAAATCATTTGGTGGCATATTAGAAGAAGGAAAACAAGCGACCGGATGGAATAGTTTACAATGAGTGAATACAATAGGGTCATCAACGAGGAAGATACCTATAGGAGAATATGCAATACTAGTGGGCACATTTTTTTGGCCCTTCAAGAGTGCTTCTTGAGTATCATCATGTGTAGCCATTGGGGTACTATATAAAGCTTTGAGTTCATCTATGGCAGCCTCATCATAGATAGGATTGACACTAAAATGAGACACGATGGGTGAAAAAGGGGAACTATGCTCAACCACTAAGGTATTGAAAAGGATTCAAAGGAAAAGTATTCTAAAAGTAGGGTTCACAAAAATGATTAACTAAAATATGATATTTTATGAGTTAATCTAAATAGAAACAAAATGAAATTTTGAAATGTTGAATCTAAATATTATTATTTTATTATTTGAATGTATTGGAATAATGAAAATGAAAGGGGCATTGTACTAACCTGAAATTAACTTACCTTGTTGTGTACTAGACTGAAACAAGCTGATGTGTAGACTGGGTAGGATTTGACTGGATGACCTCAGGAATGCCAGAAGTTGAACATCTGATTGGACTGGGGCTCCTGGAAGGGTACTGGGGTGCCCTAGTCTATGATCTAGGTGTTGTAGTCTACAAAAAATTTCAAGATCTGAATATGGAAGTGTTGTAACGTCTTCACAATATCTTCATCCTTATCACACAATTATTGCAATACCTTTGCTTGTGTCGCTGTAAATGTGATGTGAAAATCCACCTGCAAAACCTTATTCAAAGTATCAAATTCTAAATATAAAAATGCATATTAATACATCGGACTGGCCTTAGTTGCCATAATAGTAGACTTACGACTAAGTGTTGCACTACATTCCATACCCCATGTAGTTTGTGTGTGTGTGTAATTTTGTGCCTAGGATAGGATGCCCTAGTGCTAATGACATGGAATTAGGGGGTAATAACTAGATATAAAAATGCAAATGGAGGATGGAATGGAAAGAATACAACCCTTTCCCCCTATGCTTGTGTAATGCATATGTAGAAGATGCCCAACTGCATTCCCTTGCCTTAGTGGATAGTTTCCATTGATAGTAAGATGTATGCCTATAATGTAGTGAGTATGTTATGTTTATATAGGTATCTCTTGTTCAAATTTTGACATTAGTGAACTGAAACGCTGACTACAACCTAAGTGATTGAACAGGGTAATGACAAATACTGACCTCAAAGAAAGAAATTAGAACCATAAGTTACATAAATAAGGGCACCTGAAATCATGGACTGGGGCACCCCAGTGCTACCCTAGGTGCCTTAGTATATGACTGGAGATGATGACTGAGAAAATTACAACACCTGAAACTCCCTAAAAGTAACCCAAAACTATATAGACAATTGAATATTGTACCAGACAAATAACAATGACGATCGACTAATTGATGACAAGACTAAGGGATGGATCACTCATGAATACTTTTATCGCACAAGATCCATATATAAAATAACATACCCGGTAGTATAAATTTATTAGTACATGCATGATTTTGTGACTACAAGAAGCTACAAATAGAAAAGGTCATAGACCCAAAAGTGTAAATAAAGAGAAGATGGATTATTATCCCAAAGGGTGGATAGCAATGCTAAAAAGAGTAAAAACCTGTAAGGTATATGCTATAAGAATAATGTTGTTAGATAGAAACATAAGCCCAAGAAAGGCCATGATCCTAAGAAAGGATGTGCATAATACCATAACGATCCAATGGGAAAGACCAAGGCATACAAAGCCAAAGAATTAATAATGTTGTCAGAGAAGGTTGATCAAGTAGTGAATTTAAAAGGAAAATATGAGAGATGGTAGTTAAGTACCAAAACTATTGAGTTCCTTCGTGCATGAAACTTCTTTAGGAATTGAGCATTCATTGGTTCTTTAAAGATGTGGCCTTCACTAGTTTGAAGATGATATGTATTAGGACCTATGATATCTTTAATGAGGTAGGGACCCCACGATTTTCTAAGCATATTTATCTTTTTTGTCATGTGTATAATAAATTTTAAGGACAAGGTCACCCATGTCAAAAATATGTGGACAAACAAGTGTTTTATGTTGATTAGCAAGGCATTTATTATGTTTGTGATTATGAGTGTATGTCCTATCATATTTTTCTTCTAATAGGTCAAGGTTATTGAGACATGTTTCACATATTTTGTGGTCTAGAATGATATTGTGAAGGGAAATACGAAGTGAAGGGAGTTCCACCTCAAGTGGAAGGACTGCCTCAGCTCCATATGTAAGTGAAAATGGCATTGCCCCAGTGGCCATATGGACACTAGTGCAGTATGCACATAATGTAGGATATAGATTTGTATGCTAATCTATGTATTATTCATGGATCATATTTTATAAGATCTTGTTGAGAATTTTATTCATAGATTCATCTTTTCCATTACATTGTGGATGATATGGTGTTGAGAATTGATGTTTGATTTTAAATTTAGTAGAAAAATACCTCATTTCTTTACATTTGAAGCTTACATCATCTTCATATATAATGGCATGGGGAATTCCAAAATGCTAAAGGATTTGATTAAGGACAAACTTAGATGTAGTAAGGCCAGACATATTGTTGAGAGGCATGACTTCAACCCACTTAGTAAAGTATTATGTGGTTGTAATGATGAAGACATGATTGTTTTGAGATCGAGGTAATTTATCGATGTTATTCAATCCCCATATAATGAAGGTCCAAGGAGTTGCAATGAATTGTAGCTCAATTAAAGGGGAATGAATTAAGTCATCATGAAATTAGAAAGGTCGACACTTTTTGGCAAAGGTGCGAGTGTTAGATCCTAGAGGAGAACAATAGTGACCCATACATAGCCACTTTCATGTAGTAGCATGGCCGCTATTATGGCCACGACAAATTCCCTCCCCATACACTTCCTCTAAGACAAGGGGAACTTCATCTTTTTTAACACATCAAAGTAGGGTACCTTTGAATTTACGATAATATAATATGTCATCTTTAAGGAAATATTTGAGATCCTTTTTTGTATTTTCATATGTGTTCAGGGGTCAACACCATCTAGGTAAGTCTATTATTATATGAATAAATGGATTTCAACATACCAAGTGTCCTATTCAAGGTCATGTGGCTTGATTTGGCATACATATTGAATGTCTCGAGGAGGTGAAGTGGTCAGATTTTAACGGATTTGTATAAAAATTTCATTATGAGAATCACAATTTGATTGAAACTAAGTGGTAAACATGGCCAAATAATCAGCCAAATAACTTTGTTCATATATGATTGGTTCAATGGTAAAGAAAGTGAAGCATGGTGTCAACTCCTAGACTAAGTCGTAATATGATTTGAGGATTTCACTATGACATTGATATACACCACTAACATGTCGACACACCAACTGAGAATCCCCCATGACATGGAGATAGGAGATGTCCTTAGCTAAAGAAGTTTGTATTCCTAAGATAAGAGCCTCATACTTAGCCATATTCTTAGTGATTTCAAACTCGAGACGATAGGAAACATGGAAAGTATGGTTAGAGGATTTGGTGAGTACACATCCTACCCTATCTCCTTTAAGGAATTTTACTACTCAAAGTGTAGCATCCATGTATCTATTAGCAAATTTCCTCCATTGCCCGCTAAAATTAGATAACAAGTAAATTCTTGCTGGTTAATTAAGATAGTTTTGAGAATCTCAGGGAAAATGAAAAAGAGTCAAGCCTTCAGCAATATAAGAGAAGACTTAGCCAAATAATGGTGAAAAAGTGGAGCTCAGAATGAACCAACTCAAAGCGAAGCAAAGGGTCATGGAAAGCGGCACGTGTCGACCCGACACAATTTTGAAAACTGAAAGGTAGGAATGAAATCCCAAAACCTCGCGAGACTTCCACATGGATTCAATAATAAGGCGCCCACTAAGGAAAGGATCCTCATATAAATATACAACGATTCCCATGATAAACTCAAGCAAAGTGAAGGATCACAGAAAGTGCCACGTGTCATCCCAATGCAATTTCAAAAGAGGCAAGGAAAATGGAGACCCTAGAGATGTGCTTGGCCTCTACAAAATCTTGACACGAATGGGCCCCAAACCCGAAGTAGGTTGCAAAGAATGGCGGAAGGGTAATGTCATGTGCAAGTATCAATGGAACTCATCTAGAACATTGAAATGTTTAGATCTCTCAAAAGTGGAGGGTGAAGAATTTATTAGCTTGTCACTTCAATGGAAGAGTTAATACACAGTTTCATGTAAAGGAAGCTAACCCATAGAAACTCAAAAGGTTCACCTGCACTCAGGGGGCCATTTCTAAATAAAATATCACAAAAATAGGTGTCGTCGGAATCATGACCCAGAACCTGATGTGCAGAAATCAAGAAATTTGGATATGTATAAAGATCTGAGGGTGCATTCCTTAATAAGTGAGCCCAATTCAAGGGAGGTGGTTACAAAGTACTTAAGAATGTGATAAATGAGTATGGCTCGCATTCCTTAAATGATAGGTCATGGGGTAGTGCAAGAAATATTTGGCCAATTTATTTATGTCACTTCATCTCATTTATTACAATGGGCATGTGATTGAAAAGCCTAGTTCCAGAATTTATCTTTTTTCTTCTTCTCATTCTATATATTGTAATTTGTGGGGTTCATAAAAATATATATATCTCTAGAGAGTTAGTCATGCTTCTTCTCTACTCCTGTTTCTTCCCTACTATGAGGATGAGCTAGGAGCTAAATCCTTCTTCCTAAATATTTGTAATGGTATTTTTACCTCTTACCTGTTGATTGCTATACTGTGCACAATTTTAGAGCAATATAATATGTCCTGTGATGCATTTTGTCCATCCTTTACATGTTACTATCATCTCTAATATCCTTTATTTCACTATTGATATATTGTGCATATTTATAATATTCACTACATGTTTTAGAAGTTGTGCTTAATGGGTTTGAATTGGTGTTCTGTGTGAATATATCTCTGGCCTATGGTGTATTTCGTCCACCCTTTTCATTTCTCACCTTTTCCCCATTTCAGGCAGTTGTATTCTTTATTAACTTCTCCCCTTTTTCTGGCACATTGCTTCAATTAGTTTTGTGTTATGTTTGATTTTTCTTTGACCCTCATCTCATACCATAGAGAAGAGTCAGCTTCTTTAAAATTTGGAGGTTACCTTAGGGCGCACATCACACTAACATAAGGTATCTAACAACTCTAACGGTTCATCTAAAAATATAATCGTCAACACTTTCCCTGGCATACCTAGTGGGACAGTTCGAAGTATTGTGTCATTTCATTTCATCAAGTTGGTGTGTTCTTGGTAAAATTCGGCCTATGGAGGCATATACAAATCACATCTAGCAACTCCGCATGGTCCAAATGGCCCATTCTAAAAATTTGTAGACCTTTCTTTCATCCATCTCTATTCGTCTTTCTTTCCACGTCTCCCATCTTCTCTCATTATATGAATTTATGCAATCATGACTTCATTCCCACAATGGAATTCACACTTTCAACAGTATCATTAGCCGCTAATGAGATTCATGACTTCTCCAAACCAGCAGTAGAGCCAAGTTCAAAACCACTATGCTTACTCGTATGAACAATGCAAATATTAGTTTGGCTATGGAACCTATCAAGGACATGAGTATGCATATGATGACTACAGTCAAATGGAGGATGTTGATCTACTAGAGAAGATCCAAATAATGGAGGCATGCATGGTTCAATCTTAGGCTACAGTATAGAGGAAAGCATTTGGGATAGGATGCAGGGCACCTTATCCATGGGAAGGGTCTATTCCTAGATACTATAGCCCACAGGAGAAGCTTTACTTCTTAGAAGAAGTTTTTCCCCCACTTATGCAATAGATTGAGGGTATTGAAACATATGAGAAAAGTGCGAGACAACCCTTTCACTGGATAGGTCAATCATTGACTCTTTATTTTTCTTACCCCCTTCCCAAGCTCTACCATGTCATACCACCCCAAATGATGAGTTCTCCTCTCCATCTCCTAGACTTCCGTCCCACCCCATTTATTTTTTCCCTTTTCCTTCCAAATAGTCATCCCCTCCATGCAAACAAGAAGTGACTCCAAATCAAAAATAAGAGGATCATATGGGAATGATTAAAATAAATTCAGAGGATTTGAATCATGAGTCTAATGCACAAGATATTTCAGATATCTCCACTATCCATTCTCTCCAAAAAACTTATTTTTTGGAGGAGTTTGATATCACAAGCTTCATGTTCAAAAATGAAGCTATATGTGATGAAAAAATTGCAGACTCAAATACCATCATGTAAAAGGGAGAAACCTTGGCACAGCAGGATGAAGATGAGTTTGATTTCTTATCTGACTTGGAGTAATGTCTCAATGAGGAGGATCCCACAGGAATCACAACATTTATGGCTTCATCATTAATTCTCTAATAATAAGAGCCCGCTACTCACAATAGTCCCCCTAAATCAAATTCAAAATATTTTAATGAAGATAAAATCATTGAAGGATTTTTTTCTTTCAATCAAAGAGTACAGATTCACCAAAAAATCTACTAAGGCAGAGGAGGAAAAGGAAGAAAAGGATGACACCACTCCTATACTGGTCATCAAGACTAAAGATCTTGTTTTCTCCTCCATTCATACCCCTTTTGATGAGGTATCCAAAATCAATAGTGCAGATATATTACACTTGAGGGTAGATTCTACAGACCATGCCTGTACACCACCTGAGTCCTTCTAAATACAGAGTGATGGGAAAGAACAGCAAATCCCCAAAGTGATCCTATCCCCATTAATATTTTGCATTCCTCATCAGAGCCAATCCATTATTGAAGTCCAGTCACCATTCAATGCTTAGTCTTCTACTCCATCAGGGATTTACCCTTCTTTTGCATCATACTGCTATGAAATTGTTTCTAGTATCCCCTCCCATCCTATTCCTCAGTATCTTGAGGAGGTATTCATCTTTTTTGTTGATATCATGAGTAGAAAACTAAAAGGTAACTTAGACCCCCTCCCCTAGTAAAAAGGGCATATCTATCGTTAGCAATTAATCAAATGGAAAGTGAATTAGCCATAGCAGGGAAGCTATCTCTATCTGTCCTATAATCCAAACTTTGTCAAAATCATTCTAGTCAACAATGATCTGAAGTACTTAGGAGTAGGAGTAGATTTTTTTTAAGAAGAAAAGTTCTTTTGCACACTTTGCATGTATTATTTGAGGCATGTATGATTTAATCTTTATATATAGATTTTTATGTATTACTCCAAAGGTAAAAAGCACCAGGCCCTTCAGTATTTAAAGTAGGGAGATCTATAGTTGCTTGTAACAGTTGAAAACTTCAAAACCAAACAAATGCAAAGAAACTAAAATTGGTTAGGAAATCTTGTCGACTCTCTCTAGAATGAACTGTAACAAAGCCTCTACACCTCTATAGGGATTGGCTGACATCCCCAAAATATAATTTGTTCCATCCTTTAGTCTTCGAAGCTCATGATATGAGAATGGGTGAAAATCCATATCAAAAACAATTTTCTACTCTCACAAAACAAATTTTATAGTCTCTTTATGAGAGTTGAAAGGCTTAAAGGATTAGTTAGCGGTTATAAAAGCAAGTAGTGGCATTTCAGAAACTCTAGTACCAGGTCTAGATCAGCTCATGATAATGTGGATGTCGTACCCAATGAATATATGTAGAAAGTAGGTTTGTCCCAGTTAGCATGCTAATGGCCCCCCATGAGTCACCAAAACTGTTATCATATTTCCTCCACTACCCACTAAAATTAGATAACAAGAAAATTCTTACTTGTTAATCAAGATAGTTCTGAGAATCTTAGAGAAAATAAAAAATATTCAAGCCTTCCGCAATATAAGAGAACACTTAGCCAATCACAGTGAAAAATTAGAGCCCGGAATGAACCAATTCAAATCAAAGCAAAGGGTCACAGAAATCACCATGTGTTAGCGCGGCACAATTTTGAAAATCGAAAGGTAGGAATGAAATCACAAAACCCTGCAGGACTTCCACATGGAGTCAATAATAAGGGGCCCGCCAAGGAAAATCTCTTTGTATAAATATACAAAGAGTCCCATGATAAACTCAAGTAAAGTGAAGGATTGCGAAAATGGCACATATCGGCCCATTGTAATTTCAAAAGAGGTGAGGAAAATGAAGAGCTTGGAGATGTTCTTGGCCTCTATAAAATCTTGTCACGAATGGGCCTCGAACCCGAAGAAGGTTACAAATAATGATGATAGGTTAATGCCACGTGTGAGAAGTAATGGAAATCATATAAAACTTTAAATGTTCAGATCTCTCAAAAGTGGAAGGCAAAGAAGTTGTTAACTTGTCACATCAGTGGAAGAGTTAATGCACAGTTCCGTGTAAAGGAAGCTAACCTGCAGAAACTCATAAAGTTCACCTACACTCAGGGGGGCATTTCTAAATAAAATATCACAAAAATAGGTTGCATCAAAATCATGACCCAAAACCTGATGTGCAGCAATCGAGAAATTTGGATATGTAATAAATATCTGAGGGTGTATTCCTTAAAAAGTGAGCCCACTTCAAGGGAGGTCGTTGCAAAGTAGTTAAGAATGTGATAAATGAGTATGGCTCTCATTCCTTAAATGAAAGATCATGGGGCAATATGAGAAATATTTTGCCAATCTATTTCTTTCACTTCATCTCATTTATTACAATTGGCAGTGATTGAAAATCCTAGTTCCAGAATTTATCTTTTCTCTTCTTCTCGTTCTATATATTGTAATCTGTGGGATTCATAAAAAGATATATATCGCTGGAGAGTTAGTCATGATTCTTCTCTGCTCCTACTTCTTCCCTGCTATGAGGATAAACTGGGAGCCCAAGCCTTCTTCTTGAAGCTTTGTAATGGCATTTTTTCCACTTACCTATTGATTATTATATTGTGCACAATTTTGGAGCAATATATTGTCTTGTGATGCATTTCGTCCATCCTTTACATATTTTTATCATCTCTAATAGCCTTTATTTCACTGTTGGTATATTGTGCATATTTCTAATGTTCACTATGGGTTTTAGAAGTTGTGCTTAATGGGTTTGTAGTGGTTTTCTGTGTAAATCTATCTCCGGCTTATGGTGAATTTTGTCCACCCTTTTCATTGCTCACCTTTTCCCCATTTCATGCAGTTGGATTCTTGATTAACTTCTCCCCTTTTTTGGCACATCATTTCCTTTAGTTTTTTGCTATGTTTGATTTTTCTTTGACCCTCATCTCATACCATAGAGAAGAGTCAGCTTCTTTAAAATATAGAGGTTACCTTAGGGTGCATGTCCCTTTAACCTAAGGTATCCAACGACTATGGCAGTTCATCTACAAAGATAATCATCAATAATATCCTCGTTGATATCGATGTTGACCTCCTCCTCAATGATGGCAGTCGTTGGTTTGGTTTTAGGTGGTGGAAGTGCTTCAGCATTAATGTCAAAGGGTTATGCCTCAAGACTAGATGTGAAGCTATAGTAGTAGTCTTTTATGAAAACAACATTGTCTACACCCTTAATGAGGAGGATGTCCTCATTTGGTCATGCATCATGAATAGGATTAAGAGCTGGGATTGGGGTGGCATCCAATTGGTCTATTATGACTTGGTATTTTACCATATTTTGTGTGATGATGTAGAGGTATAATTCCATAAAGAGGGAATCCACTTCTAAATGTGATACATGGGGAGGATGGCGTGTGATAAGAAGTATTATAGGGGATTTGTATGGGTAGTTACATAAGTATTTTGATACAACATGTAGTGACATAACTTCATAGGTGCATAATATATGGATAAACAAGCTCATTCAATAGATGTGCATCATGCTTCATATTCTAGTAGGGCTTGACTGATATAATAGAAGGCATGTTCCTTGCCATTTTGGTCTTCATCTGCTAACATTTACTCTAAGGACACCAAAGTGGAATAGGTATACAGTATCAAAGGTCAATTTGGCAAAGGAGGTTATTAGGTTGGTAAAAATGTATGGCGGGCCAAGAATGTGACTCAATAATTTACACTCCTAAATCATTTGTTCTACAAGGGTATCAAGGAAATGAGTAAGAAACACACATGAACCAGAAGACTATGGATAGATTTAAAAGAGATATAGTGATGGATAGGGTCGCATATCTAGAGGGAAATAATCCCTACACTAGGTCAACCTATGGTTTCCCAGGCATGTAGACAAGATAGAGGAGAGTACCCTACTAAGATATCATTACTTGGGTGAGGAGAGGTGTAAATCAAAAATAGATAAGACAAACATGCACAATATGACTAAAATGAGAGTAAAGAGAAGATAAGGATATGATCATGAATAAGATTACTATGGTAACTAGTATCAAAACACATCTAACACTAAGCTAGCTTAGCACAATGAGGGAAGGAGATGAACTAATCTATACAAAATGAAAAAGATAATTAGAGAACTCACCTTGTACATGTAGGGCGGTCACTGATGCATTTATCTCTCCGGAGAAGTGGAACACCAAGAGAGAATCGTTATTAGGTGGAGAAGGGGAAGACCATTCATGTCCTAGACTCACTATAGATGACCCAATAGTGTAAAAAAACTAACCAAGAAGAAGAGTGTCCAATCCAATCCAAGCAAAGTGCAAGATGAACCAAAATCTAGGTGACAAGATGCGAAGATGGTGCAAAATAGAAAATTAGGTGGCAGTTCCTAAGGTTTAGGATTCCATCCTTTTTAAATGTCAAGATGTGGAAATTATATATAGGATGTCATATCCCATGGGCAATGGCATCGGCCAAGAGAAACCTTGCATCGACACCATTTCCCATGGGTTATGGTGTTGTCCAAGGATGGTAAATGAGGTGATGTGTTATGTAAATAAAAAACGAATTTCATAAAACATGGAAAGGGATGAAAAAGGTGCCAATTTTTTAGATACACGAAGAATATCGGGAGTGTAATGTTTATGAGAACTAAGGAGACAAGAATAACTAGTGCAAGGACATCTAAGGCCAAGACCAAATAGTGACACTCTCTCTATGTATTGTCTCTAACTTATAATGATTACATGAATAATCATTCCCCATTCATGGAAGGCCCCTTAAGGAACCCTCTCAATAAATAGATGTATCATTGACCCTTATCTACACAAGGAAATTGTTAGTAACATGTATGAAAGACGAAAAGTAAAATGTTAGGTTTATACAACAAGAGACCAAAATAATAGAAACTTCTGAGAAAGGTACATCCATAGCATTGACCAAACCATAACAAGAGGTTGTCACAACACTCACCAAATTAAAAACACTACAATCTAAAAAATTATGGAAAGCAGAAAAGAATCATATGGAAGAGGAACTAGATAAATAAAAAATGGAAAAAGAAAAAGAGATAAGGAAGTTAAGTATTAGTAGAAAATGAAACTGTGACATTATGTGAGGATGTTGCAAAATAGAGGAAATAAAATTTAAAAAGAGAACAAAAAAGGAAAAAGAACCAAGACCAAGAGGAAATATAAAGAAAAGTACATGAGGTAAATTTTAGAGTGGAAAAGGAGATAAATAAGAAGAAGAAAAATATACTTAGGTCAAAAATGGTATAATAGAAAATGAACAAGATAAAATAAATATGGATGATGATTTTGATGTTAAAAACTAGAGAAAAAGGTGTGTGGTTATTGTTTTTACACACATGATATGGATATATTCTCCAAAACCATATTGGTCAATAGAACATGTAGAACAAAAATAGAATCCCTTAGAGAAAATGAGAAACATGTGTCCATTGCTTGGAATAATTACCATGATATGATAATGGATAAAATGATTCATTTAATATACCGAAGTTAGAACAAATCTCCTAGAATTGAGGGACCAAGACAAAATCCATGGGGATTGGAGGCACTAGAAAAAACAACACCTTATGTAGATTCTGCAAGATGAATATTTTGATGATGAATCTGAAGTAGATCCTGACAAATTTATATTTGAGAGAATGGTAGGATCCTGTGAGATATTCCTCTAAGCTCGTAAAACCAAGTGATTTATTCATCAAACTTATCTTGAGGAAAATATGGATGTTAACAGGGCTTTTCATTATTTGGTTGTCTCAAGGACGAGATAATATTTGAAGTCCAAGGATGATGTTGATAGGGTTCTTTATAGTATGAATCTACTTTGTGATGTTAACAGGATTTATATGAGCATTATACCATACCATGGAAACCATAAACATATTAAAATGATAATAATGAATAATATATAATATTTTACACAAGGAAAATACATAAACATCATGATATATGTAAATAGCCACTAATTAGTTAAGAATGTAAGTGTTAACCAATGGTTACCACGAGTCATTATGAGTGAAAAGACATAAAATTTTCCTTTTAAATGTTATATAATGATGTAAAGTGGGAGGAAGAGAATATCATGAAAATTAATGAGAAGAGTTAATATAATCATGAAAGTGAAAGAGAGGAATCAATGTAAGAAGTGAGAGTCATGAATATAATCGATTTAAGCATATATTTCTAGATTTTATGTAATTATGATCAATATATATGTGATATTTTTTTTGAGACATTCATGACTCACGTATTATGTTTATTCATGTTTAATAAAGGATAAATACTTATTTTAGAAGATATATATCTATACCCTTCTTGGTGATATTAGCTCTATTTGGGATAAACAAACTTATAAGACCCACAATTGTGTCGGGTCTTAAGCCAACATTTTGTTGACACGTTTCTTCATATTATGAAGCTACTTTATGATTTTGGTGGAATTTATATGAGTATTAAAGCATATCGTGGAAGCCATAATTATATTAAAATGATTATAATGAAGAACATATAATAGTTTACACAAGTAAATTACATAAACACCATGATATATATGTAAATATTCACTAATTAGTAGTTAAGAATGTAAACAAGTGTTAACCAATGGTTACCATGAGTCATTATGAGTGAAAAGACATAACCTTTACCTTTTAAAGGCTATATACTGATGTAAAACAAGGGGAGGGAGAATATCATGAAAATGAATGAGAAGATTTATTATAATCATGAAGATGAAAGAGAGGAATCAATGTAAGAAATGAGAGATATGAATATAATTCATTTAAACATATATTTCTAAATTTTATGTAATTATGATCAATATATATGTGATATTTATCTTTTAAACCATTCATGAGTCGAGTATTGTGTTTAATAATGTTGAATAAAGGATAAGTACTTATTTAGAAGAGAGAACTACGTTGTTTGGTAATGTTAGCTCTAGCTGGGATATACAAACTTATAAAACCCACAAATTGTATCAAGTCTTATGCCAACATTTGGTGTCTAATACTAGGTTCAAACTAGGGACCAAATACATTGTAATAATTCTTATACCACTCCATTCCAGATGAAGCCAATAAAAAACAAAAGGGTGAAGAATCAGTAGTAGAATACAAAACTGTAGAGATCCAAAAATATGGGATTGATAACAAAGGTCGTCAAGATAAAATAGAACAAGATCTTATCTCCCTGGAGACAGAGATTACAAATGCGGAAGCATATTATTTTTTTACTATGAGATGGATATGGGCCACACAAGAGGGAAAATAGCATTGGATAGGGTCGAAGAAGAACTCAATCAATAAATCCTCTTCTTATGATATTTCAAAAAATTCAGATGGCACAAGCAGAAGAGATTAGCGGACTTAGCAACTAAGTATCAAGAAAAATAACTAGAAAGATTAGATAAAATAATTGATATGGAAGAATATAGTGCTAATATGGATAGGGAACTTACACAACTACAAAGAGAGCTAGTTAAAACTAGACAAAACTATTTAAGGATTAAAAATAAGAGAACTCCAATATAGCTCATATCAGTTGTCTAGAAGAACACAAAACTATAAATCTGGAATTAATCAATATAAGAACATCTCTCGGCGTGGAAAAAATTCAATTCCAAATCACTACCAAATATGTTAAGTACCTCGTTGAGGCCATAGCATAATCAAGAGGAGTATGTATATAATTCAATTACATTTTTTTGAACCCATCGTGTCCTTCTAGTCAGGAAAGTTAAACAAAGGCACAATGTACTTACACCATATTTATAGGTTCTTGTAAGTTGATGCTTTTGTGTTCCCATTTTTTTAGCATCTACATCCACATGTAGCATCCCATAAAACTTTAGTAAAAGAATAGATTGATAAGATAAAGGCATTGGGAAAGGAGCAATTAAGGAAAGTTAGGACAAGGTTCTTCATCCTAGTTATATCAAGGATGATATTGACGGGGTTCTTTATCAGTTAGAACATTAAGAAGGATATAAAATCCACAAAGAAATGCACACTGCAGAAGAAGATAAAAATTCCACATGACACTAAATTTTTTTGCCGAGAACTAAAGAAGTTACGGAAGACTAGAAAAACATGTGAACCATTAGAAATGTGTCAAAGACTGTAAGAAGCCGTGAAATGAGGGAAAAGTTGTGTAAAAAATGCAACCAAAATAGAAGATACAAAGTCACCACCAAAGGAAGTGACTATTGGGTAACTTTTGGGATGTATATATTTATGTTAATTCATTGTAATAGAGATTGTGTGAAAATTATGAGGGTAATAGGATTTTTTTAAGAGAGAATTAAAAGAAAGAGATTGTAGAATGGAAAGTGATGTAAGCTAGAAAAAATAGTTAAATGAGGAACGAGTGTGTGAGGGGAAAGACCAAACTATGAATTGTACCTAAATTTGGGAAGTTAATATATATATTATCTTGTTGAGTTATCTTATTCTATTCCAATATGTTATAATATTGTTTATTTTACATTATTCACCTCTGGCATATCCCTTGAAAATGAGATAACTAATTAACCCTCACATTAATATGGAAGCTTAAGGTCAACATCAATTATTTATCTCAAAATTAGGGGGTGTACATTTGGTTATTTGGTTTTTGGGATGTGTCCACTTTGAAAATCAATATATATATATATATATATATATATATATATATATATCAATCAAAAAATAGGAAAGATTAGCGGGCCCTAATACATGACTATAACTAACTTTATAATAGAGGGATTTGTAAATATTTTACATAACTAAAAAAAATGGGGGCTCATACACAACACTATGTTATATTTTTGACACAAAAACATGATTACTTTGTATTTTTAACACATTTAAACCTCTTATTTTCCATCATTTTTTAAAAAATAATAGTTTAGAAACTAGCTTTTGAGTACTACAATTATGGTCATTATCAAATTGTCAAATTTTGAGCATATGCATGCCAAATTACTCATGAAATTTTAGATTTTTCTTATTTCAGGAAAAAAAAGTGGCCACTTTTAACTCCCTTTTGGTCCCCCATTTCTATGCACTCACCTTAACAACCTCAATTAGCATGGCACCACAAAAATAATAGCTTCTCATTTAACCATGGGGAAGTGGGGTAGGAGGTATTGATATGCATTTGATAAGGCCTAGGGAGATACTATCTTAACTCTTCCACAAAGAGAGATAGATGGAAGTCCATATGGGAGGAAGAAGAGGGGTAAGGATTGTTTCCTCAATTAGATCTAGGAGGGGTTAAATTAATGTTGTGAATGTGTTTTTGGAAAACATCATTAGGATTAGGAATGTCTGAGACTCTTTCACCTATAACATAGTGATTCTGAGGTCTCGTTAGATCAGTGAGGTTTTTCTTAACTCAAAAATGGAATTGATCTTGAGGTTACCTTAGATGAGGATTTTCAAATGTATGAATAAGAGAATATTTCCTCTTATCCTACTTGATGAAATTCCATAGAGTGATAGGAGAAAATGACCTAACCATGTATTGAAGGTGAGGTTATATGATAATAAGGAATATATCATGAAGAGTGTCATTAGAAAATGTATGTTCAATTTTATTACAAAGAGTCTTCCATCATTTGATAAAGGATTAGACATTTTCATTATCATTATATTTACAATTGATAAAGATGTTTAATTTTTTCTTAGGTAAATCTTGAGAATAGAGTTCCTTGAGACTAGAGGAGGTGCGAGAGGACACTAATTAGGTATACCCCACTAATTTTTTTGATGTCTATTATGCATGATAAAGTTTTACATTCATTTGAAGAATATTTTGTTAGCACTAGCTGAAGAGGGAGAGCAGATTTATTGCAGGTGATCCGAATAAATACAAAGGAGAAATATAAATTAACACAAAGCACAATATTATTAACTTGAATCTTTTACAATACATATGCACCCATATTTATAGGATATGATTTCCTTAATAATAGGAAACCAATTTTTCCTCTATACTAAACCATATGAGCATATGGTTTCACCACTCAACTCAAATACTAATAAGACAACATTTGTTGTTTTATTATCCTAACCATATAACCAATTATTTACAATAACATTTACTAATTACTATCACTCATATATTTACCATATGTAAATGTATATCTCCATTTGTAGCACTAAACCAAGATTTTCCTAACATTCCCTCCCTTATTACGAACATGGGGAAAAATTACTTTGTACTACAACGTGTTTCTTCGTAGCTTGCTCATGATATGGATGGTTTTTAGGAAAATACCAACAACCTCTGAATGGTTTTCCAAGTGACTAACCAAAAATCACACAAATGATGGTTTTAACGACAGTACCAATAACCTCTATATAGTTTTTCTAATGGATTACTAATAACCACAATATCATGATGTTGTAGTAGTATCATCGGCTCTCATCACATTCTTCCTTTAGGAGATTATATATGAAACAACTCACTTATCAAAACACTAGAACAACAGAACATATACTGGAAAGATTTCACATTAACACCTCTAAGCATCGAAATGATCTTAGTTGTAACCACTGCTATCGATTATTGTCACTCGATCTCAAATAGCAAAGGAAACTACCATGGCCACTGTAATTTGCCCTTGACTTTAGTAGTTTTAGGCTCAGAATGGAAATGGAACATTGGTGTCATGTTCCCCCCATATTGTGAAATTTCCACACGCGAACGATGAGAAGAAAACTATATTGAAGTACATACTACTGAACATATCTTGCTAGTTAGATCTTGTTGCACATGGTCACCATTACAAGTGAACATATTCACAAGTGGACCATCTTCCAATAAAGTAAGGCAGACAAACGATCACTGACATACATCTGCACTCCAACACAACTCTTTTCCCAGCATTCAAAATTATATAGGAACACTGAAAACTAAAGAAAATGAAACTGGAACATATGAAATAAAGTAAAAACTCACACCACACATATGTCACCACATTAGATAGTTGACCCTATCGTTGGCGACTGATGAGAGGTCGTTAATTGACCTCCAACCTCTTTTTTCCTCCATCCTCTAGTATCATGATGCTAACTCAATCGGACGTGATCATGATGCATTGTTTCCACATTGAGATTATTATTTTTGTTCCCTCACAATGTGAACACTTTATTTTTCTGAACATCGGTCACCACCGAAATTGCGTCCGTAAGGTCATTTTTTAAATTTTTATAATTTTGACATTTGAATTTAACAAGACGAAAAACAAAACTATTTGTAACAATTTTGACAAATGACGACAATGTACTTGATAACCTATTATTCATCAATTCACCAGTCATTTTTTTTAAGATTAGAATCTTTTGATGGAATGGATGGAGGTGGATTTGTGGATCTAATCAATGTATACTCAAATCAATAATACTTGCTAAAAACTCCTTCAAAGTGAATACAAAAAACCTTTTTTGGAAGTTTTAAAATCTTAATCAATGTGTCTAGATTTCTATAGGGATGTACACATGGGCAGAAGAAATAAACTTGGCATGAAAAAATAGGTATCTTGAATTTCAATTTACTTCCGGGTAAGTGCACCAAGTTGGGGGGCCAAAAGGGGGTCTTAAGTGGACACATTTTTCTGAATAAAAAAACTTCAACTTATACAAGTTTTTCGAAATAGTTACACTCAAAATTGGAAGATGTTGTAGGAATATGAATCGTATAATTTTGAGTCTAGTTTCTAAGCTACTAAATTTTATTGAAAACGGATAAGTTTAAGTGGGTTAAAAAACTAAAATACCAACAGATGCTCGTGTTTTTGTTAAAAAAACATAATAGAGTGACTTTCGTGGCCCCCACAATTTTTCGAGCACCATTTAGTATGTTTGAAAACCCTTTGGTAGAAAGATAGATAGGAGCATTTAGTTTGGGATCCATTTTTTTTAGATTTTTATAGCAATTTTTTTTTATGATTTTTCTAATACATAAATTTTATGTTTTGAAAATAACAGAGCTCGGACAGTGCCACCCCCTAACTACCTCAAAAAATATCAAAAATTAGAATTTTTTTTTGAATATGTATAGAATTATGCCTAGTTTGGGCTAGTATAATTTTTTTTAAATTTTGATCACCCAAAAAAAAGATACACCATGAAAGATAGACATATTTACACTTCAAAAAATAGCTATAAAAATGCATAGTTAGAAAATATATAATATGAAAACCTTATATTAGTCAAAAAATTTGAAAAAATATATTTTTAGAAAGAAGAAACTCTACTCTAAGTCGTGGTATAATTTTTTTTAAATGGATCGATTGCTTTATTTTGATTTATCATAGAGGAAGTGGCATTTTTACATTTTCTTGCAAAAATATGTTGTTTTCTATGTTTGTACAAGTCCATGCCTCAGGCTTGGGGATCCAAACCGGATCTCAAGCCTTAAGGCATGGCTTGGAAAAATAGAAAATACAAAACGTGTACACATTATAATGCATACATGTTACATAACACGTATGTGTTATAAGGTGTACATGTTTTTATATATATATATATTTTGGCCCCCCAACATCCCTTTCATCTCTTTCATGGGAATTCTACAAACATTATGTTTTGTCTGTAATTTTCTCTACATTCTTGCATGATTTTTTAGTAGTTCATTTTGTCCCCTACCCCACTAGTTTATTTTTTCTAATCATGGGTGATAAACGTCGAGCTAAGGACAAGAGGAAAGTCAATAACAAGACACTTGAGCAATTGGAAGAGAAGAGAATAAAGAAATTGAAGAGAATGCAAAAACTTCAAGCATGGCAAGGTACATCCGCTATATCAAATGTAGCTAATGTATTAGAAAATGGGGATGAAATACATAATGAAAATGTAGAGAATAATAATTTTGTAATGAATAATGATTTTGCAATGATTAATGATATTGAATTGAATGATAATGTTGGTATGGATAAAGAAATTGGTATGGATCCAATTTTTGAAACCTTACTTGAGAATCCAAATGTTAACCCAGAAATTTGTATGGAAACTTTGAATGAAGAAAGTAACCTTGTAAACAAATATTCACGTCAAAGTACACCTCCTTCCATTTTGTGAAGAAAACCAATTCAGTTAATTGAAATTGATGAAAAAATTATAAAACCAATGCCTAACAATATGTCTGAAAGAAATGCGAGAAGAAAAGCTAGTGGAATTTGGGATAATTACTTTGAGAATTTAAATAACACACAAAGATGTCAATTATTTGTTACATTGATGAAGTTAATTAAGATGAGACCTATAATGAAGACCCTGGGGTTAAGAACATCTAATGTTGTTGATCAAAATGCATTAATTGTTGAAAACATATATAAAGCATACCAAACTGTAGGTGGAAAAATGTGCACAAAAGATAGTAATGATACACGGTGTGCACTTACTAATTGTATAGTAAGTGATAAAATAGTTAATAAATGCTTGATTAGAAAAACAAGTAGTGCTTTGAAGCTAAACAGAAAAACACTAATGAAAGCAATAGAGAGATGTAAACATCTTGAGTCAGTCAATAACACTGACTAGTGGGATTTCTCTAGCAGACTTCCACGAAAATACAAGAATACATCCGATATTCTAAAAGAATTAATTGTAAAATTTTGGAATGAGAACACAAGGGTGTCACTGAATAGAAGAGATACAGTAAAAAGAAGAATAGGTTCTCATAATCATGAATCGTGTGTAAAAAAATTCTTAGATATGACTCAAACAGAATTTTTCTCTAAGTTTAAGAATGAAAATCCATAAATTAACATTAGCCAAAGATTCTTTGAAATGAGCAAACCCTTTTATGTGAAAATCAATCACTCATGTACCACTTGTTGTTGCAGAAATCATGTTGAATTTTCAATGCATTATGATGATTTTTGTCAAATACATTGTATTTTCCATACTGACATCATGTTGCGGGAGTTTGGAATAAATGTCCCACAAAAATCTTCAAGGGGATTTATTCCAAAAATATTTTGTGAAAAATCAACAAGACAATTTTTTATAAGAAAACATGTTTGGATGGAATCTGCAATGTATGCGGTGGCTTGCCAAATCTGAAAAGTTGTATCCATGAGGAGAGTACATATTCAATAGGAAAAGAATTTCTTGATTTCACCAAATATAAATCAGTGGCATATCAATTAAAATATGGAAAGAATCTAAGAGGTGTGAGATTATTAGAAAACAATTACTTGTATCATAATATATGGTCAAATTCAGAGAGGAAATTTTTTATGAGTATGCAAGACACACACATAGAGCTCGATGGTTAGATGAAAAATTCAAGTTAAGCAAGGACACATTCCCACTTGGTACTATTGTTTTAGTAGTTGACTTTGTAGATAATTACACATTGTAGCCACAAATGGAGGTTCGGTCTCAATATTATAACTTAGTGCAAATTTCTATTTTTGTGCATATAGCATTCATGCACTCTCCTGAAAGTACTGAGCAAGATCAAAAAAAATTAAAAGAGTATCATTTCTACATCAGTGATGATCGGACACATTCTAAAGAATATGTACAAGGTTGTTTCTAGGTGTTTTATGCAAACTTGAATAAGAGGAACATTATTTTCGATCAACATTACATTTGATCAGACAACTGCACATCACAATTCAAGAATGCACGGATGTTTTATTGGCTAAGCAGGATGTCCAAAGAAATAAATTTACAACATATCTAGAGTTTTACTGAGGCAGGGCATGGAAAAGGAGAGCATGATGGTGCAGGAGCATGTGTGAAAAGATCACTTGCAAGAGAAGAGTTAAAGTTCAAGGATGGTGCTAAATTTATTGATGCAAAAAACATTGTTAATTGGTGTGTCAAGAATATGGTCCATGAATCTCAAGAGAGATCAACAGTTCGTAGATATTTTTGGTTGATAGAGGAACAACATCTAGAAAAATTTAAATATTGTATGATAGTTGCAGGATCAAGTGATATGCACTCATTCCGTAGTTCAGATGCAAATGCTTGGACTATTTATACTAGGTACATGACATGTTTTTGTATATCATGCATTGATTTTACATGGAATGAATGTGAGTCACATCAGTGGGTGGATGAATGGACTTGTAGACCTCTAATTCCATTCAACACACATTAAGTTCCACGAGCATTATAATTTGCAAGGTCTTTAAATCAAATGACAACATCACCTGACTTTGACCAAGTCTTTGATTTAGTGCAACAAGGTACATACATATATGTACATGCCATGTTTTAGATTTATAAATTATTAAATGGTCAACTCTTAATGTATTTTTAAATTGACTGAACAGTTTTACTTTGTGATACATAGGGCACGTTTTTACAGTTATTGCAGCGGAATTTAACAAAGAGGGAACAAAATACTTCTTGTCTCGTTGTGTAGAGGGGAAAAAAATTGACTTCCACAGTCATTGATGGTGAAGACCTTGAGTATCCCACTGGGTCAGTGGTAGTCACTGGAACTTGGCTTCGACGATATCCTATCAAAAAATCAAACATTTGGTTGTTTGAAGACTATGAAGTACATCAAAAGATACTTCACTATTGACATTTTGGTCCTTGCAAAAAATATTAAATTGATCAAATATCGAGGTCGGCCATCAAACAAGAATATTTGTGAAGGTTTGTGAATCAGATCATGAAGCAATTCTTACTACTGTCAAGAATAGAGTTGATCCTTGTGGTTCATTGGATTGAATTTGCAAAGGTATGTTCTTCATGAATTTAATTTGAATATTTATTTAAATGATTTTGTTTAAATTTTGTATGATTTAAAATTCTATTTAATTTCTTACTAACATGTTTATGTAGGTTAGTGGTGCCAAAAAAGCTTCCACCTTCATGTGGTTGGCACTGTCAGTAGAGAATTTATTATTCTCGAAGTCAAGTGAAGCTAAGAGAAATTAAATATTAGAAAGGAACAACAAACAGAAATTCTCATTTCACCACCTATATTGTAAAAATATCTTATTAAAATTCTCATTTCACCACCTATATTGTATGAACCACCTATATTATTCAGGTGATTGGCAAAGGACAACCTTACACTGACTCAGACTACAGTATTTCATGTGTTTGCAAATAGTAGGACAGTAAGAGAACCGAATGGAGATGGATAAAACCACGAGAGGATTTCGTAGAGGGCCTTGACATGGAGGTATCGGATCTAATGACACTTCTCTAGGTGTCACAAAGTCTGAGAAATCACCCGTCGAAGATATAGCGTGTTTTTGCCTTAGGGCTCTTAAGGGACTATGCCCGGACAAGGTTTCCCGAAAGCACGGGTAGCGTAGGGAACAAAACAAAGCCTCCACTAGCATTCACTTAGCCACCCTGATGTGTTGGCATAGTTGGTTTGGTCCCATGAGCTTCCGTTTGCAAACTATAGCGTCTAGGCAGCTCGTACACTGACTCAGACTGTAGTATTTTGCATGTTAGCAAACAATAGGGCAACGAGAGAACTGAATGGAGATGGAGAAAAACTAGTGAGAGGGATTTTGTAGAGGGTCCTAACATGGAGGTCTCAGATCTAATGAGATGTCTCTAGGTGCCATGGAGTCCGAGAAATCACCATGTCGAAGATATAGCGTGTTTTGGTCTCAGGGCTCTTAAGAGACTACGCCCGAACGAGGTAGCCCAGGAAAGCACGGGGAGAGTAGGGAACCAAAAAAAATTCTCCACTAGCATTCACCTGGCCACCCGCAATGTGTTGGCGTAGTTGGTTTGGTCCCACAAGCTATCGGTTTGCAAAATATGAACATCTAGCAGTCCTTACACTGACTCAGACTACACTATTTCGTGTGTTTGCAAACAATAGGACAGCGAGAGAAAAAATGGAAATGGAGAAAACCGTAAGAGGATTTTGTAAAGGGCCCTAACATGGAGGACTCGAGATCTATTGAGACTTATCTAGGTACCATGGAGTCTGATAAATCACCCGTCGAAGATATAGTGTGTTTTGGCCTCAGGGCTCTTAAGGGACTACGCCCGGACGAGGTAGCCCAAAAGCATGGAGAGCGTAGGGAACCAAAATAAAGCCTCCACTAGCATTCACCTAGCCACCCCGATGTGTTGGCGTAGTTGGTTTGGTCCCACAAGCTTCCGTTTGCAAACTATATTGTTGGTTGGTGAACGCTAGTGGAGGCTTTTTTTGTTCCCTACGCTCCATGTGCTTTCAAGCTACCTTGTTCGGGCGTAATCTCTTAAGAGCCCTAAGACCAAAACATGTTATATCTTCGACATGTGATTTCTCTGACTCCATGGCACCTGGAGACATCTCGTCAGATCTAAAACCTTCATGTTGAATCCCTCTATGAAACCATCTCGCGGTTTTCTCCATCTCTATTCGTTTCTTTCGCTGTCCTACTGTTTGCAAATGTACAAAATATTGCAATCTAAGTCAGTGTACAGTTGTTAGACGTTACATTTTTCAAACAGAAGCTTGTGGGACTAAACCAACTATGCCAAGACATTGGGTTTCCAAGTAAATGCTAGTGGATGATTTTTTCTTTCTTCCCTACGGTACCCATTCTTTCGGGCTACCTCATATGGGCGTAGTCTCTTACGAGCCATGAGGCCAAAAACACACTATATCTTCGACGGGTGATTTATCAGACTCTATGGAACCTAGAGACCACTATTGTCACATCCAATACCTCCATGTTAAGGACCCTTTACAAAATTATCTGTCATGATTTTATCCATCTCCACTCGGCTCTCTCACTATCATATTGTTTGCAAACACGTGAAATACTGCAGTCTGAGTCAATGTAGGACTTCCAGATGTTATAGTTTGCAAATGGAAGCTCATGGGACTGAACCAACTATGTCAACATGTCGGGGTGGCCAAGTGAATGCTAGTGGAGGATTTTTCTTGGTTTCATATGCTCCTCGTGCTTTCAGGGTACCTCGTCCAGGTGTAGTCCCTTAAGAGCCCTGAGGCCAAAACATGCTATTATTCGACGGGTGATTTCTCAAACTCCATGGAACCTAGAGATGTCTCGTTACATCTGAGACCTCCATGTTGGTGCCCTCTACAAAATCCTCTCGTGGTTTTCTCCATGTCCATTTGGTTCTCTCGTTGTCCTATTGTTTATAAACGTGTGAAATATTCCAATCTGAGTCAGTGTAGGGCTCCCAGACACTGTTGTTTGAAAATGGTAGATTATGGGACAAAACCATCTGGGAAAACATGTCTAGATGGCTTGGTCAACACTAGTGGAGGATTTTATTTAGTTCCTTATTCTACCCGTGCGTTCAAGCTACCTCGTTCGAGCATAGTCCCTTAAGAGCCTTGACGCCAAAACATGTTATATCTTCGATGGGTGATTTCTCAGACTCCGTGACACCTAGAGATGTCTTGTTAGATCCAAGACCTCTATGTCAAGGCCCTCTATGAAATCATCTCGTGGTTTTATCCATCTCCATTCGGTTCTCTCACTGTCCTATTGTTTGCAAATGCGTGAAATACTACAATCTGAGTCAGTTTACGGCTCCCAGATGATATAGTTTGCAAACGGAAGCTTGTGGGACCAAACCAAGTACACCAACATGTTGGGGTGGACAGGTGAACACTAGTGGAGGATTTTTTTTGGTTCACTATGCTATCTGTGCTTTCAGGCTACCTCGTCCGAGCGTAGTCCCTTAAGAGCCCTGAGGCCAAAACACGCTATATCTTCGATGGGTGATTTCTTGTACTCCATGGCACCTAGAGAAATCTTGTTAGATCCGAGACCTCCATGCAAGGTCCCTCTACAAAATTCTCTCGCGGTTTTCTCTATGTCCATTCGGTTCTCTCATTGTCATATTGTTTGCAAACACACAAAATATTGCAGTCTGAGTCAATGTAGGGCTCCCAAACATTGTAGTTTGCAAACGGTAGCTTGTGGGACCAAACCATCTCGGAAAAAATGTCTAGATAGCATAGTAAATGCTAGTGGAGGATTTTATTTGGTTCCCTACGCTACCCGTGCTTTCAGGCTACTTCGTCTGGGCATAGTCCCTTAAGAGCCCTGAGGCCAAAACACGTTATATCTTTGATGGGTGATTTCTCAAATTCCATGGAACCTAGAGATGTCTCAATAGATCTAATACCTCCACATTGGGGCCCTCTATGAAATCCTCTCACGGTTTTCTCCATCTCCATTCAGTTCTCTTGTTTTCCTATTATTTACAAACGCTCAAAATATTACAGTTTGAGTCAGTGTAGGGTTATGAGACGTTATAGTTTACAAATGGAATCTCATGGGACCAAACCAACTATACCAACATGTCATGGTGGCCAGGTGAATGATAGTGGAGGCTTTGTTTTGGTTCCCTATGATACCCGTGCTTTCAGAGATACCTCGTTCGGGCATATTCCCTTAAGAGCCTTGAGGCCAAAACACATGCTATATATTTGACAGGGTGGATTTCTCAGACTCTATGGCACCTAGTGATACGACTCATCAGATACTGAGGGCCTCCATATTAGAATCCCTATATGAAAATTATCTCCCAGTTTTTCTCCATCTCCTTTCGGTTCTCTCGTTGTCATATTGTTTGCAAATGTGTGAAATATTGTAGTCTGAGTCAGTGTAGAGACTCCCACACACTGTAGTTTGCAAATGGATAGGCTCATGGGACTAAAACCAACTGTGCCAACACATATAGCATGGCCAGGTGAATGCTAGTGGAGGCTTTTTTTGGTTCCCTACGCTACCCATGATTTGTTTTAGTTCCTTAAGATCCCTGAGGCTAAAACACGCTATATCTTCGACATGATATTTCTCAGACTCTGTGGCACCTTGAGATGTCTCGTCAGATCTGAGACCTCCACGTTGGGGCCCTCTAAAAAATCCTATCATGGTTTTATCCATCTCCATTTAGTTCTCTCATTGTCATATTGTTTGCAAACGCGCGAAATAGTGTAGTCTGAGTCAGTGTAAGGTTGCTAGATGTTGTATTTTGCAAACAGTAGCTTATGGGAGAAAACCAACTATGCCAACATGTTGGGTTAGCCAAGTGAATGCTAGTGGAGGCTTTTTTTTGGTTCCCTACGCTCCCCATGATTTCGGGCTGCCTTGTTCGGGAGTAATTTCTTAAGAGCCCTGAGACCAAAACACGTTATATCTTCAACATATGATTTCTCAGACTCTGTGGTAGCTAGAGACATTTCGTCAGATTTAAAACCTTCATGTTGAATCCCTCTACAAAATCCTCTCCCAGTTTTCTCCACATTTATTTGGTTCTCTTATTGTCCTATTATTTGCAAACACGTAAAATAATGCAGTTTGGGCCAGTATAGGGCTCCCAAATGTTGTAGTTTACAAACGGGAGTTCGTGGGACCAAACCAACTACACCAACATGTCGAGGTGGGTAGGTGAACGCTAGTGGAGGATTTTTTTTGGTTCCCTATGCTATTCATGCTTTCCGACTACCTCATCCGAGCATAGTCCCTTAAGAGCCTTGAATGACTAGATTGGCTTAAGAATGAATTTGATAGGGGTATGTCTAAGAACACGTGGGAGTTACCAATCACCTAGTAAATCTTTCTTATTTAGTTTTGGATGGGAGTCAGCTGGCCTATGGCTTAGTAACGTTTCATTCATTGATAATTTATGCTATGATAAACCCATGGATGCTTTCAAAATCACATTCAAAAAGATAGGGGTAGTCATCAAGCCTAGTGAAGGGTGTGATGTGATTTCCAAATAACTTGAAATGCCTATAGATTTAAAGGTAATAACATGAATTGGACAAGATTAGACAATCAAGAATCATTGAGTGTCTGAATCAAAATTTCATTGCATCTGGAGACATTCTCAAGCATTGGAGTAATGTATATGGAGAGACATTCTCAAAATATCAACAGATGAAATGCATCAAATTGTGACGACTCTCAGGTGTTTTAACAGGGGAGAAGACTAAGAAGCATAGAAGAATGTAGTAAGTGCATGATAAGATAGGAACCAGTACAAAAATACTATGAGCAAGAAGAAGCGCAAGTAAGGTAAATACACATATACACATTGATAAATTGAATGAATAATTACTCAGACTAGGTAACTCTTTATATACATACATTATATAAATATTGATTTCCAAAGTTTGATGCATATTATACATTGAAAATGCTAGTACATGTACATCACCAATAAATGAAAACATAATCGATGATGTCTTAAATATTGTCAAAAGCACATCATATTAGTTTCTTGCGAAAATAATCTCAAAAACGTAAGGTCTCATACAAAATTATCAAGTTCCAAATAGTATTTTAATGTGCATAATAAATACAAAAATGCCCAAATAGGTCATATACCATCAAGTTCAAATGTCATATAGGCGTACATACAATGCCATGCACATAGGCATACAAAAACAATGTCATGTAAGACATATATATTTCCTACTCATCAAAATCTATCCATCTCTTGGCCTTGCTCGAAGGACCTACCTTAGATGAAGATGAAGATCTATGAAATGACTTTAGATCGTCTGAGCCCATGTTTCGAGTCCTCTTCCATTGAATACTCGCCTGTAGATGATCCTGTAAATGAAAACAATATTTTTTTGTCAAAACTTAATTTATATATGTTTTCAACATGTATTTAAGACCATTATAGAATGAAAGTATTTACATAAATACACAAACTTGCCGCAAGTTGTCGATCACGCCGAATTTGCATCTCATGCTCATATGAGTCATCAGGAGCTCCTGTAGTACGAATGGGGGTACAAAGATGATGAGATGGAGGACTCCATGCCCTCGAAGTCAAAATGGAGGGGGTTGAAGTTCCCTATATACACATAAGAACATAAAAACTAACATCAGAATTAGCGAAAATAGAACTAAGTACATATATGTACATAATGACAATATTTTAACTAATTTTATCAATAGAGAACTATTGTTTTTACCCTACCACGCCTGTGAATCAAATGAACAGGGTTGTTACCTGTCACATGTAACTCCTGCATATACACAATGAAGGACATTATTAACATAATTTAATAATTCTACAATGAAATACATTACTAACATGTAATTTAACATAATATGAATTACATAAGAAATTTAACAAAATGTACGTGTTGTTTGAATACCTCAGTGAGTTGTTGCGCAAATGAAATCGCAGCGACAAAAACTTTATGTACTTGTCACAGAGATGGTGGGGTTCCAAGAGAAGTCAACATCTTTATCAAACATGTATATCACGTGAGTTAGATGGACATACAAGAGCATACATATATTTGACTTCAAAACTTACACACACACACACACATGCAAATATATATATATATATATATATATATATATATATATATATACACACACACACACATGTGTGTGAAAATTTTACATAATTAACATTCTAAATTACCTATGTGAATGTATGTGTGTGCATGGTGCTCACCGCCTATGGTTGGGATGAAGATGGGCCTCCCGTGTGCTGTAATATCAATGCATTTACATGTACAAATACAATTATTTCAAAAATTTAACATATATAAGTAAATCAAGTATGCCAAAAATTTTGTAACACACATAACAAAACATAAAAAATTTACCTGCAAAGGTGACACCGATGAATGTAATCCAATTGTCTCACTCAAAAGGACATCTGACATAGTGACATTATCGTGTGCACCCCTAGCACCAGGTGCACCAAAATCAGTACGCATGAAAGTATCATCCTCCTCGGGCCCCAAACATATGCTACCACATGACGAGAAAAGATGTGGCCTTATGCTAGTACTCCCTGAGGGAATACTCTGTGTACCTCCATGAGCATCTGGCTCAGAAATCTCCCTCGTATGTCAAACAAGGGTCACAAATAGCCCCTAAAGCACATGGAGTGTATCAATCTCTACTGTCTCCTTCACTGGTTGAGGGACAATCTTAGTGTGAGGGGGCTTCTTTGTGGGGAATCTACCCTAATGAATAGGTGCACGTTTGTGCACCTGATCAATCCTATGCAAATCCTTTCCCTTGGCCCTAGAAATCTCAGAAATCAAAATAATTTAGGATGTTGTTGAGGATAAACTCGCAATAGACTTTCCTCAGAAAGTATAGCAGTACCTTGTTGTTATTACAAGGTGGAAAATCAAACACCATCCACCATCGGTCCCAAAAATTGTTTTTAATCAAATTATTATTGCACCAATGGATGGGAAACCGTTTGCATGACAATGGAATAGGAAAATTAGTGCGGGGGTCCGTCAATAAGGTGCATATGAGGTCTTTTGAAATTTATTTTTTCTTTACATCCACATATGACAATTTTTTGGAATAATAAACCCTACAACCCTCTCTGTAAGTTGTCCAACGATCAATTTTCCCCATTTCCACGTCAACTTGAACAAGTAATGCCTCTAACGTGTTTGTAAGAGAGGCACAGTGGGGGTTTGTAGATTGTGAATCCCTCATTGTTTTGATTAAATCCTCAATTTCAATTTTATTTTCAACTATGTGGCCTACTAAATCTTCTTGACAACCTGGGGGATGTTGAGAATTTATGGGAGTATCGGGAGGGATGACAGGAATAACAAGGTTTGGTTATGGTTGATTCCCTCGACCTCTAACTATGACGATAAAAAATATGTATTCAATTCAAATTTGAATCTATAATTACCATATTTCAATGTAATTTTGAGAAAATAATTATTCTTACCTCTTCTCCGTGGCGCCATTGTCGATTCAGATCTTTCCAGTGATCCAGAAACGATCCTTTGAGCTTGAGATCCAGCTGAATGAAAAAACGTGAGGGCACGGTTAAGCTCTGAAACTCGCATTTAAGGGAGATAAAATGATAGAGGCTCAGACCTCTTTTTTTCTTTATAGTAAGCATAACATGTACACGTTATGTAACTTGTATGCATTATGCCTCGGTAAATCCCAAACCTGAAAATTTAAAATGCAATCACGTTATAATAGAACGTGTACGCGTTTTACTTATTTCGGGTTTTTATCTACTTTTTGGCCCCCCAACTTCGTGCACTTACCCTTCCTTCTCTCTGACTTCAGATTTAAGTTGGAGACAACAAGATGACTATTGTGGCAACTACATAAATAAATGCAGGAAAAGGTAATTTAGCATGCAATGACTCTTCACAATCAACCCTTCCAAACACGTGATGTTTTGAGGGAGAGAAAATTGTTGTTTTATTAATACAAATCCAAATTGTGCAGGAGATCTTGAACCAATGTAATCTAATGCTAATTTAATGAATCCATTCCAAACTTGACACAGTAATAAAACACGGCTCATAAGAAGATTATACGGTGAAGAGATGATACGGTAACACCATACATGAGGGTATTAAATAAAAGAGATCTACCCCGCGTAAAAATTCAAACTTCCATCACAACAGAGGAACCAAAATGCTCTGATACCAGATGAAGAGGGAGAGAAAAGTTATTGTAGGTGATCCAAACAAATACAAAGGAGAAATACAAATTAATATAAAGCACAATATTATTAACTTGAATCTTTCACAATGCATATGCACCCATATTTATAGGATATGATTTCCTTAATAACAAGAAACCACTTTTGTCTCTATACTAAACCATACAAGAATATGGTTTCAACCACTTAACCCAAATACTAATAAAATATCCTTTTTGTTTTATTATCCTAACCATATAACCAAAGATTTATAATAACATTTACTAATTACTATCATCTCATATATTTACCATCTGTAAATATATATCTCCATGTGTGGCGCTAAACCAAGATTTTCCTAACACTAGCATGTTTCCAACTCATTTGGTCAATGAGTTACAAAATAAGTTGAATTCGATCATTAGAAGTCTAGAATTTTTAGAAGAATTTATGTTAGTATTTTGAGGTGCATTTTTGTTAACACCTACTGAATGAGAAGGATTGGTGTCAAAATATTTTTCCAAGTGACATTATATGTGTGTATACACTTCCATATTTGCATAATAACTTTAAGAGGTTGACCAGCAAAAATTTGTGTTATTTTCTTCTTCTTTCTCAAATTCTTCCTCTTGGATTATATTGTTGGTACAGGATCAAGTATTCCTTCTATTTTTTTCTTTTTTACTATTTCGTTGGTGTTGGTTATGTGAATATTGAAATCATAGTAGAAGGGTATAGGCTTAAGGGAGGATTCCCAATTGTTAGTTTGGGAATATTTTTTTGGTTAATAAATTTGATAGTCAAAAAGACAATTCATGTTAAAAATATTGAAAAATATTTAGGGAAGATTTAAAATTATTTTAGCAATATTTGAATAGATGAGAGATAAGATATATAATAAGGAAATGTGAATGTGACTTAATCAGAAGAGAGTAAGATTCACATCGATTTCACCATAGTTTAATGATGGTGACATTGAAGTGAAGATAATATAAAAGGAAGCCTGAATATGACTCAATTAGAAGAAAGAGTAATATTCACATCAATTTTTCCAAAGTGTAATGATGGTGAAGCTAAAGTGAATATAAGATAAAAGGAAATTTGAATGTGACTCAATTAGAAGAAAGAGTAAGATTATGTCGGGTTCACCAAATTGTAATCAAATAAAGAATGTCTTAATACAATATCCTCTTTTTATATCTATAATGGGTATTCTAGATTAGAATCATGAGATTTTCCATGGTAAATATGCACACCTTAATGTTGTAAGTTGTAAAAGACATGGATTTAGGAAGGTGATAATCCACTCTTTATAAGAGATGTAGGGTTCTAAATCATAGATCTAAACTAGGGTAATGGTGTCTAACTAGGTCCTAATAGTAAGTCAAAAATAACAAGGTATTAATCAAATTATAACAATATATTTATTATTATGCTAGGGTTGTAAACATGATTTGTAAAAGATTGTAAATCCTAAAGGGTAGTTTATAAGACAAGGGATGATAGATAAATAATGCAATAGACTAATAATATGATTCTCTACTCTAACTTATGCTTGACGATGTCAAAAAAGAATCCAGATCTAAAATAACATAAAGGAAAACAGAGATTACAGAAACATATCTAACTATAGAAACCATCCACATATTAATGTACCCCAGGTTTAATATCTCTTTATGAGAGAGTAGATGTGGGGGATCACAAATGAATAAGAGAATACATAGGAAAATCTCTTATTAAAGACTCCAAATATTGGGTAGACCAAAGTAAGTGGAGCTCCTATGCTTGGGAATCCTAAATACCCAATGTTTCAAGTGTAGAATGGAAAAAGATAAGCAAGACCAATTACAAGTTAAGACCTCTAAGTCTTTAAGGAAAATATTGATGAGTTCCAAAAAACCAAATGAGTGATGAAAATGTTATTGAATGAGGACTCAAATGTTGAGTATATATCAAAATCATGATTAGACATTACATTTTCTATTAGCTAATGGTATCAACTATTGTAGATATTACTAGTTGTTAAAAATTTTCATACAAATGGTATCGACCATGGTTGATATTGTCAGTTGTGGGAAATAAAATATCATGGGGGCTGAAAAGTGTGTCTAGATGATGGAGGGAGAGTCAAATCTGGTGAAAGGTGTCATGAAAAAGGTATATGTGTGGTGAAAGTAGGTATAGATGTGACTATACGAGTATAGTAAGGTGATGTCATATGGAGGTGGTAAAATATGACTATAGAGGTATGAAAACATTTGAAGTGTGATATAATTTGGCTACACATCAAGGCCCTCTCATAAGTATCACTTCTAACAAATCCTGATGCAAACTAGTTATTGTTACATGTGTATCCATTTTTGGTCACTCCCTACACTCACAGTCAATGTCCCTGAGGGACACCTCTCTAGAGAAGCCAATGTGTTTATAGTGCATACGATAGAGCCAAAGTTAGTACAATTGAAAAATAAGGTTTATACATTACCCATCTCACTATCTTTATATTCTCTTATAAGGAAAATAAATTAAGAGGCTAGGGTTAATGGTTTAGAGAGTAGTTATCTTGCAAACAAATTCTTAGAAGAGACTATTAATAGTGTAAGTCAATCAAGGTCAATAATTTGATTAACACTCCTAAAATCTCTATTAATAGTTGTATGGATAAGTGTTGCACCATTAGGTGAATAATAAACATATTAAATTACAAATAATATAACAATGCATCTTAAAATCATACAATATTGTATGGAAATTTAATATACTAATAATTCATAAAGGAAATAATAATAAAGACAACATAACTAGATTGGAGAATTATCACTCTCCTGAAATACCTCTTACAAAAATATTGTTAGGAAAAGTATTTCCAAATGAATCAAAATTATGATGAACAGATATTGTTTTGGATAAAGAAAATGAGATTGCTATGTGGGGGATACATTATATTACATTACAACATAATTTTGGATTGGGAAACTACGAAATGGACCCAACAAATATTCCAAAATTATCTAATCATCAATCTTGACTTTGAAAAATATTATGATAGAACCAAATAGGCCATTTATCCTCAATATGTTACTCAATAGGTAGGGATTTGGGAATAAAATGATTCACTGTATTAAAATATTATTTAATGACACCTCATCTAAAATTTGTAGGAATGATTCTCTCACCAAATCCTTTTCTCTTCAATTATTCATTCACCATGAGGATATCTTCTAAATCTCTTTACTTATATGTAGTTAGTCATGAATGCTCTTAGATACATGTTATAAATTAGCACATGGCATGAAGATAATTTATGGTATCTCTCTTCCTAATGGGACCTATATGATTTAAAATTTCATTTTTTTGGATGATAATATGTTTTTCCTTTGCATAAGAATGTAGAGGAAATTTAGTCATCTAATGATAGGTTTGGATTTGTTTGTGTTATAATCAAGCTCAAAAAATTTGTTGTAAAAAATAGAATTCAGTATGGTATGATCTCCCACTCCCCATTAAATTCCTCCTAAATAGCATCAAAATTGTATGGCGAGATTACTAAATATTCAGGTATCCTCCTTCAAACTCATAGTCTCTCTAAGATTGCATGAGATGTTGGTTCCTAAATCAATTTCATGCAAAATTATTTGATTTTTGGGGGTATACATTACTCATCATTTGTCAAGAAGAATTTATGTTACAAACAAGATAGTTATTGCTACTTCGCGTATATTATCCCTCATTTTTGTTACCTTCTAAATCTCTAGTTTGATAACACTTACCAAGTTCATCAAGATTTTCATTTGGGATAAATGGGATGGAAGCAATAGATATTTAGAAATCATATCTTGGAAGCAATGCAATCAACCTAAGGACAGAATTAGGCCTTGGCAACATCATGAATCCTTGCACACAAGGTAAATGTTATAATTTCTAAGTGGATCACTTGATGCTCTTCATGGTTATGAGGCATTGTAAATTCTTGTTCATTATAAGATATTTTAATCATGTAGTTAAAGGAAAATGGTGTTAAGTGAATTTTTATCGATTAATTATTGTAAATATTTTAATTTTCTTAAATCTTCTCCTTTAATATTTTTTGGAAATCATGACACAAGAAGTTTATATAATTTTTGAGTGGGATGATAAATCCCTTCATCATGGGCTTAGCTGTTCCCACCTCCTCTATTTGGTGTAGTAAACACTGTAAAAATTAATGATATTTCCCATTTATTTACATCCTAGGCTCAAAGGTATACACTTGTTGAAAAAAGGAACATTATACAACAATTTGGGGACCTCTTGCACATGTCATGCTCCCAATGGAAAATTTGGTCTTTTTTAGAAAAGAAAATGTCCATTTGCATGATAACAACAAGATATCGATAGCTGAAATGACACAACTCATGGATACCTCACTTCTTGGCAAAATGTCCTTTCTTGCTCAACACAACTTTGTAAAATATTGGAGATGGCTTAGCAATAGCAGACTAGAAAACCTCCCACTTGATTATATTTACTGAAAACACATCTTAGGATTGTCTGTGGAACAAAGAATCAACTTGAAATGGAAATGCAAGTTTAATGAAGAAAAATGGAAACATCTTAGAGGTTGTTATTTGGGATTTTAAAGGTAGTGCAAAGGCTCAAACCATTACTTCGAGGCTTCTCTTCCACAATCTTTCTATTGGCAACAACATTGAATTTCTTCTTGTCAGTAATTTTAAGTGTCCAACCTACAATCAACTTGAGATTGCCAGTAATGTCTTTTAGAGGTGTAGACTTTCTTAATATATGTGAGTTTTTGCCCAGAATGATTTCCATACATTTATTATCTTGGAAATGAGTTGTTCTAATCTTAAATACATCTCATTATGTGGTTGGATGTTTTAGAAAACTAAATATTAAATATTTATAGAAGAACAAATACATTGTTATTTTTTATATATCTTGCATTTTGTTTGAAGTTACTTAATACTAATATTATATTACAAAACTTTTACCAACACCCATTCATTTAACGAAAGATTTAAAAATGAATTAGTGAGCTTGGAAATGATCAAGTGAATAGTTTCACATATAAATAGTTTTATAGATTTGTAAGCTTTTATGTTTGAGTCGGAATCATCAATGGTAAATTAAATGAAGTACCACTATATAATCTACGTAGTGGAATTGGTATGATCATAACAAGTCTACTAGTTTTGTTTTTGTGGTTACCCGTGCAAGTAAGGCACGTATCCAATTATTATCACCCTCGACTCTCAACGTTGACATGGCACTCGACGGCTTTTGAAGGAAAAGCCTTGTGCAAATACATTTCGATCGAAATTATTAGGAAGATTTCAAGGGAGTTTTTGAAAGCGTGGTAATTTTTAGCGTCACGCTAAATATCAACTTTGTCACTAATTTCCTAATCCTGACGGAGACGGAGGCATCGACATTGTGTTTATTTGAGCACAAGTAGGTATTATGATTCGAAGATTGCCAATTTGAAAAAGCAAAGTCGCTTTTAAGTTTTAAGGTTGGAGATTAGGTACTTGAAGTCTGGCAATTAAGACATTCACGAATTCGTTTATGAGAAAAAAAAAAATGGAGAGGTAGAGTCCACCGGCCACCTGCAAAACAGGTTTTGTTATAATTACAGATTTGTGACAGAGGGAGGGGGCGCGCATGAATGGCCAATGCCAATGCCAATGCCTTTGTGAGAATGAGTCAGAAGTTGACTGGAGTCAAATTGCAGCTGCCATGTAAACCCAAAACCTGACACGATTTCCCAACTCAATCCGACAAGCCTGCAAATACTGTGTAGAGGATTAACTGCGGGAGCACTTCGAGGAGACTGGCTACAACTTAGATTCACGTGTTGGAAGTTGGAACCTCATTATGTAGTGCTTTTTGCCCCCCTCCCCTCCACTGTAGTCTGCAGCCTGTACACTGCACAGCAATTATTTCACAGGGGGACATGATAGCAACCCTTCGAACCAAATTCCTCCCTTGTTATGCTCGCACTTCATGCATTGTCATGTCTCACTCTCCCGCTCCGCTCTCATTATGGATCGCCACCCCCACCACCACCGGCACCGGCAGCCACACCGGCACCGGTATCCGCCTTGTCTACATTCTCCATTCAAATCTATATGACTGTTGTATAGCTTCGCTGCCTACTGTCCAGCAAATATTTAATCGTCTCCTTCCCTTCCACTTCCAGGCGCCGGCATGGACTTACAATCTAGTCCATTTTTTAAAAAAAAATTATTTAAGGCCAACTGCATACAGTTATAATCAATCTCCTTGTTCACCAATGCACCACACTTCGACTCAGTCCAACTTCCAGGAAACTAGGGATTATGACTACCAGATTTTTATTATTATTATTTGGCTCTGGAAGATTTTTGCCAGCTGTATTTGTTCTCGCAACTGGAGCTGCGTAGTGGTCATTAATATAGGATATCACTTGTGCGCCGAAACCGATATTAAATGTTTTGAACTCAATGACTACATTCCAAATTAGAGGGAGACCCCAAACACACATGTAAATTCCAAATTTAATTAATATCCATTAGTTCCTGTTAAAGACGGTTAGGGAATTAGGAAATATAGTTACCCAGATAAATTCCTTAATCGCAATCGGCCGCCGGAACCCTTAACATTCGCCTTTCAGTTTCATGATTTCTTTTCCATGCCGAAATATCCTATAGTGGGATAAGTTATGCGTTTGAGCTCTCTCTCTCTCTCTCTCTCTCTCTCTCTCTCTCTCTCTCTCTTGCTGTGCAATTTTACTACTTCAACAAACCGTTTCGATCCATTCAGATTCGTCTATGTTGCTATTTTTATAATTCAGAAACAACGTCTGCGAAAATCACTGAAAATGATTTTACTCACTCAGATGCTACGATATGATCCAAGTCAAGAACGTAACGGGGCTTGTGAAACGTCGCAGCTACGGCTTTACTTTGCTTCAAACAACTTGAGATCACATGAAATTATCACAACTGTAGAAATATTTGAGAAAATAAATGGATTAATTTTTCACAAGAAGCTCACATTTGATGCAAACTATGTCAATGACGAAGAGTCCATACCTGCAACCCAAGCAAGAGCCATAAAACTAAAATTAAGAAATGAGCCGATGACAAAAGAGCCGTCTGTCATCTCAATCTGTCTGTGTCTATGTTAGCAATTAAGTAGGGAAAGGGAGTGTCTCCGCTAATCTCCACCTAAATCACAACCAGATGGTCAACAGAGTTGCAGCTAAACACACACGGCGACAATCTATTCATCAAAATATGCTTGTTTAAAGGAAAACTGCATATTATGGGTGTGTGAATGTCCCTTCAACTTCGAACACGCCACACTGGAAAAAGGAAAGAATTCATGTAAAGGCAAATCACACAAACTTTCATGGGAAGGTACTTGCAATAATTATTTACATGGAAAACATAAAAGGCCTTTTTGGCACTCCAACGAAGTGTGAGTTTGACTCTACTTCTACTTCTCATTTATGAATGCAAGGGATCGTTACCTCATTATCTGTGCTTCCCTAAAATACTTGTTATCTTTTACATTGGTGAGTAGTCATGGACTTAAATATTCCAAACACCGGCGCTGCTTCGATAATGGGGATACAGAACTTTCCAATGCCTTATTCTATTGTCTGCACAAAGTCTCCGTCTTTTTAATATTTTCATCGAGGAAGCGGCAAAGTCAGAAACCGAGTGACATTGTATTTAGCTAGCTAGTCAAATCACGAGACATCTTTTTCTGTTTCTGGGAAGATGAAATAGGTTTGAATGGTCATCACTCTCCCCCTTCACACGCTTAGACTTTCAGAAAAATACGCATAGCCTGTTTAAATGTACGCTTCCAATAGGTATCTGAAATATTTTTTAATTGATTTCTTGATGTGGGCACGACCCGTGTGGCACAGTTAGGTTTTCAGAAAAAAGGAGATGAACAGAAATCTGGAATCACAATACAAACTTCGTCTGCTGAAAAATTAACTTACGGGAAAGCGGTGACATGCTAAATCTCTGCGTCCTGACTATAATCAGACTGGATTGAAAGGCAAACATTTTTAGTTATCGTTTCAAAATAGCATGTTTTCATTGGGAAAAATTAGAAGCATTCATAATTTGATTTGTTGAAAAATATAAAGAAGTTAACAAGTCGTGATAAAAAGCAGTCACTGTATATATAAATAGAAAGTAATCCTGATGCATTCAAAAACAAGACTAACTAAAAAGAAATCGGTGCACATTCATTGATATTAGAAAGTTGTGTTACAGAAATCCCGAAACTGTTTTGCCGGCGATTGAGACAATCAATTATTTGATCGATCGACCAATTTCCAGCTAAAATTTAAGTACCTACCTGAAAAGCTTAACTCACTTGCTATAAGAAGATGAGGGTTTCCACATGAAATGAAACAGATTCAGAACGGCAAGTGCCTTCACTTGCAGAGATGATGAAGAATAAATAGAGGTAAATAAAAACAATTATTACTACATTATATAGGCGTTTCAATAAGCGTTTTCTCAAGGAGCTCTTCTAGCCAAAAGGAGATGATCCAGAAAGAAAAACGTGAAGACACCAACACAGCTGATGCGCATCAACATTCGCTATGCACTCGAAATTAGGCCCGGTAATCCTGCATAAAAATAAGATGCGTATAAAACGTTAAAGACCATAAAAAGAGAAAAGATGCTAACTGAACGTATAATGGACAGGTTGAGAAGATCGAAAAACATTTCATTACCGGATTTCTTCATTGATTTAGGGAGGACCAATTCCTCTGGCGCTGTTGCGGTCGTCGCTCCCGGCCCTTGAAGGTTGAGCGAATGGATTAAGCGGCCCCAAAGTAGAGGAAACGTTCAGCTGCGCATATGTGGGATCGTAAGCATTGGCGCTTATCCTTGCGATTTCTTGGTCATAATTACGAAACATTTGCTGTTCACGCGTAGAAATCTGCGCTTCCATGATTTGATCCCGGAAAAGATGCTCCCGTGAAGTAGTTCCCGGTAACCCCATGCCGATGCCGAGATTGGAAGAAGGCCCTCCGAGCAAGGGCCCCGCAATTCCTGCATTTATGTATTTTGAGAGCTCCGAGCGTGCAGTTGTTAAGTCCGACTGCAATTGTTTGAGCTGGTGCTGCAGGATGGAAATCACTCCCACGCAGCCATAGACAGGATCGCGAAGGCGAGCGTCGGCCTCATATGCCAAAGAATTTACTGCATCTTCACGTTGGTGCGGATGCAATTCGTTCAAGAGTTTGGTCACGTTGCTGGCTCCAAAAACTTTGTGAACATTTGCAAACTTTTGAGGTTGGTCCGGTGGAAAATATGGCGCAAATACACACTCTGGAGTGCACTTCCTTCTTAGAAACTTGCAAGCCGCGCAAGGTGAGTTTGAAGAAGACGCCATACCTACTCAACTTTGGAAACCAACGAAAACAAAGAGCATCATAAGCAAGATATCGAATCAGATTCACGATCTTACCAGCTTTTCTAAGTTATTCTAGGCCTCTCATAGTGCACAAAAAGGCTCAGTTTCTCATTTGTTTATAAACAAAGTAGCAAATTTCTTCTATTTATTTTCATACATTAAAAGGCATTCGTACTGCACAGACACGATTTGGCGGCGATATGCCTCTTTGCTGCTGAAATTCAAGCAATACTGTAGAGATTTTGTCGCCTCCTAATCATTTGAGCCAGGAAAGAGGCGGGGATGACTTTATCTAGAGCAACTGTAGATTTACAAGAGCATGGCAGACGATGTGGCCAACGATTTTAACAAGAACGCGTGAATCTTAATTTCCGCATACAAAAATCCTTACACAGAAGTAAACAACTGAAAACGAAGATTGATATGATATCCCTGATAAATTTGAGCTGAAATACAAGCATTTTTTACAGTGAAATTTTCTAGATAAAGACACCCTGGCTAAATTTAGCACAATCCCGCTACAGACGTATAAACAAAAATAAGGATAGCTGGATCGGGCCTTACCTAAGGCAAAGCCTCGTTTCTTTTGCATACGAATTACTTGACAAGGAGTTAAAACACAGCGAAGATTAATAAACGTTGTTTCCCATAACTTGTTATCCCTTCAACTTCTGAGCTTCGAAGCCATAGCTATGTGTCGTTCAGGACTCTGAATCGTCTTTCAATCGCCGTCATATAGAATACTCATGATTTTTTACAGTAGAAACCCCAGTGAGGCTCGCCCTTATTCATTACACGGGATTTACGGTTTTTTATTTTGCGGGCCTTTTCTGCTATTGCAGTTATACAGCGGCAGGGTTCCGGTGACCCAATTCAACCCTCCTAAGAATCGACCCGAGTGTCTCTGCAGCGACTTCCTCGCCAGAGGAAAAGGAATGAAAAATATTGGAGGCGGAGGAAAAATAGAAAGAAAGAGCAAAGACGTCACTGAAAAAGAAGACAACGCAACCACTGGGCCAAGATTGATCGGGCGTCCTGGGAAAGGAATGGCGCCGGCCAAGGAAAAGTTGGGGTTACGAAACGGCAAAAATGGCGGAAAAGGGATGAGAAAAAGGCTGTGAGTCGGGGTAAAATAATGCAGAAAAGGGTTTTCGCTTTAAAATAATACGGCGAGGGTTTTGCGGCAGCGAAGCAAGCAGCCAGCTCAGTTTTGACCTTGTGCAAGGCGCCTCCTGCCTCCTGCTTCTTCTAGTTATTACTTTTCTTTTGCTTCATCTCCTCGCCTTGCGCCGCACCAATCCATACATACGCGTAGTAGTAGGATGAGAACGAGTCTTCCTCCTCTTCTCTCCTTATTATAATACCACGCAGTCGCACCAGTACCACTCTCTCCTTTCGCGTTGACAGCACAGTGAGCATTTCTGTCAAGATCGGCAGAGAATGGAAGGAAGTTTCACGTCAAGATTGACAGAAACTGGATATTAACATTTCCGTATAAAGAAGTTTGGAGTCCTAAATAATAAGACCCAGATCACATGCGGGATCCCGTAGACATTATTATTATTAATACTAGGAGTAGGGGCTGTCAATGTGTACAAAAGGAAAGCTTGTCTTGCAGCACATTAATAGCATGGTTGGTATAACCTAGCGATCACATCGGGTGCCTAACACCTGGGATTCCAACTCTTCATTTCATTTCCACGTGTCTCCTTCCATATTAAGTGGTGCACAAACCCTATGTGACCGACCACTCCGCTATGCCTCTTCTTGATATTATTTGTGCTCTTTCATTATTGCTTGGTGTTCGCGACCACGTTCTTCACAAGACGCTCCAATAAGATTTAGTAAACCTTTGCAATCCTATTATAAGTATTGTGTTACTTTTCTCGTCTCCATGTCAATAGATTTGTCTTTAGTTGAATATGGCGCAATCCCATTCATTATTGCTCTGATATATATGTTTATAGAGATGGTCAACTTTTCAATTAATTTTCTTAACTTTTTAATATAATTAGTATAATGTGGAATCAAATCTTGTTAACATGTTAGGGTTTTCACTCTTGTAGACCTTGTAAGCATTGACATCTACAAAATTTGATAATAGATGTATTAGAAATATCTAAAAGAAACATAGATTGAGATATCATAAATAAAATCTATAGAGCCCACTTTCAATCAAAATGGCTATCTACCTTTGTCAATGTCTTTCTTCAAATATTCAAGATTGTTATAGTATTGTTGTCGTGCAAATGTGCAACACGGAAATCAACAATTTCCAAGCACGACAACTATACCCCTGTGTTAAAATCTTCAAGTCTATCATTCCAAGACACCTCGGATCTATCCAGTCAATCCAAATGACCTCCCGACTAATGTTCTATCATCCCCTTAGGTGATTTAGGAAAGTCCATTCATTCCCCCTAGGTGATTTTAGGAGTTCATTTGCAAGTTATAGGCAGTTGTGGGAAGGGCTATCATTGGCCTTCTTAGAGCTGCAACAACCTCACGGAGCGGAGCTGAAGAGCCTAAGTTCAACATGGAGGTGAATTGAATACCTTATAACATCATGGAAATGATTTTGGAAGGTTTGGGAAAGTTTTGAAAGACTTGGAGCATTCTGAATGAAAATTAGGGTTCATAAGCCTAGGCAATACATAGGCCTAAAATAGTTGTTGAGCTTTAGAATAAGATTCTGGGAGCTATGGATGGATTTAGGAGTAAAAAAAACATCATTGGAAATATAATTCCAAGACCTAAATGATGGTAAAATCATATTTTTCACAACACTTTGGCACATTAGGTCTGCAGATAGTTTTTCTTAGGAACACGTGGAGTACCAAATAAAAATTCATCTTTTTTAGGAATCAAATGGATGAATCAAGACATGAGACCCCAGCCATTGGATTTAAAAGGAAATTTCTAGTTAGGATCATATAAAATGTTTCCAAAACAGTCCATTGGGAGCACAATATATCATCATCACAAGTTACCCTCTTGGAGCATGTTTGGGACTTAACCAAATTTTGAGAGGACACGTGTCAGCTCCAAGAGCCTGACGATTTTATGTCCCCGACTCCCTTATGTACATCAACCTTGGAAAAATGCCCACCCCATGTGACCTCTGGACCTTCATGTGACTTTCATACTTGACAGTTTAGCCCCCAAGTGCATTTTTTGGAGCATTCCCTGTCAGATCGAGGACAAAGGACCACTGTGGAATTTGATGTCCCTCAAATCCCTTCGAGGTGGGGACATACAGACATTCCTTATGGGATTCCTTTGGTCATCCACGTGACCGACTTTCAGTCCCTAGTGCTTCTAGTGCATTTTTTCGAGCAAATCCCCTAACGTCGGATTGAGGACACGTGTCATCCTCTTGCTCATCATGAAATTTTATGTCACTCACATACCTAAGGTGAGGGACATCAGGGACATAAAAAGGCGCTCATCCCTTCCATGTGCATTTTTTGAAAATTTAAAATCCAGCACTCAACTGTTATTTCCCCCCATTCCTTTTGCACAGCTTCATACCTTGCCAAGGCTCTGTTCATGATTATCCAGACACCCGATCCACCATTGTTGATCCAAACTAGCTCTGACATGGCCACATAAACACCCATTCCATGAAAATACACAGGTTTTGGGGGAAGAAATGATCAAAAGTGCTGAAGAAACGAAGAACTGGAAGAAAATGAAGGTTTTTTTTAGATAACCGTGAAGTCACCCGATCAAGAAATCTTCATATCTCAAAAGATACAATTCAGATCAAGGTTCTGTCTTCTGCAAAATTTTAATTTTTTCAAGACGATCATGATGCAACAAATAGGAGGTCAAATGGTGCCCATAATTATTTGTTCCAACAAAATTGTCACTTCGTGCACCTGTCTCACGTTTGTTGGATTTTCCAACAATCTAATGGTCCGATCAAGATAAAAACTTACACACGAGCTCCAAATGAAAAACCTATCACAATGGAGTTGTTTTCATCACAAACGAAGACAAAAACTACACTTGCAAATTTTGAGCTCCATTAATGGCCAACATGGCAGCTCCGTGCTCGAAGCCATTGCCAGTTGAAAATTTAAAATTTATTTCCAGACATTCTAGAGGAAAAAACTATGTGAAATTCTGAGGACTGTGATTGCGACGATGACAAGACGAATCTAGAAAAATTATGACTCCATCACAAACCAAGCACTGGGAAATCTACTTTCTAAAAATAGTAAGTCTTTCCTACACATGTTTGCTATTTTTGGTAAGTCTTCGTCAAAAGAAGTTGATGACAAAGGTAGTGTGCATTGAAGACCTCACAAGGAAGCTAGAATAATTATATCAGAGTAGAAAATAGTGAAAATGATCACTTACTAAAAATCGTAAGTCCCTTATATAGGTGCTTACTTAAAATAGTAAGTCACCCCAAGAAGTGGTCAAAGAAAAGGCAGTGTGCACAAGATCAAATGAGGGAGTTCATCACATCACGATGGTCAAGAAGAGGAAAAAATCACCTCTCACTAAAAATAGTAATCCTTCCATTTGGAAACTTACTATTAATAGTAGGTTGTTATCAAAAGAAAATTTTTAGCACAATGAGACATAGACGGGTGATCATCTCAGGGAAATGAACAATGTTTTTCGACACTCACTACATAGTTCAAGTCATAGGTATATCATACACAAGCTAAGAGTTGCGGTCATCAGCAAAATAGTTCACTCAACTTGGTGAGCGTTCGTGAGATAATTTGAAGGATTTTCACAGTGTGTAAGGAGTTATAAGATTCAAAGTTTCATTACATTTGGAGCTTTCCATAAATGAGGATCAACGAACTTCATCGGGAATGACATCTCCTCTTCTTCTTCTCTCTCTTTCTCTCTCCTCTTCCCCTCAACTTTCTCTCACTTTCCAATACTCTAATTTCACGTTGGGGTTTGCAATTTTTGATATGCCTTTAAGTCACCTAAAAGTGACTTTAGAAAGATAATGTAAATTAATTCACCTTTATGTTATAAAAAAGGACTGAAATATTCTCCTAGGAAGTATGAATATTTTTTTAGTTGCAATAAGGACATTTGAAAATCCATTGGGGGGGTAGATGATAAGTCACCTCTCATTCTATAAAATGTAACGGCATTCCCATTTCAAAGGGTTGGTCATTAATTTTGTAAGCTAAAGAGTGCATTCTACCTTGAGAGAACAAAGGAGATAGTCAAATTATTCCCTTCCCCCACTCTTTATTTTTCCTCCATTCTCATACTATGTACAACTTGGTTTAAGCAATCAATACAAGAAGGAGTTTCGAGCCTTTTTTGACTAAGGGGTTTATTGATACTTTGTAATCATAAATTCCATTTGGTCTTGTTGCTATGCGTTGAGTTGTTTCCTCCTAATTTTAATACATGTGATAAAAATTCTAATTGATGTATGCAAGAATATGATTTTCTACCTGCAACATTAGTTATCCTATCTAATTTCTCACTCCCCTTTCCCTCTCTTAAGATAAATTCCTCTATTAGAGGTATCTGCAAGCTTTGTCATAGGGTCAGTTGAGCGTCCCTATTGGATCCCCGGTTGAAAGGCCACCACAAAAATCCATCTTTTCATGTGCATGCATATACGGTAGCTTCACCGGTTAAGTAGACGAACTTAAATTCCCAGAACGTTGGCAAGAAATCCACAAGTTTTTCCACCTGACAAATTTTCTTGCCAACAACTTCCTAATAAACCTCCCTTTCCTATTTTCAATCTACGGGAAATCCCTAAAAATATTCCTTAGGTTTTCAAACTATTTGGGCCTTCTTACATATATACTAAAATTTGTGCACTTAATATATCTACCTAATTACCTTTTGTAAAACTATGATCCTCTTTTTTATTGTTAGTACTCATTCTGCTTTAGTTGTTCCATCTAAAAAATTTGACTACAGGGTGTGAATGTTGTTGGTGGAATTATGAGTGTGGCATTAGCTTGTCACATAACTATATATGGCAGAATGAAACTTTGTGTGTTCTTCATTTTCTACATAGTTGGAACAATATCCTCTAGTTATACCTTGTATGTATTCCAATATGTAAAGTCTTCATTTATTCTTCCATAATACATATGTAATTACGCAATTTCCTACATAACTTCTTATATTTGGTCATCCTCTTGGCCTGATTGGCATATTGATCATGAACTAAAATAATGACATGGATTTCTTTGATGAGTGTCTCTAATCAGTATCTCATCCATTGTGTTTGGAATCCTACTAAAGTATTCCTTGCTGCATTTTGTTCCCATTCCCACAATTGTTTATTGACATTATCTTTAGCTTGCAGTGATGAGTGTAAAGCCATTTCAAGTTTTTTCTCCTCTGCCTCTGTCAACATTTTTTGGTTTATTTTTGTCCCCTGCATCAATTGCATTGTTATTATCTTTCATGGTAGCCTGCAACTGTGTATTTTGTTTGATCTGAATCTTAGTTGTGAATTATTTGATAAACACCAAAAACTCGAAAGATGGTAGGATTTAATGATACCCTGCATCAACAATGCAATGTTAGGATAAATGGATTCCAAAGATGTGAGAGACTCCTCCCTCTAGTGGATGAGAGAACCTATATATAAAGGCAACTAAACAAGATAGATATTAGATAGATATTTGACAATTTTATTGGCAAAGGATGATCCTATGAACCAATGGGATTCCTCAAAGGGTGTCAAATTGTTTTTGTAATTAAGTGATATGATATGAAAATAATTGAAAATATAAGAAATGATTAGAATTTCAGAGGGATATAGATATCCTATTCCATGTGATAGGTGGCCTAGGCAAGGGCTACGACAAGTTAAAAGTCTAGGAAGTAGGTGACTCATAATTGTTTAGCGGTGTCTCGTTCTTCTTATATGATTTTGATTTGGTCTTCTATGTATTTAAATTCAGGTGTCAAGGTGATGACACAAAGGCTGAGTTTGTGCACAATGTCAATTTTTTTATCAGACGAAGGGTTGTTGAATGATTAAAAGATTATAAAATTTGGTAATGGGGTGCGACTCACTTGGAACTGTCATCTACAGAGAGGAACATCTTGGAAATAAATAGATTAAGCAGAGAAAAAAATGATAAAATGACAGAGAGTATACAAATGTGTTTAAAATGATAAAATGACAAGGATCACTAGCAATTAGGTAGAATCATTGATGATTACTGAGAAAAAGATTAATTATTTAAAATATGCAAATTGGATGTAGAACACTTGATTAAAAGGTTGATTTAGGATTGTAAATTACGTTTAAAGAGTTTAGAAGGTAATTAGATGGAATTACTTACCTTTGCTATGAAAAAAAACTAACAGAGCTAAAGAATCCTGTTAGTGTAGGTTATTATTTATCATTTTATTTATTTATTAGGATAATTCTTACACTTGTGTTAGCCCTACACTTGTTGGGTTTTCTTGCCTATGTGTACTAGTTGTGTGGAGTTATGTTACTAATTATATTGAGTTAGCTTCTCAGTTATGTAGAGTTAGCTTACTAGTCTTCTGGAGTTAGCTTAACTACCAATATAAGTTAGTGGGAGTTCTTAACCACTGACTTAGGTAGTATTTGCACTTCCCTTCTCCTATATGTACATATTTCTTATTAATTAATTCAAGTCATTGTATTGTAATGTATTGACCATTATGGATTATGATGGATTTCCATATATAGTATTTTAGCTCTTTTGTTTTGCAAATCTAATGTGGTGTGCTATTATCATCTGAGATCCGGTTTGGAACAATCTTCGTATCATTCCTTTCATAGTATCAGAGTGATAGATGATGTAGACATCCATCTGTAAGTTTTTCTTTGCAAGTAAGGGTTTATTATTTTCATGTATTCAAAAATTTTTAGCACTTTTCTGTAGTATGTTTTTAATGCAAAATGGAGTGCAACATTAGATTTGGAACGTTCCAAAACCCTAGGATCAAGTGTAAACTTGACCATGTTTGGTGAGATTGTCAACATCAATTGACATTTTAAAGGGTTTTATTGGCACATTTCTCAAAAAGTCATAACAGGAGCCAAATACAGACTATATCTTTTGACTCAAAAATTATATCAGCTTTCTGAGGTTTTTCGAGAAACTTTCTGGGTTTCTCTTGTTTTTTGATTTACCGGTGCCAGAGAAAAAGAGATAATTATGCAGTATACAAAGTTTGTATTAACAATGTGTAATTTTTTGTTGCATTCTTTTGATCCATTGGATATAAACATGTACCTAAACTCTTTGTACCTTGGAGATGCATTTTTTACCCTATGGATATTTCTAGAAGTGGATGCAGTCTTTTATCCACTTGATACAAATCTGTACCCTATGGGTGCATTCTAGTTAAATCCATTGGAAAGGATAAGCGTGTACCTTCCACATGCACTCTTTTACCCTATGTATATTTCTATTTTAGATACAATATTTTATCCACTGGACACAAATCTATACCCTTTGGGTTCATTCTTTTATCCATTGGATATATGCATGTACCTTCCAGATGCATTCTTTTACCCACTGATGGATATTTCTATTTTGGATGCAGTCTTTTATCCAATGGATGCAGATTTTTACCCTTTGGAAACAAAGTGCATTCTTTTATCATATTGGATATAAGCGTGTACCTTCCACATGCACTCTTTATACCCTCTGGATATTTCTATTTTCAGATACATGGATATTTTATCCACTGGATGCAAATCTATACCCTTCTATTGGGTTCATTCTTTTATCTATTGGATATACGCATGTCACAGGGTTTCTAGATGCATTCTTTTACCTTAAACATGGATATTCTCTATTTTGAGATGCAGTCTTTTATCCAATGGATGCAGATTTGTACCCTTTAAGTGCATTCTTTTATCCATTGGATATAAGTGTGTACCTTCCAGATGCATTATTTTACCTTCTGGATATTTCTGTTTTAGATGTATTCTTTTATCCACTGTACACAGATATGTACCCTCTAGGTGCATTCTTTTATCCATTGGATATTGACGTGTACTCTCTAAATGCAATGATTTACCCTCTGGAAATTTAGGTTTTGGGCTTAGGCTTTTATCCTTTGGTGCATAAACCTGAATTCATGTGGATGGCACTTACTTTTACATCCTTTGGACATTTGGGTGTCATGTGATACCGCATGGTTAAAAACAACATCATCATAAAAAAATTATTTTAATAGCAAAACCTTCTAGAGCTCATAAATTCTTGATCCGTAGCTATTGAGATTAATTTGTGATGTTTTTTTTAAATTGTATATTTTTTCGAGGATCTACGCATTAGTTGAAATTTTTATATACTTAGTATTATTAAAATGTAAAAGGTCATGTTACTCATTATAATATTTACATGCACTCAATTATAAAGTGCCAAATTCTGGGAAGGGACTTGTTAATCCCTTATTTGTTCAAGTACCTTACCTTTTTGAAAGGGAGACTTAACAAATCCCCCTACGAAATAATCGAGTGATAAAGCAGGTTTGACTCAAAATTCCCCAAATCAAGTGTTGTAATCACTTGTGGACGTAATTTTAGTTGAGCCTGACATCCTAAACTGCAGTTTAAGTGTTTGCATTCTTGTATCTATGGGTGTATTGTTCATTTATATCTCTCTTGTTTGTTGAGATATTTTGGATCTAATATGTTTCAAGTGACATTTTTTTGGGACATGTTGACAGTCTCTCTTATTGGTCTGCATCTATTCTGGTGAAGCCCAGTGTACAGTTGTTTTATAGACACTTGTCTGCAATTGAGTAGTGGCTAATTCACTTCCTGATGTGCCTTCTCCCTAAAAACTTATTCACCCACTGTCACTGATATACATTTTGAGTCTTGTTCACCATCAACATGAAATGCCATTATTACAAAGTTTTTACTCAAAAAAACCAAGTTGTTACTAGTTTTAGGTACCTTGCGGTGTCCCTTAAAATTTTCCTTGATGTGTGTAAATGATGTTTTGATTTCATATAGGCCTAGAATTTTTAAATAAGGGGAAAAAAGACTGTGGACATGCCATTTAGTATTTATAGGCCCCTAGCTTCTTCACTGTGAAGCAATTTTTTTGTGTAGGTATATGGTGCCTTAAATCATGTGCACCTAGGTACTTTATTTACCACATATTGCTATCATTTGTACATTGGAAACCAACTACCAAATGCACAAACATTTATGACATCAAAATCGACACAATTCATGAGATTATTTGTACTAGTATGTTAGGTAGTAGTGAATCTATGATTCATATAAAGAGTATTGAAATATTTTTTTTAGTAATAGTAATAATATCTTCTATTCTCTAAATCTAATGGTCTATGAATAGTTCTTTGACCAACTAGTTATTTCGTCGAATTTTTTGGTGTGGGTCTAGGACTATTGACTGGTGTTTTGGAATGTAAGTCCTTGAATAATAAAGCATAGGAAACCAAAGCTCACATGTATTATTTTTTTAGTTCCATTCATAATATATGATATTAAAATGATCATTTGTTCAACCAAGAAGGTTTGAACTAAAACTATTCTGGCAAATTACTTTCATGTTATTGACCGTCCTATTAGGAATAGCGTATATAGTTCTTGGCTTGGTACAATCTAGTTCTCGATATCCTTATTAGAAAGTTTGTCTCCTTAATATTTATCTTCTGACAAACACTATTGATGTTAGGACTAACACATGATGACAGTCATCAGTCAATATTTAGAAAAAAAAAAACAAACTCTAGGTTACTGGTTTCCAAATTTATTCAGTGCAATATACTTAATTGAAGTGGAAATCATATTCATGCATTTGGACTTATTTAAGTTTTTTTTTGTATTGAACAAGACATTTCTTGAGGGGAATAATGTAAGAATGGACAGTTTAGTTGTTATTACCCCCCCTGTTGTTATATTGTTAATGTGAACTTGTTGTTCTGTAGGTACATTGGTACTTTTGTCTGTCAGTTGTTCCACCAACTACTGTTGTGTTATCACGTAGGACATTCGACATTGATCACTTTTTGTGACTAAACCGACCTGCACATATCTAACTTTTGAGATTAATTTGTACTAGTGTCTCAGTCCCTGTCCATACATTTATTTTCTCAATACATTGAATAAGATCATACGCTAACAATCCCCCCTTATTACACTATCTCATTACATCATGTACCCTCAAAAAAACTCAAATTTCACCTTGCCAAGAGACTTGGTGAGTATATTAATCTACCTGAGAATTTGTGGGGTAGTATTGGAGCTAGGATGTGGTGGTTCAAGACTTGTTCTCGAATGTAATGAAAACTCAACCTTAATATTCTTCGTTCTTTCATGGAACATCTGGATTCTTTACAGGCTTTAATACACCATGATTTTCATTATGAATGATAGGTGGCTTTTCTTCAAGAATGTCCATATCAACCAGAATGTGACACAACCAAATTAATTCACACACAACTCCTCGTGTGACGTGATACTAGTCCAATTCATTTATTTTTCATACCTAGATCAACTTCCAAATCAATCAAAGAGTTAAGTGCATTCATCTCCTTTTGTTTTACTACATTTAGCATGTGCCCTAATTGAGATGCAACTTCTCAATATCATTCTACATATATTTTCATATTTGAATGTTGGAGCATTTATTTATTGATCTAATTAAACATTAGTTTGTTATGATCTCAATCCTAACTAGGGCTTTAAAAACTTTAAATTGGTTGTAATCAAAGGGATATTTTGACAATAATATTCTTTCAGTGTAGTAATAATTTTAGATATCTCAATCTATGGTGGTCTAAGGAATACTTCTTATTATATTGTTATTCTCATCCCTATGACATTTTTACGATTCTAGCTCATAATCACAATCTTTGTCATTTGCATTCCAATAATCATCTTAAGAAGTTATAGAGTTCACAATAGCATTTAATCATGTTAGGATTCAAATAAGAAGCATTTATCTCTATGTGACAACATGCATATAAATCCACGTTATCCACTATATAATTTGTGTTGGTGTTTTCTAATATTCTATAAAGAATCAATAGGTTGTTTTACACAATGGTAAATGCACAAATTTGGGGGTCAATTTTGTGGCCATTTTGGCCATTTTAAAAAATCATGTACGCCCTTCGTAAATTCGCTCCCAAACCTATTTTGAATAGGTTTGGCAAAAAATTAAAAAATAATTCAAATAGTGCATATGCCCTTTGAAAAGCAATGGACATATGCCCTTTTTAGTGTTATTTATTAATAAAAATTAGTTTTTTCAAAGGTGTACACCCTTTTTAAAGAGTATACACCCTTTTCAAAGGGTATACATCATTTTCAAATAAAGTACACCCTTTTTTATTGCTCTTCCCTCCTATATAGTCTTGGATTTTGGATAGGGGATCTGAACCTCATCTTTGGACCTGCATTAGATCAAGCAAGAAGTATTTTAAACATTTATTCAACTTTATAGGCACAAAATATTCATCAGCATTATGTCTTTTAAAAATTAAATTATATGAGTTTGTAGAGGGGAGAATCTAGTTTTTGAAAAAAAATGTATAGATTAAATTAGTACTTTTAATTATTACTTAATTTCTACATAACATAACTCATCACGATTGATACATTACTGTTACAAATAGCTTACTAATTTTTTTATGGATAGCCAACACATGTTACAAAATGTATATCTCAACAATCTACTCATTGTTGGATACTATTTAAAATAAATAAAATACATGAAGTTAAGCTCAAAAATTTGTGTTAGTATACTTGCATTTTCATTTTTCCTACTTTCTTGACTTGTAAAATTATTATATTAATTGAAAAAAACATGAAAAAGTATTATCAACAATATTCAACATTTTTTTAATCCTTTAATGAAATTTCATTGAAATTTTCATTTGTTTGCTCCAAAAAAGTGTCTTTACCCATGCACTTTTTACTACGTCACAATTAGAATAGCGTAAATTTCACATACTTAGCTCATATGGGTATTGAAAAAAATCATATTTAAAAATTATATTCAAAATGTCACAATTTATCTTCTTATGTCATCATAAAAATATTTGACCAGGTGCCTCTAAAAGTCTCTCCAAGTTCATGTATTGTTATTTTTCTGAAAAAAGTGGCCACTTATCCCCCCTTTTGACCCTCATTATCCAACATTTTCCCACATATAATCTCGAATTCATATTGCTTTAGCTTACATTATGTGAGGGTAACACTTTTTCCTTTAGTAATTGGTTCTCTTATATATCAAAATATGGTTTCCCATAATTACGGGAAAATATAAAAAAGGGTGTTATAATATATTGAAAGAGAACATATAAGTAGTGAGAAATTACAAAGACAGTAGGATTTTGAGTGTAACACACAAGAGCTAGGGACAATGTATTTGGACATATAATATGAAATAAAATCTTTAAACAATCATATATATCACCAATGTAAGAAATAGATAACCCTAGAAGGATACAAATATTACAAGATAATGTGGTTTCATCAAAAGATGAAACCCTAAGGTTTGGTACAAGGCTTGTGTTGGGGTTAATCACACTAGTTAAATACATATATATTATTCAAATATAAGCATACAAGCAATAAAAGTGAAAATAAACCAGAAGAACAATACACAAGATATAACGTGGTTCACCCAGTGTGGATTACGTCCACTAAGAAATAACCAATATATTAATCAAAGCTTCACAAAGGATATACAATTGAAGATTTGCAATCTTCCACACCTCTCCTGATGTACAGTACTTTCTTCCTCACAAGCTTCACTTTCTCTCTCCAAGAAATCCTTCTTACAATTCTCCCAATTATTAATGAGTTCTCTCTTTCTAACCCTAGCTTTCTAGCTTATATATGCATATAAAAACTTAGGGCACTTTATCTATGTAATTACAACCATTAGATCAACTTTATAACAAAAGTTAGATCTAATTACTGTGAGTTAAATAAAACAATCACGCACAGGAAACCGATGTCGGTTCCTCCTTTCCTTGACTGATACTGGTCACTAGGTGACTAACGTCGATCTACCGACCGACACCAATTACTATGCATTCCAACAAGTTAATAAAGCATGCTAATGTGAATCAATTAAGCTCCAAAACTCAACAATTTCCCTCTTGGAGATAAATTATTGTATTGTATCGTACAACACCATTCTTGGATTCTTTCCTTGGCTTGTTTCTCCTTCTTCAAGTCTCAAACTCGAAGACCAATAGAAGTGGAGTGTAGCTCCAACTTCTCCTTTTCCAATAGCTTCATTAGCATATCCGTAGGTTTCTCCTTCGTATGAATTTTCTCTAGTTTCAACTGCCCATCCTCCAACACCTGCCGTATGAAGTGATATCTCAACCGAATGTGTTTCATTCTTGAAAGAAACATTGAGTTCTTTTCTAGATGAATCATACTTTGACTATCACTGTACAATTTGCAATCCTCTTTCTCCTTTCCTAACTCTCCCATGAAACTACTCATCCATATAATCTCTTTACTAGCCTCTGTAGCTGCAACATATTCGGCCTCTATAGTAGACAAGGCCACAACCTTCTGTAATCTAGAAATCTAGCTAACTAGTGTCCCACCTACTATGAATACATATCCAGTGGCACTTCTCCTACCATCCAAATCTTTAACCATATCTGAATCAACATAGCCACATAAAGAAATATCTGAACCTTAATAACATAATTGTATGTCAGATGTCCCTCTCAAATACCTAAGACTCCATTAGTCTGCTTTCCAATGCTCTTTACCTATATTGGCCATAAAATTGCTCACAACTCCCACTGCCTGTGCAATGTCTGGTCTAGTACAAACCATAAGATACATAAGACTTCCAACGGTTGAAGTATATGGAACTCATGCCATGTACTCGACCTCCTCATGTGATGTAGGACACTGATATTTTCTCAATTTAAAGTGTTCATCCATAGGTGTACTTACCGGCTTTGAATTATGCATATTAAAATTTTCCAACACCTTATTGATATAATGTTCCTGAGACAAATACAATTTTCTTTTCTTCCTGTCTCTGTGAATTTGCATGCCAAGGATTTTATTTGTAGCTCGCAAATCCTTCATTGTAAATGTATGAGCTAACTTTTATTTAAGCTCACCAATGTCCTGCAGACTAGATCCTACAATAAACATATCATCCACATACAGTAACAAAATAATAAAGCTTCCATTTTCAAGCTTATTGAAATAAATACAATGGTCAGATTCACATCTCATATAACCATGCCATGCATGAAAATATCAAACCTCATATACCATTTCCTTGGGGCTTGCTTGAGCCCATACAAGCTCTTTTTCAACTTGCACATAAGTTTCTCCTTACCTTTGACTTCATAACCAAGCGGCTGCTACATAGAAATATCTTCCTCCAAATCAACATGAAGGAAATTTGTTTTGGCATCAAGTTTCTCTAAATGCAAATCTTCTACTACAACTAAACTCAATACAGTACGTATGGAAGTCGTTTTTAATACAGGAGAAAATATCTCACTAAAATCAATACCTGATTTCTATGCAAATCATTTTACCACAAGCCTTGCCTTGTATCTTTTCTATACACCCTCTTCTTCCTTGATACTATAAACCCATTTTTTCTACAATGTTCTTTTACCAGCTGACAACTTAACCAAATCACATGTCTAGTTTTGTTTTAAGGAGTCCATCTCCTCATCCATGTCATGCTCCCACTTCTTGTGGGTCTCATCCTACATTGCTTCTTAAAAACTTTCTGGTTCACCACTATCAGTCAATAATAAATAATATAAGGAAGGGGAAAATATTTTTGGAGGTCTACTTACCCTTTGTGACCTTCTCACTGAGGTTTGGGGTGCCAGATGCTCAATTTGTTCATTCTGCAAATTTGTATCAATCTCAGACAGTGACCTACGTTGGTCACCTATAGCCGATGTCGATTCAACTAATCGACATGGGTCTTCCTCCTTTGTAACTGGCATCGGTTTAGGAGACCAACGCCAGTCAGGGATCAATCGACACTGGTTATTGTGTAAACCTGTAGGTGTCAATTTTAAATCTGAGAATCCATTTTCATCCACAAAATCTTCTATTGGTTCATCTTTGGGTACCAAAACTTGATCCTTATACATTCTCTTTTCATTCCATTCAATGTCACGACTCCTAACAATCTTAGAATCTTCTAAATCCCAAAAACAGAATCTGAAATCACCAGACCCATAACCAATGAAAGTACATCTCTTGGATTTAGTGTCCAACTTCTTTCTATTTTATTTATCAATGTGCACAAAAGCTTCTGAAGAAAATAATCTGGTAAGAAAAGAAATATCTACCTCTTTTCTAGTCCAAACTTCTTCTGGTATTCCACCATCTAGTGCACTTGAAGGCCCATGGTTAATTAAATAAACCATCGTGTCTACTGCTTCTGCCTAACATTGCAAAGGTAATCCAACATGTATCCTCATGCTTCTTGCACGTTCCATGATTGTCTTGTTCATTCTTTTAGCAACACCATTCTCATGTGGTGTTCTAGGAGCCGTTATTTCTCTATGTATTCTATTCACTGAATAATAATCATTGAAAGCCTTGTTGTAGTACTCACCACCATTGTCAAATCTAAGGCATTTTAACTTTGAATTCGATTCATTTTCCATAAGGGTTTTCCATCTTTTAAAAGTCTCAAAAACATCATATTTACGTTTAATATAATAAACCTGTACCTTTCTTGTGGCATCATCAATGAAAGTCACATAATATTTGGATCCTCCATGAGAAGCTACCTGGGCTGGTTCCCACACATATGAGTGCACAAGCTCCAATTTGTGCTCCTTCTTTGTTGCCCCGACTTTGAGAAATCTCACTCTCTTTTGCTTTCCAAATATACAATTCTCACAGAAATCAGGATCTACATCTTTCAAATCTAATAACTTACCCTTAGCCTTTAAGATCTGCACTCTTTTTTGACTCATATGGCCTATTTGATTATGCCACATGCTTGCATTTGAATTTGAAGTAGATAACACAGAAAATGAATCAGTAATACAAGTAGACAAATACAATGTTCCTACCTTCTTTCCTCTTGCCACAACAAGAGATCCCTTGGTAACCTTCCAAGAGTCGGCTGTAAAAGTAACCATGCAACCAGATTCACCTAGTTGTCCTATAGAAATTAGATTTATCTTGAGGCTTGGCACATGCCTCACATATTTAAATATCCATGTATTGTGTCCCACTTTTTGTCCCAAAAACGCGAGTATGAAGTTAGGCGGGATCAGAAATCGAGGGTGTTCACGTGAACACCCCTTTCGTGTGAACCCCCTTCATCTGAACTGCCACGTAGGACAAAGAAACTAGTTTGTGTGAATGGGGGTTCGCGCGAACACCACGAATTCAAATAATTTTGGCGGCAAAGAGTTATATATATATATATATATATATATATATATTTATATATTTATATAGTTTTGGGTGGTAGATTTAGGGTTTATGGGGGTTCGGACGAAGGGGGGGTTCATGCGAACCCCCTTCATGCGAACCCCCTTATGTGGCACCTATGTGGCACATTTTGGCGCCAAATTCATTTGGAGGATAATTTTATGCCAAAATGTGTCACTTAGGTGCCACGTAATTAGGGTTAACAAATGAATAAAATTACAAAATTTTAACACAAAATACAAAATTTTATTAGCTTTCTAAAAATATAATTTTCATTTTTAAAAAATATGTTTTACTATTTATTTTTTATATTTTTCTAACATATGGTATTTTAGGACAATCGATCGTACACAATCAACCCAATTTTAAAAATAGCAAAAAATATCAAAAAAATTTGAAAAAATTAAAATTACTATTTATTGAAGTCTTCTTCTTACCTGTGAAAAAAAAATTCAATTTCAATATAAATCTTAAAATTTATTGGCATAAACATTTGTACGCCATTTATTTGAAAATATTTTTACTAAATAATTAATTAAAAAAAAATATAAGTCCAAAAAATATGAAAATTTGACAGCACCTCAAAATTCAAATCTTGAACATATATCTAAAATTTCATGGTGAAAAAATAAATTTTCATTCAAGAAAACCACCCGGGGACAGTCATTCCTCTTTTAGAACATAAGAATCAACATATGAATAAAATTAAGAAAAAGACAATTTTTTTGTAGTTTTTTTTTTAAAAAAATTTACATGTATTCTACACTCTAAACAAAACATTTCATTAGTTTGTGTAATTTCATGAATGTGTACGGTTTTATGGCTATTACCTTTAGAAAATCAATGAAACTAAAAAATCATGTTTATAATGGTACAAAACATACCAAAAAGTGGGACATTTTATTGTGCTTTTACCCATAATACCATTCTGCAATTTAAGATGAACTTATCCTTCTTTGCATGTCCCTTCTTTCCATAATTCTAATAGGTTATTCCTTTACCTCTGGATTTAGATATGTCATTCTTAGAATTTGATTTCCCATTATTCTTACTCTTGGATCTCTCCTTTTCCTTCCCCTGCTTTCTACATTCAAAGCATTTCTAGATGATAATTCTCCTATACTTTTTCCACGGATTTCTTCATTCAAGATTATACTAACCACATCATCAAACTTTAAAATATTAGTAGCAGACGTTGTATTACTAACATCCATTACCAAGTTATCCCAACTATCTGACAAAGAGCATAGAAATAAAAGTGTTTTCACTTCATTATCAAACAAAATATTCATTGATTTTAATTGATTTACAATAGACCGGAAATCATTCAAATGACTTGATGCAGATTCACCTTCTTGCATCTTAGAATTAAATAATTTCTTCATCAAATAAAATTTATTTGAAGCACTAGGTTTTTCATATAAATTAGCTAAATATTTCATCAAATCTACCATGGTTGCTGCTTCGGTAATATTCAAAGCCACAGATGTTGTTAGGCTCAATCTTATAGATCCAAGAGACTTGCTGTCAAGAATTTTCTATTCTTCATCAGTCATCTTTATAGGTCTTTTCTTCTCATCCAACGGTAAGTATAGATCTTTCTAATACAAATAATCTTCCATAATTGATAATTACAGCCGTCAAAATTTTCAACTTTGTATTTTCCATCTTCTGTCATTGTTGTAGCTCCCACTCAATTAGAAATCCCTCTGTGAGTAAATTTTTCAACACAAAAAACCCTCAAACAAAAAAGATTTGATACCAGTTGTACATATATATTATTCATATCTAAGCATACAAGCAATAAAATCTGAAATAAACTAGAAGAACAATACACAAGATATAACGTGGTTCACCTAGTGTGGGCTACGTCCACCAAGAAACAACCAATATATTAATCAAAGCTTCACAAAGGATATACAATTGAAGATCTGCAATCTTCCACACCTCTCCTGACGTACAATACTTTCTTCCCCACAAGCTTCTTTTCTCTCTCTCCAAGAAATCCTTCTTACAATTCTTCTAATTATTAATGAGTTCTCTCTTTCTAACCCTAAATTTCTAGCTTATATATGCATATACAAACTTAGGGCACTTTAGCTATGCAATTACAACCATTAGATCAACTTTATAACAAAGGTTAGATCTAATTCCCATGAGTTAAATAAAACAATCACACACAGGAAACCGATGCCAGTTACCCTAACCAATGTCGGTTCCTCCTCGCCTTGATTGATACCGGTCACCAAATGACCAATGCCGGTTACTGTGTATTCCAGCAAGTTAATAAAGCATGCTAATGTGAAGCAATTAAGCTCCACAACTCAACAACTTGATGCAACTTCACAAAAATGTTGTGGGATAGTGGTTTTACATCAAACTGCAATACATTTACCCATAAACATTGCAATAAAATATAATGAGGCATACAACAATAAAATCATAATTAATTGCATAAATAATTTCCAGTGTAAGAATATAGGAAATAGGGGATATACAAAGAATATCTTGAATTGCATCAATATATAAATAGTTTTATTAGTTTGATAGAAGAATTGAGGGTTTTATGGTAGGATAACGAGAACCTAAAAATATCATGATGATGAAAAAATCCCACTAGAATCATATACTACAAACAATAATTGTATAGTTGTAATTAGGACCATGAAGTGTAGTTCTAAAGACCGTGGTTTGAAAAAGTGTTAATAATTTTCTTTGAAAATTAGATCATCTTATTCTTCTCTTTTGAAAATATCAAACGGAAATTTGAAATTATTTACGGATATCAAGGAAACTAATCATATTCCTTGAAGAACCATTATATGACAACTAGGTTTGTAGAATGAATAAGTAAAAGACTTTTTTCAAGCTTTTGCAAACATGAGAAGAGCTTAAGTTCCTTAATACTTTATCATATCTTCTGAAAGAGTACAATATCAAAAGTAACATATATAATGTATAAGATAATTGAACTGGGTAGTTTACTTTGATGTAGTGTCTACTCTATATGACTTGTTGTTATAGTGAATGTTTGATATAAGAACACATCTTTTATATATTATTCTTTCTCTAAATGTTTTAAATTCACAATGAAGTTCTATTTGTTAACCTCTCTATCACTCCATGTCATGTCTTAAATGCACTAACGTGCCTATGTAGTTTTATACTTTTTGAATTCAAGTTAAGACCTGATTAGTATGTAAGTTGACGTAATGAGTGGGAAACCTGATAAAGAAGGCCCAAAATTTGAAGGGATGCAGAGAAGGTTAGCACGGCCCACACAACGAAAGAGCCAAGAACTTTAGAAATAGAATTGTGGAGGCCTTAAGACCATACATATATGGTTATGAGGAACTCAAAACTATATGAAAAGTAAGGGAAGAGAGAAAGATAAAGAAAGGGCAACACATTATTGAACATGTAGTTTAGAGTGTGTTTTAGTCATCAAGCAAATGACCTTTGTGTATAGCCAGCACCTAGATGACATTTTTTCTTTATAATTTTTTGGTAATAGTTAGAAGGTAAGGGGACATATCATTTGTTAGTAGTGGAAGAATATTATTAACAAATATATATTGAAATATATTTGTTTATGTAATAAATAATCATAGAGCCATTTTGTGCTGAAATCTAAAAAAATTATTAAAAAAAACACGTGCTCTTCTAGCTCTCTTTTATTTTAGTTAATATAAGGGCAATTCTGATAATAAACTTACCAAAAAAAAAAAAAACTAAATATATTATTCTTCCATTTAATGTTTATATCCGTGTAGGTGTTCTCATGATGCCTAGACCCTTATGTGTGATTAAATTGTTCCAGAAGATCCACTTATTTCTATGGGAGTATTCATTGAAATTAAGAGTCCCCCCTCAATTGAATAGTAATAACCTCGTTTTAGCGACAACTTTCAAGGAGAAGCACGTTTTTGCGTGGAAAGCGTTAATTTTGAGGACAACAAGTTTCAATACTAATAATAGATAACACATCGGAAGTACTTACATAAGTAGCCTGGTTTTATAAACACAAATATATACCGCCTTACAATTGCGTGAAAGTATTTATTGACGAACTTGACATAACCCTAACAGTAAGTAAGACGGAGGCCACCTTGCTTTGGCGGCTACCGGTAACTAAGTACATTACAAAGGGGGTCTTTGTAATGTTTTTCAAGCTCTTTAACGGTTTCACATACCTACCTATTGTATTGCATTTGTGTGATGCGACCACGTTCCGGATCCCGCTCATGTATTTAACGTACACTTTTGCCCGCTCAAATCCTGTCATGCAGAGGCAATAGTCCCATTGCCCACACTCCACTATTTTCATTTTATTTTATTTATTCTTAAATTAGTTATGAAGTAGGGTATTGAGGGAGTTAAGGGTGCCCGGCACCCGCGCCATGATTCATCGCCTCCGGGAACATTAACATTATATTCCCGTTAACGCCGGGATCTAATAATAATAATAATGTAATTAAGTTGTAAGTTGAAAGGGATATCTCCCATCTCCCTATTTGTGCGCGCACAACTACACCACAAAGAAGGAACCTGTTTGACCACCACTTCCGTAACACGAGCTCATATTAACTGGAAGTACTTACCGGTTATGTGTTGTCAGCGGAGGGATTACTTAAGAAACCAAAATAGGGAGTAGGTAGGTAGAGGCATGAAAATGTTTACTTACCTTGGCAGCAAGTATTCCAATAGTAAAGTCCATTGTCAGTTGTGTGTCCTTATCTTGGGCTTCACGAACCTTCTGCAAATGGGCCTGAAAAGGAGAGGAGAGGAGAGGGTTTGTTTGAGCCTTGAAAATGGAGGGGGACAAAATGGAGGGAAGGAGTGTGTTTGCGTGCGAAGCAGAAGCAGAAGCAGCAGACAAATGCGAGGCGGGTACTACGTCACTCCGTCCGTCTTATTTGAATGGGAATACATGACATGACATGACACGGCAGCATAAGTATGTGGTGAAAGGACAAAGTGTAGGTATGTGTGGGAGAATTGGAGTTTAAGTAAGGCTTTGCCATTTCATTTTCGGCGTCGACTAAATCCCTCACCAAACTTTTTACCATTTTATGCGCCGGGAATGTCACGTGCATTTTCCTAGTTAAGCAAGAATGAATGACACGATTGCCACTTTTCACTCAGGTAGGTAAAACTCCCATGTAGGTAACTTTGTATTATCGTCGGAACTACGTTTACTCGTCTTTATAATTCTCTCTCTTTCCTTCTTCAATTACATTTACTTCACTCATCTTTAAATATACTTCACTCTAATTAGGGTGCCTGCCTCTCTTTTTACTTTAACTTTATTACGTAGGGTGTGTTTTCTGAACTCTTATTTTTATTAATTTGGGGATGTGTGTTTCAATCTGCTTACTATAGTTTGATTAGGGTGTAGATTTTTGAATGCTCTTATCATGGGTTGGACTACCAACTCACTCAAGTCCCCTTCTACAATTTAACATTTTTAACTTATGTCCAATTTTTTTTTTTTAAAAGTTAAATGACTTCCTCACTTCATTTTCTAACTTTTTACTCTATCCAAAAACAAATCTAGTGTCATAAGTAAATTCTAGTATAAGGTATATAAATAACAAAGAATTTGGTGGAATCGAATAACCCTTAACCCTTCACACTATGCCAAAGAAATGCAATACACTGCCTAACATATGATTTGTTAATTTTCCAATTATAATTTTGTTAATTCCACTCCTAGATCAATAACATTTTTATATTGGAAACTCTAATAATAATGTTTAACTTCCATGAAAGGATATTCTACAACATATGGATAATGATGATGACAATAATATTAATGTCCATGAGAGGCCAAAAAACGCCTATGGGACGAAGAAAATTACAATGTAAAACAAGGAAAAATGAGTGTACAACCAACTTTACCATAGTAAACATAAGAAGAACTCATGCACTCAAGAAAATATGTCATGTCCTTTGATGTCTCACTGATCTCACCATATCCATAATTTAACCCCAGACTAGGTATAACATCTTTCAAACAAAAATATGTAAGTACTTTTTCAAATCATCTTCGACTGACTTTCCTAAGGTAAGGTCCCCACATTTTAGCCCCATTTAAAGAGGAATATGTATAACAAGTGATTGGAAGAGGTGCATATTTGTTTAGATATCTTAGAACCAAAACCAGAAGCACTATTTCTTAAGAGTGGTAACACATGCATACCTTTTACTTAGTTTGGACTCAATAACCGATGATAAGATGAAGTGTGGCCTAGAAAAAAGGACTCCAATGTATACATGTGTTTACACCCTAATTAGATTTCCTAATTAAGAAGGATGTAAGGGTTTGTAACAGTAGACTATTATGTTCTAATTAAGTTCCAACATTAATTATACACGACCAAAATAATGCATTCCACCTTGAAATGAACTAAACAGACGATAAACAATAAGTAACTCAAATTTACAAAAGGGGAGATAGACTTAGCTTGTTTATAAAGATTCTGGAATAATCTGAGTGCATCAAGTAGTGGAATAGGAAAAATTGGAAGTCAGGATGCTTCACATGAGATTATGGAACTAAAGAACTTGCAAATTCAAGATTGTACATGATTTGTATAGTCTATGTAGGGATTATACGGTCTAAGACAAGGACTCTACGCTCTTGGACAAAAGATAGTGGAGATTTGCAACTTTCTGAGTGCTAGTAATGGCGATCACTATGTGTCAATCTTCTTCACATAACTTTGGGATTGCCTACAATAAAACAAAAATCTTAACAATCTACAGAACTCTTCATTAGAGCATTAGCAAAGCAAAGGAGAAAAATATATGTGTTTGTTTAAGGTTGGACTACCATGGGCAGGCAGATTCTGAGTTACTAAACCAATCCCAGTGTTGCACTACATATCCACAATGCAAAACCAAGTCTCATGTAGTTATCCTAGGTTCTCGTGTAAGTGTGTGAAACTAATCAACCCTATAGGGGTTACCTTGTGTCTTTTGACACTAATATAACATGATAACTACACAGTATATAATTTACCCATCGTGGTAGTAGTGAGATGTGGTGTGAATCAACTATGTGAGCTAACCCTTATGTTGATTGAAAGCCTTATACAATGCTTAGATGATTTTTCTCTTTCTTAGGGCATGGCTTTGTGATCTTTGCATGCTTGTAGATGAATGAAGCTAGATTCTTTCACTTGGCTGAGTGATTTAATCTTGTTGTAGAGACTTCCCTAGATGATGTGCAACTAATTTGAGTAGATTGATGAACCCTTTGAGTGATTTTGGAATGATGTTTTCAGTAGGATCTTGTAAGAATACCATGTGCATTAGAATGTGATAATGGCTTGCTTGTATAGTCTTCTGTAGGTGACATATTATGATAAGGTTTACCCAAAGATGAAATGATCCAAATAATGATTTAACATCGAAAGCAAAGCTGGTGATTAAGAGGGGGGAAGATTGTACAAGTTGGCCAAGGCTAGACTCCACATCCCGACGCTTCCTTATGGTTTTGGATAAGAGAGAGAACCCCCTAAACTAAAAATCATGCAATGAATATTAAATATTTTATGCCTCTTTGATTGAATAATATTTCCATATTTATCGACTGAGCATGGTCTAAAGATTAAAAAGTTGTAGAATGGCTAGAGAGATGATGAGATTGGATTCTAAATGTGAGTATTTTTCTTAACAAGGATACAATGTCAAACTTGTCATTGCACAAGGACAAGTTACCAAATTTTAGTGTCTACATTTTCCACCCCTTTAAGTTTGTAATTGAAAATTACATGCTTGAAGGAAAAACATACCCGAGTGTGTGCACACACACTTCACCTTCGCTCAAAGGGGATTTGTGATGTGTTGGTGGTAGTATAATGATGAAACCTACAACAAAGAGTGTAGTCAATGTCTATGATATAAAATCATCTTTAACTCAAAATATAGATAATGCATTGTAACTTTGAATCATTAGAAAAAGTACACAAAAGAGATGGAAAAAATGGAAAGAGTACACATGTTTGTTTTACAAAAGGAGGTGATCTCATTGTTTCCGTGCCTTGAGAGTTGGAATGTATTGTGGAGATGTCAGAGGGTTAGGGGTGATTAAATCCCAATGTTTTTCCATAGGAGATAGTAAAGGAGGAAGGATTAGACTACAAAGGATCCTTGTGCTTTGATGCATTCGTCATTCAAGAGTGTGAAGAAAGAGGAGGAAAGTTTAGTCTATGAAGCTCATAGTTTTTCTTCGATGCTTTACTTTTTTGAGAATCCAGAGAGAGAAGGAGAAAGATCAGTCTACGAAGCTTACAATATTTCTTTAATGCTTTCCACTAAACTCATGGACCACACCAATGTAAATGGATCTAGGACCAATTTGTTCCAATAAACCTTAGACAAATTGACCCATTTCATGCCCCATAAGGTGCTACGATGTGTGTATTGATTATTTATATTTCTAAACAAAAATCAGGGAGATGGAGGCCCATTATTTATACCCTTATTATATTATGTGAAATCTAAAAATTAGTGAATTAAGTACACTAAAGGATATAAGGGGAGATACAAGAGGTTATTCTAATTAATTAACTTCCAACATTAATTATCTAATATCAAAACAACTCATTAATACTTGCAACTAATTTATAAACTAAGATATGAACTTGAAAACACAAGAAAATGAGTGTAGTTAGTTGATTAGATGGATCTAATAAGTTTTGGGTGTGCAGACAACTGGAACAGGGATATCTGAGATTGATGATGCTTTGTTTGTGGAATTTTGATTGGAATACAACTTAGGGTAGGAGTGTATAAATCTACTAGGACCATCTGTACGGTCTTGACCCTATTGTATGGTATTTGACTTGCTTGGATTCTAGCTCTATAACTTTATAAGATTTTCTCCTACTTGGAAATTTCTATTGTTGTCAAAACCTTGTTGTCAGTCATGATATGAGATACTTTGAACATTTTAAACAAGATCTCAAACCCTAACATTGGATGGGAAACCATGTAAAATAAAGATTAGTTGGGTAATGGGCACCCTCCGTGCACTGTCGATGTTGGAACTACTATAAAGATGTCTCAAACCACACATCATTCTCCACCTAGCATGTGATATCTAAATGAATACAATTGTAGTTACTAAATCACACACTTACTATGTATATTTAACCTCTAAATACTTCATTTATATGCATGATTCCTAAGCAAGATAACTATTCATTAACATCACTTGTTTTTCTTTGACATTGCTTTTATATTTCTTGTCTTCATTGCTCATTGTTTCTAGACTAACTCCTTACAATTTTACATACTAGTCAAAATCATATTCATCTCTGATTCCAAATTTTTATCTTTATTACACCATGTACAAACCACCCATTAGGGAGAGGAGCACCTGAGCACTACTGTCCCCTTTGGGCGCTTATGTCCTCCTTCTCCCTTTTTATAAGTTTTCAGATGTTACACCTTTCATGTCTTTGTTTACTATAGTTTGGATCAGACTTTCACTTATTAATGATGAAACTTAAATGAATGAATTACACACACACACACACACACACACACACACACACACACACACACACACACACACACACACACACACGTCTTATTTAACTTCATTAGGGGCAAGCATTCAAGAGGCATATACTATTACAAGGAGCTAATATTTTATATCTACTACATCAAGGACTACATTTTGGGACTACATAATTCATTTTATATGAGGGTTTATTCTTAATTCTATACCACACATTTTTCACTGGGACAAAGTACTTGTAGCATATTATTCTTTGTGTGGTTGGAATTAGGGAATCCTAGCTCAAGGGACACTATTCCAATCACACATACTATAAACTACATTGAGTCTAAAATGTAGTGCAACGCTCAGTGAATATCATATTGGGGTAACTACTGAAGTCAGTCTAAATCAAGAATATGCATATTTTTATTCATATAATGTGTGCTTGAGTATTGTGTAGGTAGCTAGGGTTTCTTTTGCAGGTACTAGTGTGACTAAGTAGAAGTATAACGAACTTGATGTGAAATACAATGAATAAGAAGAAAAAAAAAAGAGAACCATGACCTAATCTATTTTGCAAACACCAACGATCAGGATAGATGATGGTGCCCAGATGGTCATATCCCTCTCCCAAACACTTCTGTCCCTGAGATCATCACATTCCAGTTTTTTATACAAACACTGATATGAGGTGAATCCGTGTTTAATAAAACATTCAGTCATTTTGAATTTAAGAATTCATCATCTTAACCATTCATCATTATTCATGCATTCAATTATAAAATAAAATCAAGAGCAAGGAAGAATACATCAACACATGGACACAAGATATAAGTGGGAAACACTCATTGGGAAGAAAACCCACTGAAACAAAACTTTATATACACATGTTTCAAATTTAGCTAAGTACCAACTCAAAAAAGAGCACCAACCCATGATTTAGTGAGGCACCATCACCAAAAGGATCACCAAACCCTAGTTTATTTGAGCACCAACCCATGATTTAGTGAGGCACCAACCCCACAAGGAGCACTAACCCCTAGTTTAGTAGAATACCAACCCTACAAGGAGGCATCAACCCCCTAGATGACTCATCATAACCAAATCTATCTAAAATGTATGAAATATTTGAAATATTTCTCACACAACTGATGATGACTCTATGAAGCTCACTCTTCTTCTCTATCATTCCTCAAAACACTTCTCTAGCCTCCATGCCCAAAATCTCTTCCTTCAAACAATTTTCACATATGCCCTAGCTCACCATAATCTGATCTATCTAGAACATATTAATCACATAATTTCACTCTCAACAAGGTCACATTGACCTCCATAACCTTCCTTAAACATCCCATAGGCCACACTTTTTCTCATCTTTTACAACTAGCTCAAACGAGCCTTTTAACTTGCGTTTATACCTGTTTCTTTATCAAAAATCACCTGGGTTGGAAATCATAGCATAAAAACACACCCCAAAACATAATAAAATGATAAAAACATCACAAAACTGACCATGTAGGTCTCCACCATCACCTAGAGCCTTCTAGACCACCATTAGGACTCAATAAGCCCTAAAACACCAAATCAAGCAACTCGCAACCAAGGGAGTATTAGAGACCAAAAAAAATTTACCAATGCATGGATAACACCTAGACATGTTTTCTAAGCCTTCATAAACCTTTAGAAACTATGAAACATACAAAAACCATCATCGCTCATCATGAAGCCTCTCAAGAGCATGCAAAACCAAGCACCCCAAAAACTAGTCTCCAAAGATCAAGTTGTATCTTGCTCATATCTTATCAAAAACTCAAGTATGATATACCTTTGGAAATATATTTATTTTAGTATCATAAAAACATTAAAACCAAGCCATAAATATAACTCTAGCACCTCCAAAACTGCTTTGCACCTAGACTTATCCAAACTGCCCAAAAGTGCCCAAAAACCAGTCCTAAAAAATAGGGCACACTTGACCTCCTAAAGGCTCAACCATGATATGAAACCATCATTGACATGAAGTAAAAATACCATGATTCCATAAATTCTAATTTTTCAATAGGTCCAATGGAGAATTTTTTCACAAACTGAAACTTTCCATAAACAAACATATTTTAATTGGGCCCACCTACAAATAAAATCTCTAAATCACACCTAGGGAAATATGGAGGAGTCTTCTACAACCTCCATTTATAAAATTTTAAAAACCAAACCATTATGGGCTTCTACAACCATATTCTCCCAAGTTTTTACAAAACTAGGGTTTTATGAGGGTTAAAAATTAGTTTGGCTTCTTAATGATTGTTCATAAATATATGAAGGTAAAAAGACCTCATTATACTTGGAAAATATTCATAATTGACTTATTCAACTATACCCAAGAGCTTGGGTCCCCACGTAAAGCACAAACTCTCCAATGAGCATCAGAAAGTCAAAGTTTAGCCACAGTTTCTCACCTTCACAACTCGGTTTTAGTAAAAACTCAATATATTATACATAACTTCAAACCAACACCTAAAATTTGGAGCACACCATCATATCAACCTACCACACACTCTCCAAGTCTCAATTTTGAACCACCATGCTGGAAAAAATCCAACACACTTCATTAGGGAATGCTTTCTTAAGGATTAGGTCTAGATCAGACCTACAAACCACATCAAACACATGTACCTACACTCTCAAACACTTGTGAGAGTCCTAACACATCATATTCATGCTCCCTATGCATATAAAACTACTACAAGATTCACTTCATCATTCGATGTCTCATACTGCTCTCTATGCCTTACAAGTAAGCACCCAAAACATGTTTGCTTCACAGTAACTGACTTTCTCATCACTTAGACAACCATGTACATTTGTAATTACCTTTTCAATGTATGACGACACTTAAACAACATCCTACATACCTATATAATCCATCATTACACTTCTACAAGCCACCATATTGACTCAAGAACTCATGCAAGACCATGCAATCTCAACATGACAAAAAACCTCTATACTCCATACACATTTTGACATCAAAACAACTCAATAAGAAATTTGCAAACATAAATCTTTGACATCAATGACAACATAATGCCAAAAATATCCCCCTTCATCATTGATGGAAAACCTAATCATGGAAAAACACACTAAACAACATATTCCCCTAATGAATACAAATGTCATCAACTTATTCTCACCCTTTTGACATTAATAAAAAAGAAAACATACCTATAAATTATTTTATTTACAACACAAAGGGCTCTCCACTTGGTTGGAAACATTAACCAAACAAGACAAGATACAATCTTAATCTATAACTCTGATTTTGACTCTTTGAGATTTTTTTCTCCCCCTTAGCACATGTGTACCTTCCAACTGACTTAGATGTTGATCAATCATAAAAATGAAGCCAGTAGACCAAATTCATCATACATAATGCAAGAAATATTTATAAAATTCTTACCTTTCAATGACCCAACAACATTTTCTTGATTTTCATACCAACCTTGTCTTCATGAGCTTCACATATTTGATACCTCTTTCTTTCTTGAGAATATACCTGCAACATAGCTACTTATCTCCTTGAGACTATCACAAACCATCTCTGCCTTTTCATCTCAGTCCACATGATCTTCATGGCTTCTTAGTGCATCATCAGGCTACTCATAGGCTTTTGTACAGCTCCCCCTGTCTTCATGCCATCTTTCTCACCTATCATGTCACTTCACACTCTGACTTGTGGTAGGTCACAAAACACTTCTCAACCTCATCTTCAAAATTTTAGAAATCTCCCTAACTTAGTACACCATGTAATATCTAATATTGCATCATGATTATGCCATCATGTCAACCTGTTATCATAGCTTCTTATCTCCATCATGCCATCTCAAGTGGGCTAATTGTCTAGCACCCCCTCAATTTTAGCAGACTTGTTCTGAACCTTCTCATTTATTTCTGAGCCTTCAGGGTGCCGTAATTGGCACTGTACCCTTAGGCAGAAGCAAGCAATCTTGAGCTATGGCATAGCTCCCCTTGATTTCTAGCTACCTCTGACAACTCTTCTGAGATTCACACCTTTTGTTTAGGGCCATCGAAATATCATGAAATAAATCTTCTACCTCTTCAAAATAACACTTTATCATACCTGTTTGACACCTACAACACTTTCTTAGAACATACACCCTGAAAAAAATTAAAACACTTACCTCTTGCATAGTAATACTAACTTATGGAGTTTTAGACCATCACATTTCTTTTCTCCCCCTTATCACATGTGCCCGTCCAACTGACTTATTAGATGTTGATCAATCATACAAATGAAGCCAGTAGACCAAAGTCATTCATCATACATATGCAAGACATATTTATAAAATTCTTACCTTTCAATGACCAACAACATTTCTTTATTTTCATTACCAACCTTGTCTTCATGAGCTTCAACATATTTTAACCTCTTTCTTTCTTGAGAATATAAACCACTGCAACATATCTACTTATCTCCTTGAGACTATCACAAACCATCTCTGCCTTTCATCTCAGTCCACATGATCTTCATGGGCTTTTAGTGCATCATCAGGCTACTCATAGGCTTTTTGTACAGCTCCCACTGTCTCATGCCATCTTTCTCACCTATCATGTCACTTCACACTCTGACTTGTGGTAGGTCACAAACACTTCTCAACTCATCTCAAAATTTTAGAAATCTCCCTTAACTTAGTACTACCCATGTAATATCTAATATTGCATCATGATTATGCCATCATGTCAACCTGTTATCATAGCTTCTTATCTCATCATGCCATCTCATGGGGCTAATTGTCTAGCACCCCCTCAATTTTAGCATACTTGTTCTTGAACCTTCTCATTTATTTCTTAGCTTCATGTGCCTTATTGGCACTGTACCTTACACATGGAGCTATGCATAGCTCCCCTTGATTTCTAGCTACCTCTGACAACTCTTCTAGAGATATCACACCTTGTTTAGGGCCATCGAAATATCATGAAATAAATCTTATACCTCTTAAAAATAACACTTTATCATACCTGTTTGACACCTACAAACACTTTCTTAGAACCATAACACCCTGAAAAAAATTAAAACACTTAACCTCTGCATAGTATACTAACTTATGGAGTTTAGACATCACCTTCCTTCCTTCAATCATCATGTCATGATCTTATGATTCATGAACACCTACCCAAAATATGGCGAGTACTATAAAAAATCTCCTAATCCTTCAATCTCTTAATATACTTCTCAGGTCTCTACAGACCATGCAAACCTTCAAGGCACTCTCTTCATTATACCTTAAGATATCAATGTCCTGTTCATGCCCAGATTTTCATATGAACATAGTCTTTATTCTCTCATACTTCTGTCATACCCTGATATCATTCTGTAAACCTTCTTGATCTTTGATTAACTTTTCACACATATCTTGTTGGCATCCTTAAGCATACCTTTTTCATCGTGCAAGATTCTAATGTTAAGGAACTAAACCAACCATCAACTTTCACAACCAGTCCTACTAGGACTCTCAAGCACAATGTCAACCAAGTGTTCATGTTGGGAATGAAATACATGCACCCATAACAAAACCAATACCATTTCCAAGTACCCTTTTGGATCCTTATGACATGTACCAAATTCCTTGATTCAATGTCCAAGAAAGGTCCTTCTTCTTACCTCCTTCTTCATCACGTACTTCTCCTTGTATCCCTATTTGAGTGTTTTTTCTGACCTAGTTTTTGATGTAGTGATAACCAACCCTTCACAAAATAAATTTTAGAAACCCATTATCCTCTTACACATGCATATGAAGTTTCAGACTCTAATCCATGGTACATATGACTCATTTTGCAAACAATCTTGTCCAATTAGATCTCTTGAAGCGATCTACCGTCATGATGGAGGACTGTCATGGATATCATGAACTTGGTGACCTATTATGGTCTTATCTCTTTTGAACCTATGATTACACCTCCTTAAGATCATATGTTACCAATTTCAGCCTTCAACTCTTTCATTTGGTACTCCAAACACAAGCATGATAAAAGTTATTTTGTATGGATCCATGAAAACTCGGTAGGAATAAAATGGTTGTGAATGCTATTTTTAAGGCTTAAGACTTCACCCATAGGTTTTTTAGGTCTTATTTACCTTCTTGTATTGATAGTAGATCAAGATATCATGCACTTTGAACCTCATACTTGTAGCACACTCTTTTAAACTATATTTAAGGAAATAACAATTTAGATGGTGATCACATACTTTTAAAGACTTTCTTATACCTGCCAATTGAACCTCAAACATCTTCATTGAATTTTTTCCTTATAATCACAACCTGTAATCTTACTATACAACTTCAAGAAAAAATACTCATCATACCGCTTCACAACTCCGTGCCATGACACACCTCCTTCAAGTATTCAATCATACATATCTCATATGATCTTATTGTACATAAACATGCCTCAAGTTATCTCATAAATATTGCTACACCTTCATAGATCTGTTGGATCTTCTTACAGACTCTTCATGATGATTTTAATCTTTTGACATGACTTAATGAATAATAATAGAAGAATAGGAGAAAAAAACCTTCTTACACATCATATAAATCAACATACCAATATAAATTTTATCTACTCTAAGAAATTTTGGTCTTCTTCTTGCCTACTTTCCTTCAAATCCTTTTTCTCTCAACTTATCAACATCAGAATGATTTTCCTAAGATATGGTCTTCATATACTTTGATGCACAACTCTTGTATTATTACTTCATAATAAGGATTTATACACAATTTCTTAATTGATTAGGTCACCTCATAACCTCAATAGTCTATCATGGCTTGTCAAGCCTTCAACTCAAACCAATGTCTAAAAAACTAAACTAAGAATACTTTGTAAAACTTGTTTGGGATAAAAAACTCCACATGAGGCCATAAACTCATACTCATGTACAAACATTAATTGAAACGAATTATAAGATAAAAAAACTCATCTGCATGAACTCAACAAACCCCCCCCTAATATAATACACATATTTTGATCAACACCATACCTTCTTGTCTCCATAACAACAACATATAACTCTTAGAACATCATGACACATAACCTTGTCAACTTCAACAATAGAGCATGTCAAATTTTTTGATAATCTTAGACTTATTTGGCACACCCAGATTGAATTGATGTCAAACAAATGAGAATTTATTTAACCTTTGGTACATACTCAATCATGACAAATATACCTTCTTGACTTGTAGACTGAATAGGATTAGGCATGATTTAATTGGGCTCTTTCTTGACAGATTCAGACTCTTTCCTAGGCTTTATTGATTTAGATTCATAATTTTAAACCTCTTTTTCATGATCAACCTTATTAATTGACTTATGCATCCACACTTTCTTGAATTTGCAAGCATCATATTTCTTGAGCTTCTTAGATGGATCGTAATGAAAATATCTAGCAATATGACTAGGCTTTTGACATTTATAGCAAACCACATTACTCATATCTCTTGACACACTCTTGAATAACCTTCTTCCACATACACTTTCCCTATGACCATACTCATTGCAAGGAAAACAATAACCATGAAAACTTGTATACCTCATTGCATTTGGTCATCTCATTGAGTTTGAATTCTTGATATTGACCTTTCTTGCACTTACATCATTCTTTTGATCTTCACTTGAACTAGGACCAACTTCATGTCTTGGTAGATCACCTCCAATGCTATTTTTGTGGTTTCCAATGAAACCTAGGTTTGTTTTATCACCTAAATCCTTATAGCTACTCAAAAATTCATCTATGGTATTAGTGATTTTCTAAAATCCCTCATAAATCTTCAACGTGCTAGACACTTGCTCAAACTCTACCTTCAAGGACCTCATACCAGTTTCCATACCTTGTGTAATCATCATATTTAGCCTTTAGGGTTTAAAACTATTCTTACTTGGTCCTGAGAGCTTGAATCTCATGCTCTTGATGATTTTCTTCATACCCTGATTACTGCATTAAAATTGATGTTCTCCTTTATATGGAACACCAAATATTCTTTTAGGTCTACCGCAACTTCTTTAATGTCAATTTGATCATACATACAAACCTCACATGGCGTTGTTATTTAATTTCTCACACTCCTCTTCCTTTTTCCTCAAACTTACAATTGCACCCTCTAGCTGATTCTTGAGATACATTCAATATTCATTTATCATTCATCATTCATCATTCATCATACATTCAATATTCAAAGAAAAACATGAGAAATGAAGAATAAATCAACACAAGGACACAACATATAAGCGGGAAACCCCTCATGGGGAAGAAAACCCACTGAATTTTTTTTATATAGTCATGTTTCAAATTTATTTGAGCAACCAACTCAAAAAGGAGCAGCAACCTTGATTTAATGAGAACCCAACCCCATAAGGAGCACCAAACCCTAGTTTAGTATAACGCCAACCCCTACAAGGAGGCACCAACCCCATAGATGACTCAATACCAAAAAAAGACATCTGAAATTTATTCCATCTATGAATTTTTTCTCACACAACTGACTGATGACTCTATGAAGCTCACTCTTCTCCTCTATCCTTCCTCAAAACACTTCTCTAGCCTCCATACCCTAAAACTCTTCCTTCAAATTGATTTCCACATCTTTCTAGATCTCTATCATCTGATATATCTCTAGAACATATTCATAACATGATTTAATCTCTAAATAAGGTCAAAATTACCTCCATCACCTTCCTTAAACATCCCCTAGGTCATAATTTTCTCCTCTCTTATAACTAGCTCAAATGAGCCTTCTAACTTACCTTTATACATGTTTCTTTATCAAACATCACCTGGGTCAGCCATCATAGTGTAAAAAACACCCCCCAAAACATAAGAACATGATAAAAACATCACACAAAGACCAGTGGGACTCCATCACCACCTAAATCCTTCTAGCCACCATTAGGACTAACAAGCCCTTAACACCTCAAATTCAAACCACTTGCCAACAAGGGAATGTTTATAGACTAAAAAAAACTTCACCAAGGATGGCTTCACAATAAATGTGTTTTATAAACCTTCAAACCCCTCCACATAAACAGAAGCAACCACCACAATCATTCTCTTAACATGAAGCTCTAAGAGCATGCACAACCAAGCACCCCAAAAAAACTAGTCTAGAAAGATAAGCTATATCTGCTCATATCTATAAAAAATAAAGTATGATATAAACTTGGTATATATTGATTCCCGTACATCAAAAAAATTAAAAACAAATCCATAATCCAATTGTAGTACCTCTAAAAATGCTTGCCCACCAGCGAACTACAAATTGCCTGCAAAACCAATCCTAAAAAATAGGGTGCACATTTGACGTCCAAAAGCTCAACCATGATTAGAAACTATCATTGCAAAATGAAGTACAGTAAACACATTATTATTCCTTAAATACTAATTATTTAATGGATCCACTGGATAAAAATTTTCCACAAACTGAAATTTCCATAAATAAGAATATTTGAGTGGGGCCCACCTACAACCCAAAATCTCTAAATCCCCCCTGGCGCCATATTGCGGGATAATATAAAACAATAGTTCATAAAATGTTAAAAAAACCATTAGAGGATCTACAAACACTTTCTCCAGTTGATACAAAGCTAGGGTTTTATTGAGGGTTAACAAGTTGTTTGTCTTCTTAACGATTGTTCATAAAACTTGAAAATAAAAAAGACCTCATTAAAATTGGAAATATTCATATTTACGATTAAAACCATCCCCAAGATATCATATCCCCTGCAACAGAAAAAAACTCTCCAACGAGCATCAGAAGTCCAAAATTTAGCCTTGGTTTCTCACCTTCACAACCTCAATTTTAGTAAAAACTCAGTCTTTGCACATACCTTCAAACCATCTCATGAATTTGGATCCCCCCTCATATCAATATGATAAAAACTCTCCAATATAAATTTGACCACACAATGATGTAACATCCAAATCACTTCATAAATATGCTTTCTTAAGTATATGTAAGAAACAAACCTTAGAAGAAACCACATCAACACTTGTACCACACTCTCAGATAATTTTGAGTCTCTAACCCACATATCATGATACCAAATACTATCAAAAAATACAAAACTAATACAAGATTTACTCCATTATATGCATGCCTCAACACTTCTCTCAAGGCCTTACAATAGAAAGCACCTCTAAACAGGTTTACTTCACAAAAACGACTATCCTCACTTGGACCAACCTTGTACACCATCATGAACTTTAAAATCTTCATGAAATTCAAAAAACATCTTCCAGTACATCTACAAGCTATCCATTACACTCTACAAGCCCCTCTACTAACTCAAGAGAACATGAAAGACCATGCAATCTCAACAGAAAGCAATATCCCTGCTCCATACACCTTTTAACATCAAAGAAAAGTCAATAATAACTATGAAAACATCACTCTTGAAATCAATGACAAAAATTCCAGAAAATCTACCTTCCGTTTTTTCATAGCTCCTAATCAGTCTAGCCCTATAGTAAAGCTAAGTCGTCTTTATCTCATATCTTTCACTTTTCTTGTATTCGTTAGTTAGATCTGCTTGAATACTTTTCTATTTATCTAATAGAATGTCCGTACTTAGATGTAAATTTCTTAAATCCTTAGATGAAACTTGCTAATATGTCCATGCCAAAATTAATTTCCCTTTCTATCCTATTTCGAGATCAATGTCCAATTCTTTACTTCAATTCATACCCATGTCTATTCCTCAGACCTCATTAGGATTTAATACACCCTGTTAATATGAAACATTACTCACCGTCCAAGTTCTTCTGTAGCTATTTTGTCAATGTTGTCACCTCCCGCACAAGAACGTCCCATTACAACTTTCTATCTCTATTCCTCATATTAATGCAACCACTCAACAGCCCTACATACTCCATCAAAACCCTATGATAATCATCAAGCAATTAAAGCATAACCCCGCTAATCTATCTCTCTTTGCTCTATTGCATTAGGATCCTGATTGCACTACACCATAAATGTTACCTTCATTCTCTTCACTATACAAGTGCTGACCCTCCTGTAGTTTAACATCTCATGGTTCTTCGCAATAACCTATCTATTGAACATTTTTCTCTGAGGACATTACTCTCTAGTATTCCACCAATTATTTACTCTTCTCATTATGTTGCATAGTATTTCCAAATTAAGAACAACTTATTGATAATGAAGGGAAGCTACACTGCATATTTGTCCTTATCATTACTTCCAAATCCAATTCCTCATAGGGTAATTACAAAGTCTAATGACTATGTTTGTGGCTTCGGATCCTAATACTCTGCAGGCATTGGTAATATCACTCTATAATTTGAAAGTAGGGACTTCCACACTCATTGTACCCTTTTATGTCATGGATTATCCATTTTAATTCAATCTACTCCTTGGACGACATGGATCCATGGTATGAAAGTTATTCCTTTCTATCATCATTGTGTAAAGTTTATCTTTGATGCTATGGGCATATATTACATTGATCCCACACTATCAAGTATTATCGTGGGATCTGCTACTCTGGTCATCCCCCCCTTAGCCTTCCCTCACACTATTGATATATTTTATATTGGAGGTGTAGAAATATATATTTCCACTACCAGCGATTGCATTTTCTACTTAAAATATGATATCATTCTCCGCCATATTCCCAGATGGCGTCCACCATCTATTGCAAGCCTCTAAAAAAGTATTGATAATGACTTCCATGTAGAGACTGATGATCTGGATGATGAGTGTTTTTGATTATGTTAGCATCTAACTGTGATACCTTAGTGATTTCTAATTTCACTCCCATTAAATTTGACGAGTTATCTTTCATAGTAATTTATTGCTACTGTTCTTGATGAATATCAAGTCAAAATCTCCTATCACCAAACCACCACTACTCTATGATTCCTTATTCATACGTAGATGCTCAGAGGTAGTCCCATTCATACGATTAATGTCATAATGTACAAGGAGTCAGGGGTAATTCATAAGTTACCTAGACATTCTTCTCATATATCATTTCCTTTCTGTTGTTTCTTATTGAATATTACATCTATGCTCACAACCGTATTGGAAGCCTTGTTCCTTTATAATTCCTATTGTTTGAAAAAAAAGCCTGACACATATGAAGTACCTCAACCCAATGGAATTTAATCTACTGAACAATCCACTGTATCAACTCACCCTCAATATCAAGGTATTTATTTCTCCTATTCGTTCTTGGCCCACAAGTATTCACATGACATTTTGGGTTGCACTTGAACCTTGTCCTTTCCCTTATCTCTTGGAAATCTTGCATTAGTTAAATCGTGGTACTATTTTAATCTGACTTAGAATTTACTTTTCAGTTACCATCCAAGTATATTGTAATCAAAAAATGTTTCATGCTTAATTACTCTCCTTAAGTAAACCGATGGAATCCCCTCAGGTTACCTGATTACATTGTCATGATGAGGATATATGACTATGGGGAATTGTATGATCTCGGTATCTCAAACATTTTCACCTAGTAAACAAATGATTTGCATACCAGGCATCTCAACCATCCATTGTGGCTTTGTTTAGGTTAAATGATATTCTTGATAAAATCATATAGTATTTTTGGCATTCACATTAGGGGGCATCTACTTCCCCCACCCCCCGAGATGCGAAACACGCGTTTTTGCCTCGTTCATATGACTATTGAGGGAATAAGTCCATTCATTGTTCAAAATAACCCCATAAGGCTATTCTAAACAACCCCAACATATGCATTTTGGAAATTAGGATCCCCTTTTGACCTTAGCAGGCCTTTTAGAGAAATTGCCGTGTTACAGTGGTAAAAGTTCAAAGGCAAAATATGGCCCCCCGACGAAAGAAGTCCTTATCAGACTCAAGAAAATGATCTGACACTTAGTAATTTTTGTAGCGTTTAGAAAGTGCAAACAACTTTAAAACTCCACCACCCCACACTACACATGGGCATCACCATGAGGGATGTATTTTAGAGCTGAAATGTATGGGGCAGCTCACATTTGTGTAATATCTACAAAGATGCAATGTTGCAAGCAAAGCCCGTCGTAGCCTAAAGGGAATTATAACCTAAATCTGAGGTGTGGGGGAAATATGTAACATTAAAAATTTCACCTTACGCGCACCAGTCTGCTTCCCTCACGGGACAACCATCGAGAGTTTCGGAACTCAAGAGATAAATGTAGTTCGCCAAGTTTGCGTTTGACATTGCAAATTACAACTTACAAGGGAAGCTCGAACAACCAACAACCAATTAGACTGTGCCATGTGGAACTATCAAGGGTCTAGAAGGAAGCCATGTATCATTGATACTCAAAGTGTCATTTCCAATCAAGATTTCCGAATGCATTGAATCATTTAAAGCTTTGAACAAGTGACCCAATTTTATTCCTCCCACATGGAAAAACGTCACATGGCCATATCTTTCTCCATGATAATCCAAATTAAAAAAATTGGCCTATCTGGGAAAGGTAGCATAGAAGTGCTTCACATTGGAAATAAACAATTCAAAAATTGGTTGAGGTGGTGGGTTATCAGGTTAAAAGGGAAACAATAGTCTCGACTTGTGAAAATGTATTTCGAGGTGGTTAAATACTAGAATTTAATG